>JALMQS010000853.1:381096-461398 GCA_024734495.1 Forficula auricularia | reverse complement strand
ATCTACTATACGCAGTGGGAAAAAATTTCCTAAAGTAAATTAAATGAAATAATATTTCTAACTTCCTCACAATTTTAATAGTCTAGATCTAGATATATATAAAAAATTTGGAAATTGCTTTATTTATTGTTCTAGAAACATATCATGAGTCCTTCTTTTTTTATATTGGTATAACTATTTTTTCATGGCATGTAGTCATGAAATAATCGAATCATTCCCCTAAAAGCATCATTTGCTCAATAGTTACTACTAGTCTATAGTCGAATTGGCAAAAGTTGAACTAAGTCATTTGACACTTTATTTTCTCCTAGGGACTAAAATTTTTTTCGATCTCTGATTCTTCAATTCTTTAAAATTCAATTTTACAAAAATTTTCACCTCATCTTCTCAATTGAATATCTTATTTTAGGGAATGCAAAAGTCAATAAAGATTTGTTTAGGGATTAGAATTTCTTACAGGCATGTCTTAAGAAAATAATTAAAAACAGACCCGCATTTGTTAGTTAATTTTGTAGTAGACCAAACGTCACCTGAACAGCTATCTAGAGCCTGTTTTATGAACCGACTTGAGATTGCGATTTTAAAAGAACTTTTGGGGGAAATATATACCTACAGTTTCTAGCTTATACTTCAGTTAATAATATCAATAATTATTTTAATTTATTTAATTCTTCTTTTTAATTGTCATGATACCTATCTTGGTTGTAATATATGATTTTTTGTGCTATTATCATTTATAATGATTGCAATATATATGTACTTATGCGTGAAATATCATGATAACAACCAAGTTAAGATTTCTAAAAGAATTTAACATCAAAGTGAAAAAAAACACTCTAACTATATGGCTCGGTTACATTATTTATCAAGATAAATATTAACTAGAGTAGCATTTGAAAAATTAATATTTTGAACTTCCTTTGAATTGCAAATTGAATAAGTGCGATTAGATTTCTGTTTGTTTTCTCTTTCTTCCGTGTCAAATTTAACTTTTTCAATCTTGAATTTCAGAATCAATTTATATCAATGTCGGGATTCTGAAATCCTAAGTTAGAAATAAAACAAATGAATCGGGGAATTTTCGTTTATTCAGAATTTAAATACAGAAAAATCAATTCTTTAAACAAATCTTGATTTCGAAAATAATAAAAAATATTAAAAGAGTAGGTACTGTTTAATCGAGCGAGTTTGATTACCGCTTAAGAGATAGCTTATCTATCTGGTTGATCTTCGAAAAAATTTCTGCAAGAGAAAACGTCTGCCTACTAAATTTTTTAATAAAATTATTGTTAATAATGAGATTAATTTCGAATAAAAAACTTTGTTTTGATAATATTAATAAAAAAAATATTGAGATAAATTTTTTCTCATTATAAAATCATTTATTTAACACAAAAATTTTTAAGAAAAAAATAAAACCGACTTCAAAAAAATTAAACGCAACAAATAAAATACACTAAAAGGTATAAAATAATTATCTTATTTAGTTACAACTAAACGACGAAATATTAACATGAAATTACTTTTTGAAGTCGGTGCCAAACAAACTATACCTATAAGCGAACGTACCCGCCAAACGTACTAAGTAAGATCCGTCGAGTGCGATTCACTAAAAGGTATATGTTTGGCACCGACTTAAAAAGTAATTTCATGTTAATATTTCATCGTTTAGTTGTAACTAAATAAGATAATAATTATTTTATACGCTTTTAGTGTATTTTATTTGTTGCATTTAATTTTTTGAAGTCGGTTTTTATTTTTTCTTAAAATTTTTTATTTTTCTCTTTTTAATGATGTTATTAATAGTGATCCTATTATCAGAACTTGACCAAATTAATATTGCACCATCCCTAAGATACCCCCTTTCCAATAAAAAAAGAATTATCGAAATCGGTTCATAAACAAGAAGTTAGTCCATGAACAAACCTAACAAAAAAGGTCTAATACCTATACGAAAAAAATGGGACCAATCGGAACGTAGACTGGACCCAATGCAAAAAAAAATTTCAAAATCGGTTCAAAATTGGCGGAGATATGAAATAACATAGGCACAAAAAAAAATAAATAAATAAAAATAAAGTAAAAAATCAGTCGAATAGAGAACCTCCTCCTTTTTTTGAAGTCGGTTAAAAAACGATTTCAAGAAATAGAGTTGGAATTCTAACCTAGTGCTTTTGAAATATTATGTTGGCTGCAAATACCTTTTTATTTTTACATTTATGAATAACTAATTAAATAGCCTGTCAAATCTATTGAAAAATGTATCATTCGATTCATAAAAGTTGAATTTTTGATGCATATAAATTTGTTGAAAATGGTGTAATTTGTATAGAAGTTATAGCCCTTTTAAAAGCTCGGTCCATTTACTTCCATGTTTAAAGGACAATTTTCAATAATTTATTTCTCGGTAATGTAATAACTTCAAATTACAGGAATAAATATTTAATACATAAATGATTCATTGGTAAACATTTGAGAATTTTCTTATAGAAATGATAAACAGTCCCGAACCTCCTTAACTTGTCTCTCGCACCTATTTAGTCTAAACCTTTTTTGGCCTTTTTATGGATTTCTAAAAATGGCCTCGGGGAAATTCAAATGAGTAATTTGAAAAAAGAAAATTGGTATGATGATTTCAATTAAGGCAGTGTGAAAGTCGTGTGGTGCTCACACCAGTTGATTTTTTCTCTGATCCATTTTTAAACAATATTCATATATAATTATTTCTAAAATTTCATTATTTTGATCTATTTGATAAGTTGGAATAGATTTTTTTTTTAATTCTTTAATATATTTTTCTACATAAATCTCTCTTTATTTATTTTATAAAGTTACTAATGTTCCTTTGAATATCTCTTTTAACTTTTCGATAGAAAATGATTGAGTAGAGATTTAGAAAAAAAATAAAAAATTTATAAGAGATAACCAAAACTGTTCGATTTAAAAAGTTTTCTTCCATATTATATATTAAAATAAAATATTTTTTGTAATTTTCAAGAGTTATTGAATCATATTTCTATTCGAAATTTTTCTCAAGAAAAGTTATCGTTATAGAAAAAGTTTATTCCTTTTTCAAGATGTTCTTCGATTTTAATTTATTATTTTCCATTTATTCGCTCTTATTGTCTCCCGAGTGTGAATGAATCACACATCCCACCATGGCCAGCCCTTCGGGGGTTCCCATCCCTTCTGCTGTTTCCTTATTTGAGTAGTTGGCAGCCTTGTCACTCGACGTGGCGCTTGGATTTGATGTCGTCCTTGCCATTAAGGATGAATGACGTTTGTGTTTTAATGCCGCCATTGTGCCCCGAAGCAAGTTTGCCAGAGAAGGGCGCATCTTTCACTCTTAAGGGCACGTTCACACTCAGCTTAATAAGCCTAATTGTACTGTTTAACGCCTTTTGGCTAGGGTATTCCCGTGAAGTTCATGCCTTTCCTTCCGGATGGGTTTAGTTCACTTTACGAGCTCGGCAAAGGAGCTATAAATAATTACCGAAATAAGAAAAAGAATTTAAATTTTCCTCTAATAAAAAGATTCGTTAAATCTTAACGATTACATTTCGAATACACCTTCGTACAGCAGCTTAACTATTGAGTGGCAGGACTGGTAGAATACCAGGGACTTCCAGCTTTAGGGGGACCCCGAAATGAAATTTCGAGAAAAACAATTTCATTTTACATATTTATTTATATAATAGTTGCGACCTCGCCTGCCGCGGGCATCTCCCCTATCTCCACCCTCCAACCCTATCGTCACTCCTGGACTCTATCTCCACCCCATTTCTAGTTCGCTATAAGAACCAACAGATTATGTATACAAAATTTAGTTGGTTTGGTCTAAAAGACTAAAATTTTCATTTTTTTGACCCTCCCCTATTTTGGGTGGTTGGTTTTTGATTTTCCAATTCCTAGTTCCCTTATCCTTTTAGCGCTCGGAACAGAGTATAGCCTGCTTTTCTTTTTGTATGGTATAGCTCAAAGTAAAGTGTAAAACGATATAAACAACAAAAATAAAAGTGAATAATCAAATAAAGAAATAATGATGATAAGTAAATAAACAAGTCAATTATTATTATCCCTTCTGCTGATTTTAGCACGTGAAAACAATAATTCACCATACTCGGTATGGTAAAATAAAGATTAAAATAAAAATGACGAACAAGATAAAATAGTTTTATACTTATTTTTATAACCTAATTGAAAATCACTGAACTCCGAGAAGAGTTTTTGGATAAATAAGAATAAAATAATAATCTGATTTATTTATGTACAACATAACACAGCTATTACATCCCCAAAAATTAGATATAGTTCATCCCTAGGGCCTTGACATAATGAAATTACCAGTTTCAATTCAATCATCAAAGTAAAGCAACCTGTGGTTTAGTAAATTCTTAATTAATGATCGATCACCTGGAAATACTGTATGCTTATTAGATACAATCTAGTTTCACTCAAGTTGCTTACTCCAACTCAAATTGATTGTTGAGATCTCGAAGGGGAAAGTGAAGCTTGGAACTCTCGATCAAAATTTACTTCTAAGAGCCAGACCATTTAAGAATGTATCATATCCTTTTATTCAGGGGCAAATCTAGGTTTTTTCGGGGCCTAAGGCTTGAATTCAAATAGGTGCCCTATTTTTTTGTTAGATTTTTGAATTGGGGCTTAAAATTCTGTTTTAATAACATCAAAATCAGAGCTGGAATTTAATTATTATTTTAATTCACGGTGGTGCTGAGGATACTTATAGGCGTTAAATAAAAGGCTTATTTTTCAGCAGGTTTTTTATTAAATTAATTGGTTTTATTTTTTTTTAATTTTTTATTTATGAAAAGGTATAAAATGACAATCATTATATATTATATATATAAAAAATAAATAAATATTATTAACAAAAACTTATAAACCAACAAGATTTTTAATAAAATAAATGTACGATCACGCCATTTAGTCAAAGCTGGGTGCTGGGTGTGTCATTCTTCGAAATTTTTAATTAAAATTTACTTTTTCTACATTTTTTACTTGCATAGTCTTTTATAACGTCGTCGTACGTGTGCGATCTGGTAATATCGTTTTTTCTGGCTAAAACGCCAATCTTTCATTATTCGTATTGTTACGATATTTGTTTTTTATGTAGCTCATCCTGGAGAAAAATATTTCCGCCTCACAATTTGCAAATGGGAGAGTTAGGAAATTTTTTTAAATTATTTATAAATTCAGAAATTTATCTATTAACTGTTTTTCATATACGTGTATTATTTTTAGCATTTTGGCGCACTCTACCATAAATATTGTACGTGTACCTCTAAAAGACCAGCTGTTTCCAAATATTTTTTAAAATGTATATTTTTCATTTTCTAATAAATCTATAATAAATATCCTGATAATAAAATTTAGTTATTTCTTTAATACTTCACCTGTCAATATTCCCACATTATCATACCCTTATCAAACAGAAATTGAAATCTTTTACTGCTAGGTGACCTAACCAATTTATAATAGTTAAATTGATAAAAAAAAAAATTATAATATTTTCAATTATCATTATTATTATATTATTAATTCATATTAACTATTTTTACTATAATATGATAAGTGCTCATTTTTAGTGATAAAGTATTAAAAATGTATGATAATAATACGCACTTTTTGTGGGTCCGTTGTTACTTGGGGGCCCAATGCTTAAGACCTATTAGTCCTTATGTAGATCCACCCCTGTATTTATTGTACGCGCAGACGAATGATGATTGGTAAATAAGTAGGGCCATTTTGATTAGAGTGATTAACACAATATTATTACCTTTCTCCTTTGATTATTTTGTTTTTTTACAATTTATCGTATCGAGATTAGGTAGAATTGAAAGCTTGTCTCCATGAGAGTAACGACGTTGTTGAATGCTGAGAGCTTTCCATATTTTATAGATACATGTATATGGCAGGCATGTACCCCAATGAAATTAATAATATAATAATTTTCCTAAAGCTTAGTTTGTGTCATAACACACGATTTACTTAACCCCAACACCCTTTCGCGATCAAATTGGAGAAGTGCAAAACAATTCATTCTCCAACATGTTGATCCCTATACCTAAAACTCTTTTGACAGTTCAATCTTTTGACTCCATTACAAAAAAGACTTAATGGTAACATAACGAAGCCAAAAGTTAAAATTTATGTAAATTGTTAATTAATTAATATCTAATAAAATAATATTTTTTTATAGGACTACATGAAAGCGTGCATTCAAAGATAATGTTCGATCGAGATGGCAAAACTCGGGATGTCACAGATAAAGGGATTCTTTTAATCTATCATCATTTAAGGTAGGAATTAGTATTTATTTTTCTTTATGTTTGTTTCTCTTTCTTTTTATCATTTACTTTGATTATATTTCTCACTGAATTTGATCATTCTATTACTAGCTAATCATTTTGATTATTAAACTAAACGAGAGTCATTTTCGTTATTCCATTTAAACATTGAATCCTTGACTTTAAAAAATTGATAATTCCCGTATGTCTATAAAATTTAATTTAATTGAATTTTCATGTTTAAAAAAAGTGATAGATGATAATATATTATAATTATTTATTTATCTCACTGTAAATTCATATTATAATTTAACAAGATAGAATGAATTTTAATTTAAATCAAAATAATTGTATCAAAATTAAAGTGGATTTTTATTGGAATATATTTTCTTAATAAAATGAATATAAAAATTCAATTATATCAAAAGCGGCATTCTCATTAGATGATTGAAAAATAGCCCATTGAAAATGATCAGATATATAAAACACATATCTACTATAGTACATATTGTTATTATATTTTTTTAATGAGCATTTTTATAAAATGATTAAACTTGAGTTTTTTTTGTTAGTATAAATGAATTACAAAGTGCCCTGGAATTCTTTAAATAAAGATGTCAGAAAATGAAAGAATTTTGATTTTAAATACTTTTTATAATGGTGAAGGGATTATATTAAAATGTACTCTTCTATGATATATTACAAAAAACAATCTCAACACTTGAAAAGCAAGTAGAGACCACAAAAATAAGTTACAATCAATATTTATATTATTATTAAGATTTCTTATTTTATTTCGATAAAATTAAAGAATGAGATGTTTTTATTTACAATTTCCATTAACTAAAAATTCGCTTTTTTTATTGCAAATTTTATCGAATAGGCCATGGTTTTTGTTATTTTTCAAATTTAACATTAGATTTTTTAAAAATATATTTTGGTATCATTGCCCCAAACGGTTTCTGCTTTGTGTGAGTGAGGGTAGGAGTCAGAAATTAAATCTTCAAACAGTCCCTGAGATGGAAATCAACCATCTTACACAATGGATCAGCAGCCTTTCCTATAAGAAAATCTTAAATTTTCCTAATTCTATTGCTATAAACAAGCTATGACTTAATAATAACACTATTAGTTATTTCCGATCTTTATATATTGAGAGTTCTTAGAAATAAATTATTACAATCTTTATTTATTCCTTTTTTGTATTATTTCTATTTTAATAGTTCTTCAGCGAGAACAATTTTTATTCTACTAAAACTCGTCTGAACTTGTCTTTGACAAGCTTGAACTGGAAGATATACCAGGCAGGGACTTTAAACCTTCTATCCGGACCCTTTTCAGAAAAATTATTAATTTTATTTGCCCTTTGAAACTATGCAACAATTTTATTTCATTTCCGAGAACCAATAATCAAAACAAAAAAAAAATGTTTTTTATAGAAATATTTGAAATAAAGATCATCCTGAAATTTTGAATTCGACCTTATATATCTTTGAAAATACTCAAATTGAAATTTTATGGAAGCGCCGCATTCACACGCCACTGATGAGAAGATATAATTAGTTATATTTTCCCCGAGGGTGAACCGCGACCTAATATGCTATACACCTACTTCCACTTGTACTTCCAAATATTTCCAAGTACTTCCAAATATTCCCAAGTACTTTCAAATATTTCCAACCAAATATCTCCAAGTACTTCCAAAATACTTCCAAAGAGGTGTACACCTACTTCCAATCGCGGATCACCCCTCGATTTTCCCTACGATTTTATTATTTCATGGTTATTTCAAAATATAACTCTATAATATAACAAAGCAAATGGTTTTGAAATTAACAATAGTTAATGGTGATATCTTAATCGAAAATCATTTCAATAACCCAGTAACAAAAAGAATACATTTGTCAATTTGTGACGAACAGAAAAAACAAATGAAAAATTTATTAATAAAATAATTATGCAAGCTATTGTGAAAAAATATGTTACAAAGAGTGTAATATAATATGTCATAAATTGAGATTGGAATTCAATTGTAACATATAATGAATAGGCGGTTGAATGAGTTTCTCTCGGTACGTTAACGATCTGAATGTGACGTGCGTGAATCTCGCCTGGACAAATTTCCATTGAAAATATCATATAAATATATTTACTACTAGCTGACGCCCGGGCCTTTGGCCCGCGTCACCTAGCCCCTGGCGGGGAGCGTCTCGTTTTATGGTTAAAATTTATATAGATAATAGCTTAATGATTAAATATATTGCTTACCTGTCAAAATTGATTTGATCAAAAATTTAAATATATTTAAAAAATAATAATAGTTTTGAAAATGCAAATAATTATAGAATAGGTATTAAAACAGTAAATGAACTATATATTACTTGTCAAAATTGTTCCCTTAACCAAAAATAATATTGACAGTTGAAAGATTTCCAAAAAGCTATTATCGGCCATCTTGTTTGTTTGCTTTTACCCCCCCCCCAGAGAGGCGCTGGCGTTGTTTCCTCGAAAAAATATTTTTTACATGCCACAGGTGTGATATCTATAAAAACACTATATATAAAAACACTCGTGTATTTGAATGGAATGTTGTGTGAAAATTTCAAAGAAATCGGTGAAGAACTTTCGGAGATCCTTCAACGTATCACTTAAGCGTAACAGTACATTTTTATTTATATATAGATATGGGGATTTGGGGATAGTAGCGAGTCTTGATTTTTAGTGAGGTTTTGAAAATGACTTACCACTTTCTTTCTATGATATACAGTATATTTTTAAATATAAAAAAATATTTTTAGTACATATGAAATAAATTGATATTAGTATCCCCTATTTAAAGACTGATTCTATAGCAATCATCTTGCTCTTTTTGATCGCTCTGAAATATTTTTGACAAAATCCTTTAGTCCTAAAATTCGGATTTATTGAATACTTATTTTATTTTTATTTTATTGTGACTGTGATGATAACATATTTTTTTAAATCATTTCAAGTTGACTTAGCTGGAGGATCCAAACCAAACCCATTATAGTTTCACTAAGCTACGATATGAATAAAATAAAATGTTGAGTTCAAATACAATTAACGTCTTGGCTTCCCTGTTTATCTATCCACTTGTTATCTAACGGAAGAATTATCAGAGATCGAAATATTTTGTTTACTAATGAATTCAGATAATTTCCGAAGTTTAAAAAGTTTATAGTTAACGTGACCAAAACCATCAAATACAACTCTGATTTGACCATAAGATCTTTTCGCATAGACTAAAAATAGCTTTAGACAATGAATTTAAACAAAGGACGTTTAAATAAACTAAATTTATCTAAGTCACGAAAGTTTTAACTACCAGAGTAATATTAATTATATAAAATAACACAGATAGGATTTCTGAGAGATACATTCCAAGGATTAAGAAATATGAGACAATGCAAGAAAGTATTCAAAGGGTGAGATTATATAAAGTGTTGAAGAGCATTGGGGGCCGTATTACGAGGAATAATCAAAAGCACCCCTTTGATACTGTTTACCCTTCAAGAAGGCGAAGGGCTCCTGAAATTCCAAGTTAAGTTTCAAATGGAAAAGTTTTAAAATTTACGATTATTAATAATTATTATACTTATATATGATCTTTTTGATGTTTCTTTAGAACACTTCCAATGTAAATTTTGTGTTTTTGAATTACATTCTTTGCCGATTATTCAAATAGCTAAAGTAAAGTTTGCGACTAATTTTATATGTCTTTGATTTAAGAAAATTCATAAAAATTCAATTTTGTGTCACTTCGAAGATGCAGTTGTTAAGGATTATATTAATTTGCAAAAATGTATATTTACATTATCTAATTGATAAAGGGAAACATTTTTCTAAAACTTTTCAAGTTCAAATAAACGTTTTAATCATTGGAGAATAAAAAAATAGTATATGTTTGTTATCATGGGATACGCTTTCCCCTGCATGGCTCCCCTTCTCCTCAAAAAGCAGGCTCAACGATTTGGAAAGGGTCCAGTCAAAAATGTTAAGGAATATGACCATCCCTTCACCTGGAATCAACAACCATATAATAAGAATCGGACTAAACAGACTTCTCTAAAAGAAAACCTAGAAAATAGTGTTAAAAAATTCGAAAATAATGCGCAATCAAGTCTCAACCCTCTAATTAACGAACTATACCGGATGTGACACTTCATTTCTCATTTCTTCATTTAATCATCATTCATTTTGTTTTGTTTTTTGTTTTTTTTTCTTTTTTTTATGTTAAAAATAAAAAGTATATGGGGTTTTTTATCAATTTTTTCCCTTACCAAAATAAGGAGTGAGAAAAATATGTAATAAATTAAAAATAATGGACATTCGATGGTGAGGCTTTCGGGCCTCGAGGTCGAAGTTTTTTTTTTGTAATTGTAAAACATTTGTTGTATTTTTGTATTGGATAATAATAATGATAATAAAGTATATGTTTGTTGAAAATATTAGATACAGATGATTGGATAATCTCTGGATTAATCTACATATTTTTAGAAACGTTATAGTAATCTCACTTACAATAAATAATCTAGCATTGAACTAATCAAGACAAACCTTAACTTGTTTATAACAATTAAAAATTAATTAGGCTTGAATGTGCAAGATCATCTCCTTAATTTCCAGGAAAGAGTGATTTGTGAAAAAGGGTGTGACTGCCCGTTAATAAATAAATAAATAAATAAATACCCACTTTACTTACGGTTACCAATAATAACCGAAATGTCAAAAATCCAATTTAGAATGGTATTCCTCGACTGTTAAATGAGAATCGATCATTATTTTTGAATTAAAGTCAACATGAACTGCAAATTGCAAGTGATATCTGATTAATAATGAAGGAATAAACATATTAATATTTCAAATGAATTTGGATAAAGTTTAGCAACGATCCGTTGCAGTTTATTTTATTTTATCAATTAAATAAATAATAAATATAAAGAATGTAATTGGAATTTAGAATGTATATTTTATTTTCAAATATCTGTTAAAAAGAGCGCGAAATCTGCAACGACATACTGTGGCCAAATAGAAAGTTAATATCACGCATGCGCACTCTATATAAGGAGTCCCTAGAGCCGGTCGGGGTGGGATGTGTTAGGTTTATTTTTGTTATTGAATTTCTTGATTCGGTCGCCGCTCTCAAAGCTCCGCGATAAAAGCTATGCAATAGCTTAATAAACTCTTAAGGAAAGAAGCCAAGGTACGAATTTACAAATCAGTTGTTCCATCTGTTTTAACATACGCAGCTGAAACAAGACCAGAAACAGCGAAAACAACACAAATCCTAGAAGCAGGCGAAATGAGGACTTTAAGGAGAATTTCTAACTTAAAACTATTCGACAGGGAGAAAAGTGATGATATTAGAGAAGCGTGCAACATTCAAAAAATAAGCGAGTGGACAAGCAGAAGAAAAGAAGAATGGTATGCACATGTAGGAAGAATGTCGGACGATAGAATATTAACCAACATAATGAGTAGAGGTCGTCCTAAGAAAAGATGCCACGACCATCTGGTATAAACAGACTTGAGGTCTATAAAGGAAGAAGAAGAAGATGAAAAGACTGAAACCGGAATTAGGAACACCGAATATTGTGGTCCCCAGAAGCCAAAAAGTGATAAAATATCCTTTGGTTCGTTCGTACCTATGATGTATGTGCCCCCCCTGTACCCCCCCCCTCCGCGTTTCGCAACCGTAAGTCTCAGAGCTACGAAATTCGAAACGAATATGTATATAGTGGTTAGAAGGAGTAGAACAAGTTTTTGGTTGAAATCGAAATACCGGAAGTTGATATTTACATGAAAGATTTTTGTTTTTACTGATTTTATCAAAAACGACTCTAACAATTTTTTTAAAAAATCATTGTAGGTACTTATCAAGTGCAATATCTATAAATTTTAATCCGATTTAAATAAATAAAGAGGGTGTAAATTAGACTTGCCCTATTTAGTCTGAGCGTCTTTAGGATTTTTTCCGATTTTCTCAAAAATTTGTATTAATTTCAATTTTCAATTAAGAGAGAAACTAGTAATGTGAAAGTCATGTGGTGCCCACACCAGTTGATTATGGACCGGGCCTTCTTTATCCAAAGGCCTAATAGGCCGGAGGCCTAGTTGCCGATAAAAACTTACAACAATTACTTAATTGAAAAAAAAAATAGTTTCATAATTGTGCCAAAATTGAAATTAAAAAGAATAACAATTTTTTTCAAGGATCTAATTAACATATAAAGCTCATAATTTTTTCCTAGAAGCTATTATCAGTCCCCAAAACATATTAAAAATTTAGATCAATCGGTTTGCTCAATCATGAGAATTCTTTTTCTGTTTTTTACATATTTTGCTTTTTCTCAAAAACCAATTGAGTTAGGGATCTGAAACTTTCAGGATCTTATTATTTTATTAGTACCTACATATCCCCTAAGTATCATTAAATTATCTTTCGGGGGCCGATTCAGTATGCTTATACCCCTATCCCCTTTTAACTTATTTTTACCCTTACTTTATTTTGTTGAGCCTAGGTAGTGCACATCATATAACTTTCACTTACCACATTTTAATAAAGATCTAGTAAAAAATAATTAATAAATATTATCAATCAAATTTAATCTGTCCCTTGAATTTTTGGATGAGATTTGATTCGTTAAAAATGTGATATAACTTATAAATTAATATGCCAGGCCAACCAATTAAAATAATATTAATAAACAAACTAATTAATTAAATAAATAAAGGAAAAAAAATAAAATAAATATAGTATTTTGGATGATTCAACTCATTAAAATACATTTTTTTATTTGTGGATTGTTAAGATGTTTGATCACTTTTACTTATATGTAAGAATTAAAAGGTTCTAAAAGCCTCTAAAATTTTAAAGTAGATATAGGTATGCACGTTCCAGCCAGAATCTCCCTTTAGCTAGCACCAATCCATTAAATGGACATGTACGAAAAAATCAGCTCAGGCTCTATGGAATCGATTTTTGTATTCACAGAAGAGAATGAAGGAATTTAATGTTTTAGGGATTTATCTAGGGTTTCTCCTATATAATATATTTTGTTTAGAAAGATTGAAGATTATATAGTATTTGAAGAATATGGAATCAAGGAAAGAATTCCAATCTCTTAAAGGTATTTATTGAATTGGGCTCTATTTATTGAAAGATGGCCAAAAAAGATCATGACGTGAGTCCCATCACAAAGAAGAAAAAGAAAAAGGCCCTCCAAAATGAATATGACAATAGAGCAAGAACCTCTGTAAGCAGAAGATTCACAAAATAGAAAGAGAAAAAAGAAAGAATGGGAGAAACGACTTTAAATGTTGTAGTAGAGTGTATTTGTATTATTTATTTTGAAATGTTTTTCTTATCAGCTACATTTTTCATTAATGTTTTATTGAAAAAAAAGTTAGAAAAAATTTAAAACTTAGTACGTCATATGCAAATTTTTGTCTGAGAATGGTTTTAATTTAAAAGACTGACTAATAAAAATACATGTATTATTGGTTATTGATTCAAATATATGCTTCAAATTCAAATCTTCAGGAACGATGAAGTAATTATCCCCTATGAATAATAGTAAATCAAGACTAGATAGTACTTTCAGAAGTGCAGCCGATTTGCTCTGCACCGACGAAAATATTATATCGTAATAATGCTGAATTAAGAGTATCTACTTACCTCTCAAAATGGGCGAAAGAATGGTGTTGGAATAGTTAAGCGCTTAGAAAAATCCTTCTCTTTGATTTTTCTAATAAGAAACCCCCAGAAGCCACAAAGTTCGAAATGAAAATTTAAAAGAAATATCAAAAGAGAAGTTCGACTGCACAACATTTTATCAACTATACCGAATTCTTTTTCAAATGCGTTTTAAGGTCATTCCAAACAACGGACTAGGAACATTGACAAAAAGTTTATTAACAATAAGCTAAGAATACTGTTTTGTCTCTTTCATTACCCTTTTTTAGAGTTTCTATATACAGTCGACTCTCGATAATTCGAATTTTTCGATAATTCAAACTCTTCAGCTGTTAACTTCGGTAAATCAAAAAAATGCTGTGTATTTTGATACGCTCGATAACTCGAAATCCTTTTCTTAACAAGAGGGGAGAGAACCTTCTATATTCCGAACTAGACTTCTTCCCCTGTTTATAATTTGAATTTTTCTTAACAATGTTTACTTCTCATTAGAAATGTTTGCCTCATTTATATTGCAATGGTAATACATATGTAATTTTTTGTTCTTTTTTGTCGTTTTCATTATTTTTACTTTTTACTTGAAGCTATATATAAAATTTATCTAAGTTCATACATATTTTCAAAAATATAATAAATACTCTTAATAATTCGAATTTTTTTCTTTTCTCTTGATAATTCAAACTTCTTGATAATTCGAATTTTTTTGTTAGTCTCTTCGATTTCGAATTATCGAGAGTCGAATGTAGTAATTTTCCAAAGGAAACAGAGAGTTTGTCCTCTGCTTGATCCAAATAAACATACACACACATATATATATCGAAATGATACATCTCTATTTGTTTGTTTGAGACTATAGTTTCGAAGACTTGGTCTTCATCATCAGTCTTTTTTAATTATAAATATTGTTTTTCATGGAGACAATACCGTATTGATATTGAAAATTTTTGATCAATATCCATACTGTATTGACTCCATGAAAAACAATATTTATAATTAAAAAAGACTGATGATGAAGACCAAGTCTTCGAAACCATAGTCTCAAACAAATAAATGATATATATATATACAGATATATCATTTCGAAATATATGTGTGTATGTTTATTTACATCAAGCAGAGGACAACCTCTTTGTTTCTCTTTGTGAATCAACAACTCTGCTACTCTCGGAAAAAAAAACTTTTCAATGTAGTAATTTGATTTCGAAAAGTTGTTTCAAATTGAAACGTCTATGTTTTCCTCAGCAAACGCTTCACAAGAATTTGAAAATGACTCAAGAAACCGTGTGCATTCTGATGAGAATGTCTCATCAATTAGCTGATTTCGGCGGGAAGTTATTTTTTGATAAACAACTAAACTACCAATCGGTTTAAAGTATCAAATACTCAATCTAAAAAAATAATTCTACCTTCAGCATATAATAAAAAGAAACATCTTAAACTTGTAGATGAACATTTTAGAAACAAAAAGGACTCGGAATGACTATGAGTGGACCAACAAATTATGCCTTTAATATTATAGGAAATTATGAAATTTCATATGGAAAAACATGAGGTTTAATGATTCGCTGACCGTTGGGTTTCAATGAAAATTTCTCTGGAACTCTGTACTTTGACTTATATGTTTTAATTAAAGTTATTTAAAGTCGCTATTATTAGAACAATGGTTTAACTCCAAGAGGATAATGAATTAATGAAAAACATTTAACACCAACACTGAGGGTCTGTGTGGGCGACAGTTGATTATTCGTGTTTCAAAGAATATAACGACTATAACCAACAAAAGAGGTGGAATTATTAATTAAATCATTGAACCGGAAACTTATCTTTAAAAATCCAATTTAGACTTGAACCTATGGAAATAAATTTTATATATTGAACTAAGTTAATCGATTTAAGTAATTGGAATTAATAATAAAAAAAGGTTTTAGAAATTGACGATGATTAAGTAAAATGCAAGTTGAATTAAATTTGTGATATATAATTTCACGATCAGGGACTCTGAAGAGTGTTTCAGAATAGGTCCAGCCCAATTTATTTTTATTTATTTTTATTAATATATTATTGTGAAAAGTAGTTATGACAAGAAGGTGCATGTTCTCTATAGGCCAAGATTTACTTCTGCATTGTGAAAAGGAGGAAGAAATTTCATTGGTTAGTTCCATTGATGGATTGGGAAAGAAAATTGAGCCTACCATTAAGATTCAAGAGACCTACACGTAAAGTTTAGGAAATCAGTTTATCATCAATTCACCACTAGCTTTAAATAATTATCAAAATTTAAATTAAATTTTTTTAAAGATTTAAAAAGAGAAAAAGGATAAAATTCTATTTGAGCCATCGAAATTTTTGCCAGCTAGTATACCTATTGCCAAAGGGGTAAGTAAAAATCGGGCTCCGTATACACTAATCTACAAAAATACAATCAGATTATTAATTTTATTAAGATCTTGCATAAATTCTTGATTTCATCTCCGTTAGGATAGAATTGTATAAAGAAGGTATATTTCAGCTCCTGATGATGCCACCCGCCATACAAAGCGATCATTAGAATGCATAAATTCATCTTACAGGCGCCCCTGAATCTTTCTAATCGGTCTTTTTTCTTTTTTTATCCGAGGATGATCGAGGACTATTTATACTCTAAAAAATTATAGCAGCCCAAGAATTTGTTCCTTTTTCATATATGAGATTTTATGAGATACTTATTTTTTATTTCCGTAAAATAAGAAAAGCATACTTCAAAATAATATTTGTTTATTGGCTTAAAACTCTTATCTGTCTGTACTTAGCAATCAAAGACCACCCCGGCCTCCGGGTCTTACATCAATATAATTAAAAAAAGGACCTATACAACGGTATCTATTTCGTTAGAGTACCTACACAAAATTAATTTTTATTAGAAGTTTATTTCTTCACTAAGGAATTTACTTTTTTAATTTTTTTTCTATGGATCATAGTATAAGTGTTATATTCTAAAAACTATATGGGACAGAGGGACAGACTAATGGATCTATGAAAATTATGAATTGGAAAAACCTGAAACGTAAAAAATAACTTAAAAATATTTTCTCAACAACTCATATTAAAAAAATCTTGAGCTTTCCTCATAGTTTCAATTCTTATACCCCTGCTTGAGAAATTAATATAGAAAGTGAAACATTTATGGAAAATCATAAGATGGTGTCATCTATTAAATCCAATGGAATGGAAAATTTTTAATTATATGTCAGAGGGGTTGTTTTTCACCCCCACGGGAATCGAACCCGAGTGCCAGTAACAGCAATCCGGCCCATCTGGCTCACCTGCGGGATGCGAACCTCTCTGACATATGTAAACGCGTAAAATATTTTACTCAAAGATTGTTATCTTAATTTGTAAAATTTCGCGATATAGTGATTCTAAATTTAAACATATAGCCATGCCATATAATCTAAATAAAGGTCGTTGAGTGTTTCGAATTTTGAAGAGATTCAAAATTCGAAAGGATTGGTATGACTTTTCCTAATTTAATATGAAAGTTTTCAATTTGCCGATGGTAATAGATTCAAATTTACTAGAAAATCATAAGATGGTGTCATCTATTAAATCCGATGGAATGGAATATTTTTAATTATATGTCAGAAGGGTTGTTTTTCACCCCCTCGGGAATCGAACCCGAGTGCCAGTAACAGCAATCCGGGCCATCTGGCTCACCTGCAGGATGCGAAAAACAACCCCTCTGACATATAATTAAAAATATTCCATTCCATCGGATTTAATAGATGACACCATCTTATAATTTTCTAGTAAATTTGAATCTATTACCATCGGCAAATTGAAATCTTTCATATGAAACATTTATGGTAGTTTGCCGAAAATAGCAGTACTATTGATTCTTAAGAAGAAATCAATGAGGTTGTTCTCTGCTTGATGCAAATAAACATAATTATACTTATATATATATATATATATAATAATAATATTAGTTAATTTTTACTTTTTGCTTTTTTTCTTTATTTATTTATTTTTATTGCGGAAGATTCTTCGCCATGCACTTGTTATAATTTATACTAGTATATTAAATCAAAATTTATATTTTCCCAAATTATGAATATGAAAAATCCTGTTACGATATCTCAATTATTCTTCCAACTATTTACCTTATAAGTTTAAATCCAAATAACCGGAGAAAGATTCGACTTTTGCCAATTCATGTAACGGAAGTCTCTTAAACGGAACTGATCATTTTTTTAAATAAATATTTGGATTTTCTCTTATTTTTTTAAAATAAACTTTATTTTTCAGTTATTCAAAAATTGAAAATCTAATGGTCAAATTAATTTTCTAAAATATTTTTGCTCATTCAATATTTAAACTATTTGAATTGGAAGATTTCTTTGGGTCGGAGGGTTAGACCATCCTCCTAACCATTGTAAAATTAAATTGAAAGTTTTTGTGCCGAGGGTAGCAGAATTTTTATATATTGAAGGAGACAATAAAAGAGTGTGTCTTCTGCTGGAATTACAAATTTTATTTATTTACAACGAGACTATAGTTACGAGGGCTTTGCCCTCTTCATCAATCTATTACAAATCAAAGCCCTCGAAACTATAGTCTCGTTATAAATAAATAAAATTTATAATTCCAGCAGAAGACACACTTTTATTGTCTCCTTCAACATTGTACAAATTAGTAAAGTTTGAATTTTCTACTTTGCTCACGATCTTTTTGCTTTTAATTCTAAAGCAATTTTCAAGTGATAAAAAACATTGGAGAAAATCAAATGCACTATTTAACGGGGAATTAAATATATTATTGTAATGATAAAATAAAGTTTGTTTCCCAGATAATTTCTTCAGTAGAAGACTACTATGTTCTTCAGTAGAAAGACCACTAGGTGCTAGGAGTAAATTTGCTACTACCATTAAGTGTTGATTCTAAATAATGACATGCCATTGATTCGAGTCAGTAATTTGAGAAAATTTAGGTTATTGATTTGAGCGTCATTTCATGCTGTGTGTCAGAATAGAAGCCAGAATCAAAAATTAACCCATCTTCTAATCTGACTATGATTGGGCTCATCATTATTAAATCCACTTGTTTTTTTGCTTATTCTTTTTCAAAATATCTGAAAAGTGGAAAAATGATTTTTCTGTCTGTCTATCTGCCTCATGAGACTGGAAGTGTGAACAATAAAATGAATAATATTTCGTATTTTGATTTCTCAAAATAATTCAAGAATGCTCATATTAAGTAAAAAAAAATGTATTTCCAAATCAAAGATTAGATTCTTGGATTTCAGGTTGAAAAATACAAAAAATCCTAAAAGCTCAATAATATATTGAAATTTGACAAACTAGTTTGTAATATCAAATTTCACCTGTCTGTTAAGTTTACATTTTTATAGTTAAATCGTTCAATTACAAAGATTCCTAAATCTCTCTGAAAAAAAATTCCCAATTCCCAAATCTCTCTAAAAAAAGTTAGGATTTTTCGGATGATCAAAAAAATAGTAAAATATATTTTATTTACAATCTTAACTCAAAAGTCTTAAAAGAAAGTTAATTAGAAATATATCACAATGAATTAAATGGGATTAAAATATAAACAGTAATAAAGTATATAAAAGATTATCGAGGTTAAAGTCATAATGAATTGATTTAATCGGTTCTCATGCAAATAATATCACTTGGTTTATGGTGATTTTTGTTAAAATCTTCTATTAATTCAGGACAGATACTAGCGTTAATTATAAAATATTTTCTGTTGTTGATATAGATGTGAGCTAGAATTAATCAAGCTATCGATTTGTGTCCAGGGTTGTGAGGTTTTCGCCCACTGACTTCAATGGTTGTATATGTTAATAGGTTCTTTTACTAACTCTACACATAGCTATAAACTTCAAAGGATATGAGTTTTTGTTAAGAGTTCAACAACCAATAGAATACATTCATATTCAATTTTGTTAAAGCTAAAGGACATCTTTTGTAACTTAGAGATACGTTGGAATTAACATGTTTATTTGAACCGGAAAAACAAACGACTATTTTCTTCACAAACAACCAAAACCACCCACTAGTGTCGAATTTTGATTACTTGATTTAAGTAAAAGTAAAAATTTATAATGAGTAACTCAAAGAGTGTGTCTACTGTTGATTGTAAATAAATATATAATATATTATAATGTTTATGTTCAGTTAAAACCGTTTTTTCGAGAGAACGGGTTCTTACTAGTTAAAACGAGTCTTACTAAATATCTTTATGGAAACTAGAATTTACTGCTATCAAAAATGTATTTCAGTTAAAACTGATTATAACTAGATAAAATGTGTCTTGACAAAACGACTCAGTTAAAACTCACGCCAAGGTTAATTTAGTTTATATGTGAAGCATTCGAACGATTCTGATTGGTCCCAGAAATAATCAATCAAATAACCCCTAAAATGTTTACTTTACGTCAAATTACATTCGAAACAAAGTTGTAGAGTATGTAGTTTTTATCTATTGTTGTTTTATGGACTTAACCGTATGTGTAAGTCAAAAGGCTGGACACCCCTGATATAGATACTAAAAAAAATTGCAGTATGTTGCAGTAAAAACGCGTTTCTCTTAATAGCTTTATGGCAGCTAGAGTTTACTGATGTTGGATGAGTTTGGTTCAAAGGTCTAGAATCTTCATTTTTGACCTTCCGCCTCATTTCGTGTATTTATTTTCAAAATTTTTTAAACGAAAATGCTCAAAAATTAGAAGAAAAGTTGTAGAGGATGTAATTTTTGACATTTTCGTTTAAAAATTTTTGAAAATAAACACACGAAATGAGGCGGAAGGTCAAAAATGAAGATTCTGAATGAACCAACTCAACAACTAGTAAACTCAGTTGCCATAAAGATATTCAGCGAAACGCGTTTTAACTAGTAAGAACGCGTTCTTACTAAAAAACGGAGTTTTTGCTGCAACACATATCGTTTCCTTAGAGAGTAAGCCTGCTAGCTCACAACAAGGAAATTTTACAGGGCAGAGAAAAAAACAAATAAAATTTAATATTGTTGTTATGGAAAAAACTATTTTTCACATTTTTTCTACAACTTACGATCGTAATTTTAAGTAGCAGTTTTACTTGGACGATGCTGCATTTCTTTTTCTTTCGAATGGTATTAAATGTCATATATGATAAAAAATGGAGTTAGCGGGTTTACACTCTTAGGGCCGGTTGTATGTCGTAAATTAAATGCTTTTTACAACTAACAAAGGGTAGATGGCAAATGGAGGCACTTTCGAGGGTGCCTGTCATCTGATTAGCCACCCCAGTCCCTCCATTTACCATCTCCCTTTGTTAGTTCTAAAAAGCATTTACTTTGCGACATACAACTGGCCCTAAGTCGACGATATATATTTAAGAAGATATTTTAAAATAAGTTGGTATCTTACTAACCCTCCCCAAAATAATTTCTGACAACAACTATGATTTTTTAAAAGTCCCTTCAAATAAATATAGTTTATTAGGTATAATTTTCAATTGTTATACTAATTTAACCGGAAATAATTCGGCTGAAGGTGTTAGGGCATGGCATTTTTCTCTTTTTTCTTCTTCCTGTAGGTATAACAATAGTGGTGAATGGCAATTGTTGCTCAGAGGTGTCGGCAAAGACAAGCAGGTAGATCGATCTTAGGAGGGGTGTGGGGTGCAGAATGCAGAGGGGTGGAAGGCGCCGGGGTGGCGATTCGAGCCGAGGATGGCCGATTCTGCCCGAGGCGCGTTCAGGCGGTCCGGAGGGCGCTCCGGCGACACAGTTGTTTCGCGAGAGAACCTCCGCGGTTATCACTCGGTGTTGAAGCGGCGAGAAACACGCGCGCGCTTCTGTCAAAAGCCCATCAGACAACCTGACCACCTGACAACCCGACACCCCTCCTGACACCAGCCTTCTCGGGGAGATTGACACTCGATTTTTTTTCTCCTTCAAATAGCTCGCAAATCACCTTTTCTTGACATTATTAGGACAAGTGAACCGCGAGTGTAATTGATGAAAATCGCCGTGTGAGCGCAGCTTGATTATTTGTCAAACCGAGGTGGATTTCCTGTTAGCCATGCCGGGAAATGGGACTACCGGTAAGAATAAAGCCCCTTCTGACAACACACATAAATGACATTTAGGACTGTCAAACCTTTCAAATCACATCAGCCTAGACTGAACATTCTAGAGATTATCTTCTCAAATAATTTGAATGATCCGTCTGTAAATAAAGAATAAAAATTACAAGAAAATAATCATTACACATCATGTACTTCCCACGCAAAAAAATTTTACATACAATTTAAACAAGATAGAAGACAACAATATATTTTTCATACAAAACAATAAAAATTGTTGCTCAACATCAGAAACGATTTTTTGTTTTATTAATTATTTTCTATTCTAGAAATTCTTAAGAAACATTTTCTCCTCGACAGGTTTGGAAAGATCCCAAAGAATCCAGTAATAATTACAAGATAAAAATCATGTACTAATACCCAACAAACAATTTTGGAAAACAAGGAAAACTCCAATAATAATATAGTTTATTTGACAAATAATATTATGAAATTTTATCGTTCAAACATTGATATTGAAGTAAATAACTTTTTATTCTCCCACTGACTCAGACTTTTTCATCCTGAGCATTTCGTAATGAAAATAGTCCCATTGGCTTAATTAATGCAACATCAATCAACAATTATTGTAAACGGCTTCCTTGAAATGAGGCGAAACGACTAGTATTCCATACTTCACAGGAAAATTTCAATCATTTATGGTCTAAAACAAAAAAGTTCATTGAATTCATAGAAAAATAATTTATTTTATTTTTTAAAAAATTCATTCATCATATGTGATTGTGTCATGAAAAAAGGCCCTTATGTTATCTTAACCTGGTCAAAATTGAGCTAATGGCAATTCCTGTTTCTAGAGAAACAACTGAACAAAACCCTTTTTGTCCCGCCCAAAAATTCCAAAAATTTACTTTTTGGAATATTAGAAATAAAAAAAGTAATTTTGAGTTATACCCATTTAGATTTTGACAATTTTTAAGCAATCGCTATTATTCTATTCCGAAGGAAAATTTATTGCTAGATTCAAATATGTAATCAAAAATTATACCCACCTTTAACTCAGATATTTTCCATTCCTGAAAAAACTGATAGGTGAAGAAAAGGGTCCTTTTCCCGACACCATCTCATATAAAGACAGGATAAATGAAGTTAAATATTACAGTTTTTGTTTAAATAATTAAGGAAATGTCGCTTTTTTCCCATTGTATATTGAAATTAAATACAAAAATTTTAAAAATTAAGTTTTTCAAAATTTAAAAATATTTTTATAATAAATTGAGCAAAATCATTAAGCATAGATTGTACGCCTTATTAAATAAAATATTTTTAACCATATTGAAAGAAGGAATCTATTTTTTGTAAAATATTTTTCTAAAATTGTTAATTTTTTATTATAGATGAATCATTTGACATTTGACAACTATTGTAATTGGTTTTGATTAAATAAAGCTTGACTTTAATTAAAATTATTAAAATATTTTAAAAGGTATTAATTGTTTTTAGACATATAGTTGTAAAGTATTTGTATTCCGATTTTAAACAAAATCTAACCAGTTGTTAATCTTAATATAAATTAACAACTAAATGTGAAATTTAGTTCTGACACTTTCTCATTAGTTTTGGAATGAAATAGTATGTAGATAAAATTTGATAAGTTATAAACTCACTAACATTTTGACCAATTAATTAATTCCTCTTATAAAATATAACTGTTTCAATATTCATTATAAAAAAATATTTTGTAAAATTAACGCCATGATTTTGTTCATTTTTTTGTATCAAAATAGTTTTATCAGTTTTTAAAGGTATTTTTGAAAAAATGAAACAGAAAAAAATTCCATTACGATACTTCCCCCAACTGTGTATGGTAGATTAAAACCAATAAAAAATTTCATTCAATCCAAATTTTGTTTCAATTTATCTACAGAGTTTCCTTTCTTTTTATGGCACTTGTTGGTACGTCAAACTCATTATTTTTACATTTTATTAAAACAAATATAAAGAATTTTTGAAAATATTTCATAGTTTTGATTATTGATTTTTTTAAATTATTTATTTATTTCGGCTTTTGATATAATTTTATGGATTTTTTTCAGCTCTGTGACTCTATTTAATAATGAAATAATATTTACGAAATATCCGAGAACAAATAGATATGCTCCATTACACAATAATCTATTCATTGTCGAGTTTTCTTTAACATTTTACTTTTACTGTTAGATTAATAGCTCCCAATCACGGTTAATCAAGCAGAAAAACTCTAAATCAATGTCTTAATCGGCAATAGATATATTATGTCAATAAATAATTTTTTTGGAATATATCCATCACAATCATAAAATAGTGAAATTAATAAAAATAGATCAAATGTGCAGAAAACAAAAGAACAGATTTGACAATAATTTTTTCTCCGTCTACGTATTTTAATTATTTCTTCTTCTATACACGGTAATTGAAAATAATGAGATGGCTTCAAAATTTAAATACACTTTTTAATGTCCCCTGAATCTAATTCCTTCATTTTCAGTCTTTAGCCTGTTATCACACTAACTCAAAATATACCTATATAACAGTGTCATGCGGTCAATGGATGCTGTGGATGCGACACATGCGTAAAATTTCAAACAATTAGAATATTTTCATGAATATCGACTTTAAAATTTCTGGGGAATCTTGAAATTTTCCAATTATTATCCGTTATTTCAAATATTTCTATAAAAAACATTTTGTTTTGAAAAGTATATTGGTTCTTGAAATGAAATAAAATTGTTGCATAGTTTCAAGTGGCAATTAAAATGAATGATTTTCCGAAAAGGCAGCGGATAGAAGGTTTGAACTCCCTTCCTAGCAAGTCAAAGACAAGTTCAGACGTGTTTTAGTTGAATAAAAATTGTTCTCGTTGAGGAATTTTAAAATATAGAAATAGTAGAAAAAAAGGAATAAATAAAGATGATTCGAGAATCTTTGGAATAATCCATTTCGAAGAACTCTCAATATATAAGATCAGAAATTATATTTTTCAAAAATCTCATGTTAAATTTTAAAAATAACGAAAATGATGCCGTAAGTATTCTATAAATTTGCAAAAAAAAGCGAAAATTAAAATAAAATTTCAAAAATGAAGGGTACTTTTTTGGACAGCATCCCCTGGTTGAAAAGTAACCAACTACCACTGCTATATAAACTTAGGTCTAGACCCTAGATATAAATCGGCCTTCCACAAGTATCCCTATTTTAGTTTTTTTTACGATGTTCATTAATTTCTCAAAAACAATAAATTTCAATAAATCTCCTAAATTTATTATAAATTTAATATTTTTTTGTTGAATAATATAATTAAATTTTATAAAAATATTATAGTATATATATGAAAAAAGTTATATAATTTTCTTTGAAAATATTTCGGAATCTAATTCGTTAGATTCGATTTCCAGGCATTTCTTTTATATTATTATTAATAAAGATCGCTTAAAATTTCTTTAATCCACTTTTAAGCAAGTAATATTATTTTCTTACATTTTTGTAATTATTTATTTAACTTTTTTTTTTATTCTTCTTCTACTTGATTCCGAGCGTCGGCGATTACAGTGGAGAGTATCCTCTCCACTGTAATTTTCTTGAGAAAATTTTTCTTAAGAATGGTTTTCCATTTGCCTTCCCGCCCATTTTTAATTAATTTTGAATAATATTTCAATTATAAATTCCACTTGAAATAGAATAGTGAAGAATTTTTGTAATTTTAATTTTAGAATGTTATTAAAGCTAATAAGCTACATACATATACGTAATATGGCGTGAATAATTTAATCTAGATAATATTACTCAATCTAAAAAAATAAATTAAAACCCTTATCCAAATATTATCATTCGATTCCTTTCGCGACGAATGTTCACGTAAAAGTGGACATTTTCCCATACATACCACACTCTTATTTAATTAGATTTATTTATTTAGTTCGGAGGTAAGTAAATTAAATCTGTTTTTATGTTCATTTTCATACCAAAGAGAACACTACAATTCCATACAAAATGAATACAATTTGCAAGCTGTAGTTTGTATGGCTGGAATGACCAAAACCTCAAATCCAAACATTATGTATAACATAAAATAATATAACGATTTAGATTTCCCCCGTGTTAAGCTTTTAATTAAGCCCAGAATTCCAACTCATACCAAGTTTTGTTTCATTTTGGTATACTATTTCCAATATATTATACATATCTCATATGATATAATTTATGTAGGCAACCTTCGCACTTTCAAAAATATAAAATTTTATATAATATTTTAGCTTCTATTTTTTAAATGAATAAAAAAGAAGTTTACAAACTTTTTATACCAAAGAACTGACAGAGGAAAATATAGTTAAACAACTCCTTGATTTTTTTATATCTATTATATATTATTAACCTTTATTGTAATGTAAATTGCATTATACTAGTCTTTTGACAAATATACTTTATTCTGATTCACAGAAAACACAATTCATTTTATACATTTCTTTTTAAACATATAAAATAAAAAGTTCAAAATGGCTTCTGAAAAGAGTTTAAAAACTAGCCGTATCATTTGAAAAACTCTAAATTAAATAGATTTTATTTAATTTTTTGGAATAGGAAATTTCGTTAATTAGTACTATACTTATACCTACAAATGCGAAATTATCACTTGATTTTTTCTGTTTTTAGAGTATAAATATCTATGTTATATAACCATGATTATCATAAGATAGGGTGTTATTTGAAATGTAAAATAGGGGTGCTTGGGATTGGGAGGCAAAATCTAAATGGCAATCATTAATGGTAAATTGATGTGATTTTTGTTTAAATTAAAGTTAAATGAAAATATTTTCTCTTGCCGTAAGTGGTAGAGTTGTTGATTCATAAAGAGAAATCAATGAGGCTGTCCTCTGCTTGATGCAAATTAACATATACATATATATATATATATATATATATTTCTTCAAGCGCCAGAGTACCTTCTCCATAGTACTTTTCCTTGGGAAATTTTTCTCTGGGGTGGTTTCCCGTTTCCTCCCACTGGGCTAGTGAAGCGCCTCTTCATTTTCAACAAAGATGAAAATTATTCTAAGACGAAATTCATTCCCGAATAAGTTACATAACTAAAATACATTTACCAAAATATAATTAAATATAACAAATAAATTATATATATATATATGTTAACGTTAGATGAACGTGAAAGTTAAAACTTTTTATCCGGTCACTGCCCTATTTTGGTGCAATTGGGACCAGACTCGTTTTTGATACTGAACCAAGAGTTGAAAAATACCTAACTTTCGCGTTCAATTAACGTTAACATAAATCAAATTTATTATTGAATATCTGAACAAAATTCATCTGTTTCGATTCCCCAAAGAATCAGACAGATGGATATTATAGTAAATTTATATATATATATATATATATATATATATATATATATATATATATACCATCCAGAACAGCTGGTCACTGAGGATGGTTTTGACCAAATCCTCCATAAAAATTATAAATATAACATACCAATCGATACCCAAATAAAAGGAACACAAAAAGTATTATTTAAAAATAAATTTACAATTAAAGAGAATTCTATTAATACTAATGAAAATATAAACAATATTCTAAGGAAAAATAAATATGAAATGAAAAGGGATTATAATTTAAATAAGAATAAAAATACTAATACTAATTTAACCATTGGCTCTATAAACGTTAGAACACTAAAAGATGAAGAAAGTTTAATCGAATTAGAAAATGCTCTCGATAATTCAAATATAAATATCCTAGGAATCTCCGAAGTTAGAAGAATAGATGAAAAAATTATAATGAGAAATAAACGGATATTCTACCACTATGGAGAAATTCCAGGACAAGGGGGAGTGGGATTTTTAATAGACAACGATCTAAAGAGTAAAATTATTATGATAAGGAAATACTCTCCAAGAGTAATAGCATTGAAAATCCAATATTCGAGTAAAAGTACGTTAACGGTTCTACAAATTTACGCACCAACAAGCTACTCTGAAGAAGAGGTTTGTGAAGAATTTTACGAGAGATTATGCGATAGTATAAATGATAATAAAGCGACATACAAAAATAAATTGATAATTATGGGCGATTTTAACTCAAAAGTAGGAAAAAGATTGAAGGAAGAAAGTAGAATTATGGGCCCATATGGTTACGGAAATAGAAATGAAAGAGGGGAGAGACTATTAAACTTCTGCCAAGAGTATAATCTAAAAATTGTTAATACATTTTATAAGAAAAGAGCTGGGAAGAAGTGGACATGGCTCGCTCCTAACGGAAATACTAAAAGTGAAATAGACTTCATATTGACCCCAACCTTGAATATAATTAAAAAATTTGAAATTGATAATAAGTTTTTGTTCAATTCAGATCATAGACTTCTAAAAATAGAAATTAATAAGATGATATTTAAAAAGAGACCAAAAGCAGAGTGGAATAAGAATTATGATATCGTGATAAATAAATTAAATGACGAGATTTTGTCTGATATGAGTGGAGAAATATCCAAAAACGAATTTAAAGATATTAACAAGGTTCAAGAACAGTATGACATAATTGAGAAGCATTTTAATATTATACAAAATAAGATATCCGAAAGGAAAGTGAAAAACTCGAAACTGTCTAATAATACAAAAGAATTGATAAAAAAGCGTAATAAATTAAAAATAAATAGAAATATAAAACGGAACCGAATTGAATACAATTTAATGTGTAAGCTAGTTAAATATAACATTAAGAAAGATTTAAAGATATATAATGACAATATTATTAAATCACTAATAGAGCCAAACGTTGCAATTAAAAAAATTAAAAAAAATATGTTTCCAAATAAAATTATAAATGCTTCCATGAAAGACGGAAAAGGAAAAATATTATATAATAGGGAAGAAATGAGTAAATTAGTGACGAATTATTATAAAAGATTATATTCCAAAAATCAAACTTATTTAAATTTTAAAATGGAAGAATTCATAAATAATAATATACAAGATGAGATTCCTGAATTTATGGAATCTGAAATTGAAAATGTAATAAAAAAGTTAAAAAACGACAAAGCCACAGGCATAGACGGTATAAAAAATGAAACTATAAAATATACAATGAAAACAACTAAAATATATTTAACAAAAATATTTAATAATATTTTAAAAACTAAAATTATACCAAGGCAGTGGAAAGAAAGTAATATTATTTTATTATTTAAGAAAGGAGATAGAGGAGAGATTGGGAATTATAGACCATTGACGCTGTCATCCAATGTTTATAAAATATTTATGAATCTGTTAAAGAAAAGGATGCAAAACAAATTAATTTTCAATCAACCAATTGAACAGGCTGGTTTCAGACCGGGTTTCTCGACGCATGACCAACTACAAAGTGTGAATCAGATAATTGAAAAGGCGATGGAATACCAGTTTACAGTATATATAGCTCTATTGGACTACGAAAAGGCTTTTGACTCGTTAAACCAAGATTATATATTTCACGCATTGAAGAGTCAAGGCATGGATATGGGCTATATTCTTTTGTTAAGAAACACCTACGAAGGATGTCAAGCTAGAATTCAGATGGAAGAATCTGGTCCTTTCTTTGACGTCGAAAGAGGAGTAAGACAGGGAGACCCGCTATCACCTCTTTTGTTTAATTGTGCCTTGGAGCAAATATTTAGACAGTTGGATTGGCATCAAAAGAAATTCGGCTTAAACATTTATGGAAGATATGTCAATAACTTGAGATTCGCTGATGATTTGATACTTATGGCGACGTCAGAGGAACAAATTACCGATATGATTAGAGATGTATGTAGAGAGAGTGAAGTGGCAGGTCTGAAAATTAATACTAGAAAATCTTTAATTATAACGAACGGTCCCAGTATAAATGTAAAGATGAAGGACGACTTACCACCAATACAAACTAAAGAAAATGCAATTTATTTGGGACAAGTCATATCGTTTAAGAATAAAATGGATCTCGAAATTAAAAGAAGAAAAAGTCAATCATGGAGCAAGTTCTGGGGATTAAAGTACATTTTTAAAAATAATGATATCTCTCTTCAGAATAAGATTAAAGTTTACAAAAGATGTATTATACCAATACTTATATATGGAGCCCAGACTTGGACAACTACAGCAAAAACTCTACTTATATTGGAGAGAACACAGAGGGCCATGATAAGATCGATTTTGAAGATAAAGAGAATGGATCGCATAACAACAGAATCCATGTATAAAAGAACAGGGATCGAGGACCTGAGAATAATAATTAAAAGGTACAAATGGAGATTGGGCGGGTCATCTGGTTAGGAGTCAAGACGATAGATGGTCCAAGATACTAACAGAATGGTGCCCAATAACTATGAAAAGGAAAAGAGGAAGACAAAATGCGAGATGGAGCGACGACATCGCGGAGATGATGGGTAGGGATTGGTGTAGAACTGCGAGACAAAGAAGAGCATGGCAATTCCTTGGAGAGGCCTATGCCCGGAAGGGCCTAGTTTCATATAATTAATTGTAATTGAAGTTTTGTTTGTAATTATGTTAAATAAAAGGCTTATTATTATTATTATTATTATTATATATATATATATATATATATATATATATATATATATATATATATATATATATATATATCAGTGGCGTGCGGCCCATGGATGCTGTGGATGCGGCGCATTCCTAAAATTTCAAACATTTATTAGATTATTTTCATAAATATATTCATATGAGGTCGACTTCAAAATTTCAAGAGGATCTTTAAATTTTAAAATTATTATTCGTTATTTCAAATATTTCTAGCAAAAAGCATTTTTTGTTTTGAAAAGTATATATTGGTTCCTCGAAATGAAATAAAATTTGTTGCATAGTTTCAAGGGACAATTAAAACGAATGATTTTTCAGAAAAGGGTGCCTATAGAAGGTTTGAAGTCCCTGTCTGGTATATCTACCAGTTCAAGCATGTCAAAGACAAGCCCAGATGAGTTTTAGTCGAATAAAGATTGTTCTCGCTGAGAACTATTAAAATAGAAATAATACAAAAAAGGAATAAATAAAGATCATTCGAGAATTTTTAGACTAATCCATTTCTAAGAACTCTCAATATATAAGATCGGGAATAACTAAGAGTCCTATAGACATGACATACCTTACTTATAGCAATACAATTAGGAAAAATTTAAAATTTTCTTATAGGACAGGCTGATTCATTTTGAAAGATGGTCGAGTTCCATCTCAGGGACTGTGAAGTTTAAGTCACAAGATTTAATTTCTGACTCCTACCCTCACTCACACAAAGCAGTATCCGTTTGGGGCGAAGGTCCCAAAATATATTTTTAAAAAAATCTAATGTTAAATTTGAAAAATAACGAAAATGATGCCGTATTTGATGAAATTTGCAAAAAAAAGTGAAGATTAAAATAAAATTTCAAAAAATGAAGGGTACTTTTTTGGACAGCATCCCCTGGTTGAAAAGTCACCAACCACCACTGATATAATATATATACATATTTATATATACTATATATATATTTAGGAATGTATAATGTATATGTTCATTTGCATCAAGTAGAGGAGAACTTCAGTCATTTCTCTTCATAAATTAAATTTATTTTAAATAAATAGTTATTCAGAGAGGAGGTTTTGAAATGAAAACACAGTATGTATATGTATTTATATTTAAATTAAAAAAAATCCTTGCACACAGCGGCCATTATAAAACAATTGCCTCTCTCCATATATATTTTATATTTGGAAATATAGGCTTATAATCAACATGAGAACACAGAATAGAGAATGAATTCAATATTCGTATCATTTGAACATGGTCACTAAAATAATCTGATTATTTCATTTCGAAACATTTCTCATTATATGTTTAATGATAGATATTATTTTATTTTAAACCTGAAAAATCATTATAATTTCATATTTTATTTAAAAGTGTTATAATAATTGAAATAAAAATTCGTCATTCATTATTTCTTTAGATTTAGGCTTGAACTAGTTAAAGTGTGGGTCTCGAGAGACATTTTTATTTGATATACATAGGTATACAATCTAGTTTATCTTTCAATCTTATGTTTGGGCCGTTGAAGACTGAAAGGGGGTCGCTATAAAAAAAGCTTAATTAACTCCGAACTAGAGAATTGTTTAAGTAAGATTCGAATATGAAAAAGTAGATTCAGTCCAATAAATTTGACTAGACCTTGACCTAAATAGCCTTGTCATTTTCTACAACCTTTATAGCATTGCAACAAGTGAATTCTCGATCTAATATACATATAGAACTCTTGGAAAAATAAAGATAGCTTGTTAATTTGTAAAATAAACTGATGTGGCCATGACTTTACCATACACCTGGCCTCTCTCTCTTATATTTAATATTTAATAAAATAATTTATAATTATTTACGAAAGAACACCTCCTCTTAATTTTGGGCCTATTGACAATTAATAATAACTCTTTTTAATTATGAGAAATATCACCTTTCTATGATTTTTGTTGGAAAATATTTTTGACCCCCCCCCCTCTTCTTTTTGGTCACTATCAATTTCATATTGTGAATAATTTTTATAAGATGTATGTGCAAAATTTCGTCTTCCATTAAAGGATCTAAGACTATATTGATAGTTATTTTTAGTAGGTAAAGGTTTAGTTCTTCAACTTGACAAAAAGTGGGCTTCAGTTTCCGCTCAAGCTGTAGTTCCATAAAAAGTAACACTCTATGTCTGTCGGAGCATTGTAGTTCATAAACAAAATAGGATAAAAACTTAAAATTTATAATAAAAGAATTATTTATAAATGTTTTGAAAAAGCAAGAATATGTTGAGTTGAATAAAATTTATAGGTCATATGATTTTCTCGCAAATCAAAAATCATATTAAAATTTTAATCGAATTTTTATTTTGGGGAGGGTCGAATTTTATGTAGAGCCATTCAGTTTTTTTTTTTAATTTAAAATGACGGTGTGAGAAAGTTCCAAAGTGGCCGTTTTTCGGTAATTTTTGTACCTGTCGGCGCTAGGAAACTGCTAAATTTGAAATCATTAAAAAGTTCCACAAATTGATTCATTGCCTCATTATCAAAGACAAATAAAAACGAATTTGATATCTTAAGTATTTTGGTAGCTAAAAGGTATGGTATCTTCTGTATCCGGTCTGACTCGTACTCGGCCAGCTTTTTGATAGTTTGATCATCTGAGACACTACATGATAATGGGTTATTACAGACACTCAAATCTTATACGTTTGCTTTCAACCTACCGAAATTAATCTAGAAGGCCTAAGGGCATATATTGGCTTGGGCTAGTTGCGAGCCTTTTATTTCCTCTAGTAGTGAAATGCCTCTACTCCTAAATAGTAAATGTATAGTACAGAAGCTTGCAAACAAAAATAAAAAATAAAAAAAAATTCCAGATTCGGCTATATTTTTGAATATTTAACTTGTTTTCTTCCCCTATTATTACATATTATAATTTTTTAACAAATTATAAAAAATCTCCATTTGCAAAGGGTAGTTTGGTGAAATTTATTTTCTTCGCCTTAAGTAGAATGTTGTGCGGCCATTTCTTTCCTCCCCTACGCCATCGCATGGTTAGATAAAATACGAATGATTACAACCACTTAGCATCTATGTTTAAACAACTGCTTTTTTAAAATGGTTCTTAAAGTTGAGCAGGAAATGGAACATGGCAATAAACTGATGTTTACGGGGACAACAAATAACACCTTCAGGAGTAAAACCTGGGTTGCCATGTCCCGAATTTTTAAAACTATTTTAATATTTAGCACGAGCTTCGAGGGCGTGCCGGAGGCACGCCCTCGATGCTCGGCCCTCCGGGCTGGCAGCGTCTCGAGCCAAAAAGTTTATCCACTTAAAAAATCCCACTCCAGAGACATATCTACTAAGCTTAAATTTTTACATAAAAAAAATTTAAACTTAATGGGATATTTTAAACATTTAAAAAGACGTGCTCAGTTTTGTACTGATGAAAGCTCTTGCCTTAGAATAGTGATTCTTCAGTCCGATTCTAATTCATGAATCATTGTTGTACTATGTTAGTCAAAATAGAACTTGAGATGCCTAGAAGCCTCAAGGTTTCGATTCAAAGTCATGTCAGTAATTTCCACAGTTAACAGTGAATATATGGCCCTACCATATTTTTATTGTATCTACAGAATCAATTGGCAAAAAAAACTTGATTTGGGTGACATCCATTCAAGATTCATCCATCCAAGCATTCTCTTGCTACACTGGATGCGATTCAGAAGCGAGCAATTAAACTAATAGGAGACCCGGCTCTAACCAACTCACTCGACTCCCTGGCTCACCGAAGAACAATTTCTGCCCTTTCACTGTACTACAGATATTATCACGGGGTCTGTTCAGTCGAGCTGAAATCAATTATCCCCCTAAAGCCCTCTTTACGAGAAACACGCGGTTTCGAACGGTAAGCCCCCTTCGCTGTCAAATTGGATAAAAGTCGAACAAGAGCTTTCGCCAACTCTTTTATCCCTAAGACCTCCAGAGACTGGAACTCGCTCCCTGCCACCATCTTTCCCGCGACTCATAACCTTCAGCTATTTAAGACCCGTATTCACAGAAACCTTCGACCCCCGCCCAGTCAATAAAATTCTTTCTTCTTCTTTTCACGATGGAGGGATTTAGGGGTTGCATCTTTTTGGTGTAACTCCTCTCATCATTATCATAAAAAAAAGATATATAATATAAAATTAATAATTCACTCCAAATCTACCCCCAAACATCTATTGGCAACCGCTTTAGGTGCCTGCTAACGATGAATAACAAACACATACTTACTTATGGGGAGTAATATGTTGTTCCTATTAGTGAATGACCAAGCAAGTAGCGTTTTCGCCAATGTATATAACTATAGAATACAACAATAGAGTCGCATTGTGAATACACTGTTTTTGCAGGAACAAAAACGACCAGAACTTCAAAAATTAGTGAAAAACGAGTGAAAAAGATGTCATTTAGGGAAAGCGGTGTTGGTTTATAGTGAAACATATTAAACACTGGAGTTTTTAAAAGGTTATAGTGGTGTTTCACAAGTAAAAATAAAAATTAAAAAACTGAAGTCTTTTGTAAACTCAAACTCCTGATGGGCTAAAAACCCGAATATGTATAGAGTATTTAAAATAAAACTCAAAAATATAATTAACAAATTTTTTAAAATTTTTTAATTTTTAATTTTTATTTGTGAAACACCACTATAACCTTTTAAAAACTCCTGTGAAAAAGATGTGTTCTTTAGAACCCTTTGTAAATGTTGATTCGGTCTTTGATTTTAGCATTCTTATTCAAATCAATTAACATTAAATATTTATTCTTATTTGTGCTAAGAAGTCGTCAAGAAAAATGATTTGAAGAAAATTCAACAAGTCAATTTCCATTTGAATATTACTTTTTTATTTCATAAACGTTAAATCGATTATTTTTTTCGTCTTTTCTTCACATTTTAACAATCAGATTTATGCTTGAATTGATTGATTTAATCTCTAATGTATCCTAGTCCCATTAAGAAATCTATTTCTTCGTTAATAAATAGATTTTAAATAAAACTGATTATGCAAATTTGAATTTTAACTAAGTTAAATACATTCTTAAATCATCGTGCGCGATTATCCCAAAACCGTCAATGAGAAATTTAGTATTTCTGAGTTATAATATTTCCAAAATTCTTTTTAGCATATTCTACGTTCAAATATTTATTAAAATTTGGATTTTTATTTAAATCACACATAATAAATTATAATAATTTATTAAACACGAACAAATAATACAATCTAACTACAATTATTTGTTCGAGTTCAATAAATAATTATAATTAATTATGTGTGATTTAAATAAATGTCCAAATTTTAATCAAATTAATCACAAAAATAAAAGGTTCAACAGCTTCATTACTAATAAATATTTATTACTTTTGTTCATTGATATCTCAAATATGTTTTTTGTTAAAAATTATCTAAGGAAGTCACTCTAATGAAAATCGGAAGATGTGAACATTCGTGGTTTTGGCATAAAGACGAGAATATTAAAAATATATCATGGGAAATTGTTGAATTTAAATTTGACTACTTAATTTATATTATAAATAATAAATGGACGAGCTGAAAATGGCATTGTTCATTCTTTTATGCCAATAAGGAGTTAATCTCTTTTTTTCTCCGATGCAAATAGGCTTTGCTCTTGTGGTGCGCGCCATCATTGTCAATTATTAATAATAATAATATCTACTCTTATTAAACGAGCAAAAATTGTATATTTATTTGTTTGATATATATTTGTTTATATATTTGTATCTTACTTCTATTTTGAAAACGGCTTTACCGATTTTGATGAAATTCACGGGTTAGGGGTTTTTGGGGTGACAATTCGATCTGTCACGGTCTCATCTTCGACAAAATTGTTTTTGATGGGTTTTTTCGTAATCAAATTAATTATTCTCAGGTAGACAAATCCCATTCTTAGGGTTTTAAAAGAGTTTCCATTTTCCTTTATACCCAGGCAGACAATGGGTTGTTTGTTTCATTGTTCTAAAAGGCCTTGAAGAAGTATTGTGATTGTGGATTTTAACATATTTTGTTCTCCCTAAACGTTAGAAATATTAATAAACGTTTTATAATTGTTTTTATAAAGAACTTTATTTATTTAATAGAATAAAAAATAATCAAGAATTTATTTAAAAATATATTTCGCATAAGCAGGTCTCAATTTTCTGAAAAAAACAACACATTTTGATAGGTTTTATTTATTAATTGTATGAATAAAAATGAATCATATGGTTGAATCAAAACAGGTGCAGAAGGTGGGGCGCAGAGGTGGGGAATCCGGGGGTAGGGAGAGGTTTTGGGGGTGGGGTCGAGCGGGGTGGAGGTAGGGGGGCTACATTGGTCGACTATTATATATTTTTGTATTTTTTTAATTTGAAAGCGGCTCTCAAATAAAAATCGACCTTTTTATCAGAATTTTAAATTAAAAATAATATTAAAATAAAGCTTTTAACTGAAGGAAGAAGTTACCGAGCATAGCTCGGTGCCTCCAGGTACTAATTTATTTACGAAAGAAAAGAAAGTCTTATCAAACATCTTAGATATGCTGCACAAATGTGTACCATTTTTGTCACCTGAGAGGCATGCTGCTCTTTTGACATATTTTCAAAAATTTAATAAGATTTTTGATTCGCCATCTATAAATTCTTTTTTTTTCTTTTTCGTTTGAACCCATTAAGTGTGACCCTCAATGTTAACGGAATTTATAAAAAAAAAGGAAATTTTTTAATGAAAATATTTATAATAAATTCTTAATTATCCGCAGTCTTGCTTTTCATTATCTTCTTTTTTTTCGACGATAAAGCGGACAATCTATTCCGGTAGAGGATATTATATACAAATACAAGTAGAGAATTAGAATAAATAAAAATATAAAGTTAATATACATACATATTTAGACCCCTACGCTAAATAAAAATTGTTCAAAAGCATTTTCATGTTGCTTTGTGCTCGTTTTCGGTCATTTTGCGGATTATCTGCGGTCGCCGCATCACCCAATTCCGCAGATAATTGACAGGTAATAACTGTATAAAGATAAAACAAGTTACAATATACTTAACAAGAATAAATTAAAGGTTGTACTTTTACTTTTTTTTAATGGGTTCGAATGCAAGAAGGACCATATCAGAAGATGCAGCCCCTATTGATGTCAAAAGATTCTTTCATTGCCGTAGAGAAGGGGAAATTGATCAAGAGAAAAGGGGGAGGCGTAGATGTTTTTGTACCCGGGTCTTGAAGGTTTGAATATTATAATCATGGTATATTCTGAATTTTTAGTTCAAATAGATTATTGGTCAAGAATTCTACTTTTTATTAGTCATACTAAAAAAAATAAACTACAAATACTAAGATCAAAATTATTTAGAACTAAAAATTCAATAAACCTAGGATAGTGTTGTGTAGAGTTTTTATGGTGCTCCACAGAAATGATCGATTTACAAAGTTTTTATAAGTCTCGATATATTTTGGATTGTTAACCCATCTTCAGGAACACATAAACTAATCAGTACTAATAAACTATAGTCTATGTACTAGATGGATTAACATACCTGAAATATAATTAGGTTTATAAAAACTTTTTTAAATCTTTATTTTCAATACCACAAACCCCCCCCCCCTTAATTTTAATAACTAAAAATTCAGTCTTTAATATTATTTAGTCATTCAACTATCTTAAGACAGTCTTTTGATTTTTCTAATTTAATTTTAATTTTAAATAGAATATGTATTTAAAAACGTAATACTTTATTTGATCAGATATAGACTTTTTTTTATATTTATTTTTATTATTATTTGAAGAAAATCCTTATCGTAAATATATATAATTTATGAAGCATTGTCAAGAATTTTCAAATTACTTATCATTACTTGCCTACTAAATATTAAATTATTTTAGAATTATAAAGGGAAGGATTTTCTCTAAACTTTTGATTCCTGATTATACAAATTACTTCTATGTTTTAAAAAAAAATTATATAAATATTAAAATATATTTATTTGACAACATATTATGGTTTTAATTACAGAAGAGGTAAGTTTCCAAAAAAGGCTCCTATTTAATTCTTTTATTTTGTTCATTAATCTTTTATTAAATAATTCACTCAAAAATGAAAAATTATCTTTCTCTTAAAAAAGTGTAAAATGAGATGATGAGATACTTTATTTTTTCTTTTACTCTTTCTCTTTTTTATAAGAAGAGTCTTTAATTATATAAGGATATAGGGTTTGATAAATGAGAATTTTTTACATGGTAGAATACTAAGTTTCAGTCAAATATTTTTAGAATTTTTGTTTTTGGAAATATTAAGGTATATAGTATATATATATTTCAATTTAAATATCTACAATATTATTTATTATTTTACATATGATTCGCTTAGCATCATTATTTTTTCATAAAATTACCAGTAGCTTAAACCTATATCAAAAATAAAATTTAAATAGCGATTTAATTCTTCGGTCGGTATATTTATGTTTACTAAAAGTCTGAAACCACTTAGATCAGACATTTTTGATTAGATAACCAGAATTAACAGACTTGCAACAACTTCATATAATTATAGGAATAAATATATGTAATTAAAAAGTTTTTATTTTGCCAAGAGTAGTAGAGCTGTTGATTCATAAAGAGAAAGCAGAGGACAACCTCCTTGTTTCTTTTTATAAATATATGATAATTCTCATGCCAAATTGAATACTCTCCCAGAATTTCCAGTTGAAACTTTTATTTTGATAAAATTAAAATATTTATTTTTATTTATTGTAGCCCCCCCCCCCCCCCCCATATATATTTTTGGCAATAGGGCGAACTTTCTGTGAGCTTCTGATCTCATGTTGCTATGGATATCGAAATATAGAAAGCTGAGACAATTTCGGTTGAAAATGATTTTTCTCAACCTTTCAGACATTTCAGAGTCCGAATAAGGGGTTTCAAAAATGTACCAAAAGATTTTAGAAAGAAATGATTTTTTATAATGTATTTAATTCTTTTTTACTTAGAGAAAGTGGTGTAGGTTTTAGGTGAAACGTGATATTAATTAATAAAGTAAAGAGAGTGTAGTTTCACAATGAATGAAATAAAACTCAAAGAGGCTTATACAAACTCAATATATTTCGGACGAGGAGTGATCCGCGATTGGAAGTAGGTGTTCACCTCTTTGGAAGTACTTGGAAATACAATTGGATGTTGATGAAGGCAGTCCAAGGTGGTTGTAAAAAAATAAGACTACCTATATCAGTTTTACTATTTTACATTTATTCGATAACCGACGTTTCGGAGATTTACTCTCTCCTTCTTCAGGGTAACGAAAAGTCAATGAAAGTATATCAATTCATAATTACTTCCTGTCTCCTTTGAAAATGCCAAGAAAACATTATAAAATTTCATCTCGATAAGCAATTAAACGTCGGTTATCGAATAAATGTAAAATAGTAAAACTGATATAGTCTTATTTTTTTACAACCACCTTGGACTGCCTTCATCAACATCCAATTGTATATTTATACCAGTCCGTCTCCTAAAGAAAAAACTCTATCAAGTACTTGGAAATATTTGGAAGTACCTGGAAACATTTGGAAGTACTTGGTAATATTTGGATGTACTTGGAAATATTTGGATGTACTTGGAAATATTTGGAAGTACTTGGAAACATTTGGAAGTACTTGGAAATATTTGGAATTACTTGGAAATATTTAGAATTACTTGGAAACATTTGGAAGTACAAGTGGAAGTAGGTGTTCAGCATATTTTATCGCGGTTCACCCCTCGATTTCGGATTATTAGTCCATCATCAGGAGTTTACAAATTAAAAACCAGTTTTTAATCTGTAAACTCCTGATGATGACTAATAATCCGAAATATGAGTTTGTATAAACCTCTTTTTGAGTTTTATTTCATTCACTGTGAAACTACACTCCCTTTACTTTATTAATTTATTTAATTCTTCACAAAGTGAAACAAAGAGGTTGTCCTCTGCTTGATGCAAATAAACATACACACATATATATCGAGATGATATATCTGTATATATATATTATTTATTTGTTCGAGACTATAGTTTCGAAGACTTGGTCTTCATCATCGTGACTCCATGAAAAACAACATTTATAATTAAAAAAGAATGATGATGAAGACCAAGTCTTCGAAACTATAGTCTCAAACAAATAAATAATATATATATATATATATACTGGGATGCCAGACATTTAGAGAGGTTAAACAGCTGGCGGGGGACAGAGTCGAGTGGAGACGGATTGTTGCATCAAACCAGTCTTAGGACTGTATACTCAATGATGATGATGATGATATATACAGATATATCATCTCGATATATATGTGTGTATGTTTATTTGCATCAAGCAGAGGACAACCTCTTTGTTTCTCTTTGTGAATCAACAACTCTGCTACTCTCGGCAAAACAAAAACCTTTCAATTATATTTAATTCTTATTTAAAATTGAAGTAGAAGAGCTAACATTTTTATAATATATATGTTATGTTATCGTTTATTGTAAGAAACGAAGCGGACACATACCTATTTGCAAAATCAAAGTTATTTTTTAATTAGAATATCCTGCATCGGCTCTGTTTTTTAACTCAATCAATTTGTAAAGAAAATAAAGAGTGAAATTTGTTCAAAGTCCAGCGAAAGGGGTGAGTATTAAATTGCCGAACGCTTAATAAATCCTCCCGGGCCATTCTAATGAGAACATAGGGGAGAAGGAGATAGAAGGGTCGTGTTTCCAGGGCCGGGGAAAGGAACAGGTTCACCCACCGCCACCGGTGGAAACTCAAACCCGATAGTTTTCCACATTCGAAATCCAACTTCGTTCCATCTCGCAAGCGAACGAGTTTCTTTCCTTGTTTATTTGTTAATTTTCTTTCTTTTTTACTTTATTTATTATTATTTTTTTTTATTTTTAATTGAGTTCCGACTTGTTAAATGATATATTTTAAAGAATTGTTTTTTTATTTATCAACATCCTATTTTTCGGGGATTTTACTTTCCCCCTTCTCCATTTCATTAACGTTCTAAATTCCCTCCAGAATCATATTAAAAAAAATTACATTAGTATATTTAGAGAAATATATTTAAAGGATTAAGTTCTTTTATTCAAAACACGCGTGACTCAAATGGCTCTCGTATTTTGTTGTATCTCGATTTTTTTTTTTTAATGCTCTTACATTTTTACGAAAAACCGTTCCAATGCAATATCTAACTCATTAATATCCTTATACAGGGTGCCCACAGGAGGGGGGGGGATTAGGACGGAGAGTCGTTTGAAATTTCGGAGGGGTGGGTTGAAAATTGTTGCATTTTAGCATTATATGCTAAAAATAAAAGCGGTCAAGTCTTATAACTTCAACAAAAGGTAAGATAAAGGACTTTCAAATGGGATAGGAGCGTTACTTTTCATGAAACTGGGGAGGTGAGTCATGAAGCTAAGGGGGGAGGACTCCTGCCTTATAAATTTAAAAATTTGTACAGACGTATTTAAAAATCATTATTTTAGGCCTAAAATAAATGCTCTGTTATCAACTTTCTTACTTAATAGAAACGTTACTGGTTAATCGTATTTGAAAGAGTTTTCTTCTTTCTAATGATATATAGTTTATAGAAAAAAAACTGTTGAGCTTGAGTTGTTTGCCAAAAAAGTATTTAGTCTTTTTGATTTTAAGTCGATTCTTCCACGTTTTCAGTAGAGGTTTGCCATTAATAGTCAAAACATCAAAAATAGAATGCAATAAGGTTATTCCTCTAGTAGTAGATAAGAATCGATCGTTATTTTTGATTTTAATCCGAATCCTCCATGTCTCAGCAATGGTTTCCAATAATAATCGAAACGTCAAAAACCTAATGTATAATTGTTATTCCTCAAGTATTAGATGAGAATCGATGGCTATTTTTGATTTTAAGTCGATTCTTCCATGTCTTCAGCAATGGTTACTAATAATAACCGTAACGTCAAAAATCCAATGTAGAATATGGTTATTCCTCGACTATTAAATGAGAATAGATCATTATTTTTGAATTAAAGTCAACATGAACTGCAAATCGCAAGTGATATCTGATTAATAATAAAGAAATAAACATATTAATATTTCAAATGAATTTGGATAAAGCTTAGCAACGATCCGTTGCAGTTTATTCAATAATGGGTATAGTATACTATGATTTCTCAGTCAACCCGGACCTAACTTCTAATGTCTTAGAAGGCTGATAGGGTTTACTTTTAAGCTTCTCAACAACATCAACCACGTCAACCAATACCCATTTAATTAAATATTTTTAAGTACTTAAGTGGATATCAGAGGCGACTGTGGGTCAGTGGCTAGAGTGTTGGGTCGCTGACTCGAAGATCGCTGGTTCGGAGATCGCTGGTTCGAGACCGAGTCTCGGCAGATAGATATTTGCACCACCTCCTCTTGGAAAGTAATGGTAACCTACCAAGAGTATAATTGCAAGTAACTTCTCCAAATTAGCCGCTCGGAACCGGCGTTAAAAAGTAGGTCCCGTATATCTGTGTAAAACAACTAAACACACTCAGCACAGGTATATGTGGAGAAGCGCTTCGGGTATGGCACTCGAAGAAGAAGAAGTGGATATCGATGACGCAGTCCAAAAAAAGAAGAAGATAATTTACACTATCTTTTTATTCATAAGACCGACGTTTCACTGACTTTTCAAAACCCTGAAGAAGGAGGGAACGGAAACGTCGGTTTTATGAATAAAAATATAGTGTAAATTATCATCTTCTTTTTTTGGACTGCCTCATCGATATCCACTTAATTCACTTATCAGTCCTTCTCCAAAAATTACTCCAATCTTATTTTTAAGTACATTTAAATTAGCCTAATTGTTATTAATATAAAAATCCGTCTATTTGAGCATAAATATTCATAAAAAAACATAATACAAACTTTAATGCCGATTTTATTTTAAAATTTTAAATTAAACTTTTTCATTGAAAAAAGATATCAAAATCTTTTAAATATTTTTAACAAAAAAAGGACCCGACTTACCAAAAATTACAATATTAATTTTAGAAATTCATTTATCTATACTATAGTATCCCTACAGATTTTAAAATTGATATATTAGTTAATGACGGAGGTATTGTTTTGATACAGTGGTTTGATACTTAGATACATAAATAAATACATGATTTTTCAGTTTTTATTAATTATACAATGGATTATTGTGGTTTTTAATTGCTTCCATTTTCAGGATTAATTTCTCATTAGTACGTAATTCAAATAAACGAAGGGTCTTCTTTTTATGGTTGCATAATTGGCTTAGGACTTTCCCATCTGTATTTTAATTCGATGAAAAAAAGTAAATCCGATGAAAATTTTGCGTTTTCAGTAAAAAACTTTCTTTATCTTTTTCTCATGAAAAAAAAAACAAACAAACTTGAATGAAACAGCTTTAGGAGTAAAAAAAAAACCCGAATACATACTAAAATAAAATAAATGGTAGTTCTATAAAATGTAAAATAAATTAAACAAAATATAGAAATTTTTGGATCAGTGATTATACTTATACTTGATAAGACTGACATAACCCCTTGATTTGTTGAAATAAGCCAACATCTCATTAGATCTCGAAAGATATATAACATATTGAGATAGAATGATAGATGTGTGATGTTGCTATTTAGTATTATCCCAATCTCAGTTGAGACGCTTGTATGAATTTGAGGATAAGGAAAATCTAAATAAATTTGAATTAAATTGAAAGTTACTTTTTGCCCAGAGTAGCAGAATTTTTATAAATTAAAGAAGGCAATAATAGAGTGTGTCTTCTGATGGAATAATACATTTTTTAATTTATTTATAACGAGACTATAGTTTCGAGGGCTTTGACATCTTCATCAGTCTATTACAATTGGTTTCCTGTAATAGACTGATGAAGAGGGCATAGACTCGAAACTATAGCCTCGTTATAAATAAATTAAAAAATTTATTATTCCAGCAGAAGAAACACTTTTATTGTTTCTTTTAATAAATAGATTAGAGCATATTGCGAGCGTTAATCTCTCTTCTATAACAGAAAGGCTACTACCATTTTTTAAATGACAATGTCACTATATGTACACAAACATGTTACTTAGGGGGATGACGGAGACAAATGCGCACATCATCCAGGGATGCGATAGGACCTCGGATGGTCGGGTCAGAACGATGCGATGGTCCGTATGTCTGGCGGATGATTTAATCAAAAAGGAACATGTGCGCCGAATTGGAGTACTTGTACTCCACCTCGGCGGGCAACCGGAAGCCAGACATCGTGGCAAAGGACTCGAAAGGTGTGGTTTGGGTGTTAAACTTCCAGATCGTTTCCGCGCTTGCTGGACTGGGTGTTGTCCACCGAAACAAAATTGAAAAATTATAAGGGCCAACTCCAGTCTGGTGGGCAATATTGCGGAGAGGTTTGGCGTCGAGGCCGGCTCCGTTAGAGTCGAGGCCATCACACTCTCGGTGGAATGGAGTGTGGTGGTATAAAGCGGTGGCACCCCTCATCGCCCTGGGTATATCCTAAAAGACATTAAACGATCTCACGTATAGGGCGATGAGGGGCTCTCTCTTGAACTTCTACAGTTTTAACAAAAGAACGTATAGAGCGGGTCTTAATTAACTTAACTCTTAACCAATCTTAATTGTATATAAAACAAAAATAATAATAATAACGAAGTGACCTAGGATTTATCCGAAGTCACTCAACGACCCGCTCTAAGAAATTTTAACCTGTAAATATTTTTTAATTATTATTTTATTTTATTTTATTTATTTTTTATTCCTGTACATATTTTTTATTTTTTATTTTATTTTGTATTTTTAATTTATGACTGAATGTATTTTTGTGTTCATTCTTTTTATTTTTGTAAATATTTTTAGTTTTATATAGCTTTTATTAATTTTGACAATATGTATAATATTCTATGATAGCATGCGTCTACTGTAAATAAGTAGAGGAGAGAGAGAGATGTAAACCACCACCAATTTGAAACCCAATTTTGTCACTAATTGTAATCTGTTGTAAGAGGAGGCCCCCTCCTGCGTGGGCAAATAAATATTATTAATGGTCCTTATTTTGGGTATTTTCGAATTTATTTCGAAGATATAGCAATATTTTATCTAGCTGTAACTCGAAAATTATAATAGTTAAAAATCTGTAAAATTTCTGAAGGATAGGTGCTATTATATGAATAATTTATACAGAATTTTAAATTTTTTGAACCATTACTTTGGTTGGAATAGAAAAATGATCGTTCAATGCCAAAAAACTCATGTGATTTAGATGGGGAAACTTGCATCGTTGTGAGGCACATGTTAAAATTGAGATAGAGACTTGAAACTTGAGGGATATTTTTTTTTATCTATTTCGAACCAAAAATTCGAAAATACCCAGAATAAGGACCATCCTAATGCTACTTAATAAAACTAGACTTCTCTTATATAACTCAAAGAAAAATGTATTTATTGAAATTACGATATATATAATAAGATAATAAGCGTGAATTCTATAATGAAAATGTTTTACGACAAAGCCAAATGGATGTAATTGAAAAGATTTTATTTTGTCTGCGTATGTTTATTTACACCAAGCAGAGGACAACCTCTTTGATTCTCTTTATGACCAAATGGATGTGTTTATTAAAATGAAAATTATAAATAGGAAATAGAAACTTTTTCCCTAACCCTCTTTACCCCCGAAATTTTCATTTTTACTATACTTGAGGTAAATTACCCCGGTTTATCGTCCCTGATCTAGATGATTTGAGTTGACTTCTAAGTTGATAAACAATTCAACAGCCGAAGCATCAAATCTGCAATTACAATTGTTTTTAATTAAAAGTATTTTCTCAAACTATGATGGTTTTTGGAATCTTCTGGCACTGGGCCAGAACAAGATCGTTCGATGTCTGTCCTTGAAATCAAATTTGAATTAGCCAAAAGTTGATCACCGAAGAGAGACAAGTTGCCGATTCCGGACGGATATCATTTCGGCAAGTTGAAATTCTCCATCTGTAAGGAAATTTCTTTGTAATCTTTTTATTAGCTTAGAAATGTTTTTCAATTTGGTCAGTTTCCAACATTTCCATAAGAAATGTTTTTTGTTTTTGTTAAGAGAGGTGGAACACGACGGTTATTAGATATGCTTGTTCCGTGAATGTGATACAAGCGTGAACGCGAAGGGGTTGCATCCCCTTGTAGATAGGAGATAGCCAGATCGCATCACGACATGAGCCAGAGACAAAGGCGAGCCGCGTATGCGACTCTTCCTGCTGGCAAACAATAGCCACACCTCCACCCTCCAGAAACCACCCTTCCCTTCACACTTCTACTCCATCGCATTTGCTGTTTTTATTCTATTTTACTTTTTTTTACCACAATGCGAATTAATTTCCGTCCCTGTGACGCTCCTGTCACTTGACTGTCCATGTCCTTTGAAGACATGTCACAATCTCTTCGGAGTTTTTTTTTTCAACTTCGATTATATGGAAACGAAGAATTGTTTCTACCAAATGCAAAAATATCAAATAATAATATTCAATAAGAATGCTTATTGATGTTCCATTTATTACATACACATTAACTTTTCTGAAAATTTCTTTAAAAAAATGTAGGTAAATAGATTTTTAATAAGTAAATCAAAGCAATTTGAGCTGAGAAAATTTAATAATGTAATCAATAATTTCGTATGCTAATTCTACATTTAGAAAATTATTTTATTATTTTTTGAAAAGGAAAATGAATTGAGCACCTGAAAGGATTTTTTTTGGTTCAAATTGCTTTAAGAAAAAAAAAGTAAATCAAAGTTTATTTCTTCTGTTTGATGTAAATCAGGGGGTCCCCAAACTACAGCCCTTGAAACTTTACCATCCGGCCCGCGGCTATACTACAGAATTAATTCCCAAATATTCACTATATTAAATATTATGCCATATAATATCGTATTATTAATATAATTTCCGTATAATATGTTATATCTAGTTTTCAATGTTCACATGTGACCCTACCTTTAAAAAGTTTTGGAACCCCTGATGTAAATAAATACACTCAATAAAAAGAAAAGATAAATTTAAAGAATTCTTTAAGAAAATTGTGACTATACCAAATAGAATAAAATGTTACCTGGTAAATTCCAATTTTACGCTCCAGTAAGCACACTAGCCGCCCTCGAATGTGGACATCACCCCCTCCCCTTACTTTTAAACAAAAAAATCATGTAAGTGGTCTAGCATATTAAACAGGCACCCAGTAGTTATTATCTTATTTATTATAATATTGAGTTGTGCGACTACGACGTGATCTCTCTGATTGGCTGTGCATTGGCGTAAAATAAATACGGGAAATTCAAAAATAATTTAAGTCTAAAATTTTAAAACAAAAATACTAGAATGCTGGGGATGGTGGATGATTATAAATTATTTTATTATACCAGTGGAGGAGTGGGGAGGGATACCGGAGTCCAGGGGAGGTAGTCCCCTTGATAGAAATATGACCGCCGAATGAGGGCTTTGCAGCTGGTTTAGCATAATATAATACATTTACTTATTAACACAATTTATATAATACTTATAACTTTATAAGCTACAGTGAACAGGGGAAAGACAGACTCACTCTTTTTGTTTCATGTAACAATAATGACAATAGCGTTTATGGAATACTAATTGATTTTTCTATATTAAGATAATTAATTGAGTTAAGAATGTACATATGTACAAGTTAAAGGAATAAGAATGGGAATGGAGGAGGGCTAAGTATAAGGAACTTATATATTATATATATTAGAAATAAAAAATACTAAATTATTGGTATTTTCTAAAAAGAGATGAAAAGATTTAAGTACCATACGAGTATAGAAGACTTGTATTGAGATTATTATTTGAACTGATAATATTATTAATATATCCTTAAAAGTATGATAGAACCTTTCTAACACCGCTATAACTTTTTCAAAAAATTTCAAAAAACATTTTTCAAAAAATTTTATTTACTTTATTTAATATGTTTCACCAAGCACCTACATCATTCTCCCTTAACAAAATACTATAACAATGCTTCTTAAACTATGGGTCGGGTAGTCTAATTGTGGGGTCGCGAATCGAATCGACATTTACAATGAAAAAATTGTAATACGTAGCGACCAAAAATTAATTCAAAAAATTAAAGCGTAGTGAATTAGAGGTAGGTATCTGTCATTAATTGAATTTTGTGACTAGGGCAGAATTCCCAACAATTTCTGATATAGCTCTAAGTATACTTTTGCCATTTTTTACTATTGGGAAGTGACGTTCCCAGCATTAACAATTATAATGTCAAAATACCGATCAAATTTTTAAAATGTTGAAGATGCTCTACATTCAATCAAGATTTGATTCTTCATGTAATAAGAAACAAGCATATATATATTTATTGTATTAATATTTAAATTTAATATGTAGTCTTAATAAAATATGAAATTATTATAATAGGTATGTTTAAAATAAATTTCTTTATGATAAAAGTACTATTAAAAATGTTTGTTTATTCCGTACAAATGTATGATGTGGGTCACTAAAAATTTCTCAGCCACAATAGAGTCACGAATGAAAAAAGTTAACACCCTCTATATCTGAAATTTTCTAGCTGAGGCCGATTTCTATATTTCTGTACATTATTTCCTTTTATCAAAAATAATTGCGTTTATTTTTTCACCGAATTTGATAAAGATAAAAAAGTCGGCCAATTTATCTAATTTCATTTTAGTTTCAAGTGAGTCTTTACGAGTGCAAGATCGATTCTCTTGTTAATTAGAGGAGAATATTCAACATTTTCCAGGTCAGCTAGCAAAAAATAAAGTAAGTATATGCTTCTAAGCTTCTCTTAAAAGATCCTCACTCTATATATCATTGTATTGACAGAGTATTATCATTGCTTTGAATACAAGAGAGTTTATCAATTATTTATTAAATATAAAGGATCTAATTTACTTAAATTAAATTATTTCAAAGCTGATGAAGATCATTTTTAACCGACTTCAAAAAAAGGAGGAGGTTCTCTATTCGACTGAATTTTTTTTTGTGCATATGTTACCTCATATCTCCGCCAATTGTGAACCTATTTTGAAATTTCTTTTTGCATTGGGTTCGGTCTACCTTCCGATTGGTCCCATTTTTTTTTCATAGGTATTAGAACTTTTTTGTTAGGTTTGCTCATGCCTAACTTCTTTGTTTATGAACCGATTTTGATGATTCTTTTTTTATTGGAAAGGGGGTATCTTAGGGATGGTGCCATATTAATTTGGTCAAGTTCTGATGATATGATCACTATTAATAACATCACTAAAAAGAGAAAAATAAAAATAATTTTTAAGAAAAAAATAAAACCGACTTCAAAAAAATTAAATGCAACAAATAAAATACACTAAAAGGTATAAAATAATTTTTAACTTATGTAGTTACAACTAAACTACGAAATATTAACATGAAATTACTTTTTTAAGTCGATGCCAAACATATACCTTTTATGAATCGCATTGGCACCGAGTACGAAAAGTAATTTCATGTTAATATTTCGTAGTTTATTTGTAACTAAATAAGTTAATAATTATTTTATACCTTTTACTGTATTTTATTTGTTGCATTTAATTTTTTGAAGTCGGTTTTATTTTTTTCTTAAAACTTATTCATGTGAGGTTTCAAAAGAATGAATATCACTATCGGCTAGACCAATGACCAAAGCTCTTCTACGGAACCCTACGATTTAAATACTATTTCTTTGGAATCATAATACAAAAAATAACTGTATACTTTTTTATTTTAAAGTCGAGATATTTACCAGTGAATTGGATTGTTCTAATTTTTACATATTGCAGTGATAAAGATAATTTGTAAGGAAATTTATTAAATTTCATCAAATAATTAGCGAAATGCTGTTCAGAAAGTAACTTATTTTTTTTGTAACCATTATAAACATTTAATTTATATATTATTAAATTATAATACATTACATATTTAAGAGGTTATAGATTAGAAGCAAATAAAAACTATACATTTAGGGATTTGGTTGTACCTGCTTCTTGGTATATGACTATTGTAATTCTAGTACAATTGTTATAATTCACAAGTGCATCTCATGCTTCGCATCTAGTTGTTTCTATATTTAATTTTATTAAGTCAGACGAGTCTAAACAGGTCTTCACAAAGAGAGGTGATAACAAAAACACTTCGAGAATTTTCTTTGAGAGGTTTCAGCTAAAAATCAAACAGTTCTTTTTAGAAAGTGTACTATTATATTATAGTTCAATCCGTTAATTTCTCATTCAGTTGTTCTCTTTTCAATATGAGATTTTAAAATTATTAAGTGATTTTGAACCCAAATATATACCGACAGATTTGACTTTGGAAAATATTCTCTGAAGGTTTTTTGTATTCGAGAATCCATTTTTTAACCCTTTTATTAAGACTAAGACAGGAGTGCCCCCTAGCTTCATGACCATCCCCTCACTTTCATAAAAAGCCCCCCCCCAATTTTATTCAATTCTAAACAATTGTAAGAGCTTGTTACTACCTTTTGTTGAAGTTATGTTGACCGCTTTTATTTTTAACCGACTTCAAAAAAGGAGGAGGTTCTCTATTCGAAGGAATTTTTTTTTTTTTTGTGTCTATGTTACCTGGTACCGTTTTTTTCATTGGTATTGGACCTTTTTGATATGTTTGTTCAGGCATAACTTCTTTGTTTATGAACCAATTTTAATGATTCTTTTTTTTTGTTGGACAGAGGGTACCTTAGGGGTGGTACCATATTAATTTGGCCAAGTTCTGAAGTTATGATCAATGACGAAATAACGTAAATCTCCAATTCTTATGAGCAAATAATCGAAATTATAATAAATATATTTTTTTATAAAAAAAACAATCTGAAAACATTCATTTAAAACCCGCAAACGTTTCTAGAGAATTTCTATATTTATGAATTGAATTTTATTATCATTTTCTGATTCATTCGCCCGACGCTTTCTTTTACGAGATGCATGCAAAATATTATATTAAGTCACTATTAATAACATCACTAAAAAGAGAAAAAAAAACAATTTTTATAACAAAAAATAAAACCGACTTCAAAAAAATAAATGCAACAAATAAAATAATAATAACTTAAAAATCAAATAAAATACACTAAAAGGTATAAAATAATTATCTTATTTAGTTACAACTAAACGACGAAATATTAACATGAAATTACTTTTTGAAGTCGGTGTCAAACATATACATTTTATTTACTTACTAAGTTTGGCGGGTACGCTCGCTTATAGGTATAGTTTGTTTGGCACCGACTTCAAAAAGTAATGTCATGTTAATATTTCGTCGTTTAGTTGAAACTAAATAAGATAATTATTTTATACCTTTTAGTGTATTTTATTTTATTTTTAAGTTATTATTATTTTATTTGTTGCATTTAATTTTTTTGAAGTCGTTTTTTTATAATTAGCATATAATATTAAAATGGAACAATTTTCACCCCCCTCCCACCAGCAATTTCAATAACGCACTATGCGTCGTAACCCCCCCCCCCTTATCGCACCCCTGACTAAGCTAATTTGAAACAAAAAAATTGTATAGCTTTTGAAAACATTACAGGTCATTTCTATTTATAGTTTTTCCAAAGATCAACCTTTGGAATCATACTCTTAATCTTGTTGGTTGCTTAAAATATGTATGTAACGAAATACTTAATTTCATTTAAAAAAGAAAAAATGTCATTAAAATACACCATGATTTCGATTCATATTTTTACCATTTAATTTAAAAGCGTATTCATGTTTTTGTTCAGGTACAATTGTTTTAATCTCAACTTTCAATTCAGAAAATTGACTTAAAACTTTTCCCTATACAAAAGTAATGGATTAAATTCTCTTGATTTGAACCCAGGTTGAATATCACAGGACTAGAGTATTCTATTCACTCGAAAATAATATTATATCATTAATAATGATATAGTATATCTTATAATATGGTAAATGTACCAAAACTAGTTATATGTAAATATTTTATTAATCTGATATTATAATGGTTTCGAAAATTTAGTCTAATACAAATATTTCTGGCGAATATTCATGAGCAGTTTTAATAGCTGCCAATTGAATCAACACTTAATGGTTAGCTAGCAAGTCTGTTATTGAACTTAAAGAAAAAGACACATCTTTAATGTAAAGAAAGTTTACAAAAATTAAAAATTTAAATTTAAAGTAATATGAAGAATTTTTGAATTATATTTTAATTTGGATCTTTATAATTTCATTAATGTATATAGTTCATAAAATAGATAAAATTAAATTAATTAAAAAAAATATATAAAAATAAAGAAAAATTATTAATTTCTTAAAATAAATAAAAAAAATACCTACATTAGTATTTTTATTTAATAAAAAATTAAAAATCTAAAGTTTGAATAAAAAAATCCCTCTGGGAAAATGGAATCCGAGTTTTTCCACCCTCTTGAATTCAGCTTTTGACATTCACGTTTCTAATTAATGAAATATTGGAATCTACCGACACCATTTTCACATTAACGTGGCTTAAAATAAAAAGTTGATTACAGGTTCAAAGGAACTAACTAGTCACTCAATCGATCGAGAGTGGTTTTAAGATAAAATCCAATATTTATTTTATGTAAATATCACAAACAAGCAAATTAACATATTCAAATGGGAAGGTTCTAATTATTAAATAAATAACCTAATTATCAATATAATTTTTTTGTTTTTGTTTTTATTTCCAGAAAAAAGAACAACCCTTATAGCTTATAGTATAAGAGCTAGCAAAGTCGCGAAAAAAAGAATTTTAGAATTGCTGTTTTTTATATCCCTTTTCTTATTAAAGCTTAGTAGGGATTCTGCATGCTCTGGATGCTGGGACCAATGTACAGGTGCAAATGCCGAATTTTAAATCATTTTATGTTTTTTTTATTTTTATTTATTTTTTGTTTTTTTATAATTTTCTATATGTTTTTGTTGGATGTTGCTTGTTGTTATCATCTCTCTGTGATATTTACAGCTAACTACGACGACCCTCTCCCCCCCTCACCCCCACCCCTTTTGGTTGGTTTTTGGGAAAAATTTTAAACAGAGTTGTCAGAAATCACATCCTCTACAACTTTGCTTAACAGAGTTTGCCGTAGAGTTAATAATTTAACAGTTAATTGGTAATTGCCATTAGTGCCCTCCCCACAATCTGTACAAATGGGATGCTCAGTGGTAAACGCAAGCGCTCCTAGCAGCCAGACATGCCGCATCCCTACCAAGCTTCAATAACAAAAGGAATATCAAAAACCCAGCCATTCGATAAAATTCTTTCTCGAAAACGTTTGCTCTCGTACTAATATGATTGACTTAATATTTTCGTTAGATTATTATTTTGTATATTGATCAGGTTTTTCCTTTACTTATACATAAATTATAAAATTTTGAGGATATAACGGTTGTGGTTTTAACCAAGACAGAGGGTGGCAAAGCAAAATTTTCTTTAGACCTACCCAGCCAATTGCAAACGATTGTAATCAAGAACTTTGTAAAAGTACCTATAGCACATAGCTTCAGAGGAGAATTATTCACTTTATGTTTCCCAAATTCAGTGCTATTAAACATGTATTATAATAATTACGAATTTCCTCTTTAGAGTATTCATAATATTTATGATAAACGCTTTTCTTAAATTATTATTTCACAATTTAAGATTTCCTAAATTTAAAACAAAAGTTTAATTGAATTTAATGGAGGGCACCCCAGGGGTAGTGAGGAAAAGAAAAAAATTAACACATATCAAATAAGGTGTAATTTATTGGAATCCTTCCTCCTTTCCTTTCAAACATACGTTTCGGAGGATTTTTCCCTCCTTCTTCAGGGTTTCAAAGGGTCAATGAATGAAACAAATAAAATGTTTCCTTCTTCTCTCCACTTTGAACACTACTGTGGAGAAGAAGAAGGAAACATTTTATTTGTTTCATTCATTGACCCTTTGAAACCCTGAAGAAGGAGGGAAAAATCCTCCGAAACGTATGTTTGAGGAAAGGAGGAAGGATAAAATGTTTCCTTCTTCTATCCACAGTAATGTTCAAAATGGAGAGAAGAAGGAAACATTTTATTTGTTTCATTCATTGACCCTTTGAAACCCTGAAGAAGGAGGGAAAAATCCTCCGAAACGTATGTTTGAAAGAAAAGGAGGAAGGATTCCAATAAATTACACCTTATTTGATATGTGTTAATTTTTTCTTTCCTCACTACCCCTGGGCTGCCTTCCATTACATTCAATTAAAATTTCTACCAGTCCGTCTCTCTCCAGAGAAAATTTCGTTACAAAAAATTAAAACAAAAGGTTTTTTAAATGTTTTTGATATCAAAATAGGTATTTTAGACATCTGAACTAATAATTATTAACTTTTAAATTTAGACGTTTTGATTAATTAATAAAAAACCGAAATCGCCCCTTTTTGGAATTTATTTTAGAGAAAATAACTACTTTTTTCAGGTCTATTTTAATTTTTACAAACATATTTAACCTTAACGAAAAAAAGTCCAAATCTAAGTAAGTAAAAAACTGGCTTAAAAGACTACAAAAAAAATACCATGAATTATTAAAATGTTTTTTCCATGACATTAATTATAATAATTATATCTCTGATAAAAATGTTTTTTTAAATGTTTAAATATAAAAAAAATATTTGAAACATATTATAAAATTTTAATTAGTTATCTGTCAACACTCGAACACACTGAGTATTCAAACACAAAAAACTTTCTAAATCATGGAAAAAAAATATTACTAGTATTTCTCATTAAGCTACTAAAATATTAATTTAATATTCTATTTAAGCACGAGGATATTTATTATTTACAGACGTCAACATTTAATTAAAAAACTCAATACACAGGTTTTCTAAAAAAAAAATACAAAAATAAATAAATAAATAAATATAATAATATTATAAAAAATCTCAATTTAGAATTTTTCCCTAAAAATAAGATTTCCGGGTTCAAATTGATTTTTTTTATTCAAGTGAGATAAAAATTGGACATCATCATCAACTCGTATGGTATCAAAGGGATTTTTCCCTCTTTCAAATTAATTATCCTTTTATTTCATTGTATTTTATTTTGACAGAAGTACAAATTTCCTTTTATCGTGTTTTTATAGAAATGACAATAAATATTTATACTTGGCAGCTATAATTTAATTAATACTTGCTGAGTTGACAAATCAGTTCGGAGCTTATTCTCTAGCGAAAGGTTTATCATACACTGGCGCCTCTGTGTTCCAATTACAAAATAAAAGAGATATGTCATTTTTGAAAGGCAAAAATGGTTTAGGGTTTTATTTCATTCAGATTTCAATTCATGTTTAGTTTGTGGGACAAGTAGGTAGGGGCGAGAAACGAACCCTTCGAAGATTCTATCTCAATTCGATATCTTCAAAATCTAAGCATGATATTGATTTCTCGGTGATGCTTTACCCCTGAAAAATAAATCTCTCTTTAATGATAGCAGTTGAATTTTCTAGAAATATTCCGACGTGTTTAGAACACACTTCAGAACTTTTAGTAACACAGATTAAAAACAAACCAATATTAGATTTAAATAGGTAATTAATTACCTTGAATTCAATTCAGAGGCGAGCTATCAAGCTAATAGAAGATCTAGGATTAACTAATGCTCTCGACTCTCAGGTCCATCGTAAAACTGTCTCCGCCCTTTCCCTTTTTACTTTACTATACAGGGTATGGTCAAGTGTTGTAATCGTGCATGAAAAAAGTGGTTTTTTTCCTTCTTTTTTTCGAAATATCTCAAAAACGGCTTAAACTATTTCGATTAAAAAAATTGAGCAAAACCATGGCATTTCGCTCTACAAAAAAGTTCTAATAAGTAAACATCGAAAAAATTATATTTTTTGAGATAATAATTGTTTTGTCAAAATGTCTGTTAGTTAGTCTGTGCGTTACCAAATTTTTTTGGACGAGCTAGCTCAAAAACTAGTGTGAATATCGAAACCAAATTTCACACGTAGTTTTGGTGCTTATCGACCCAAAATTAAGGGGGGGGGTTAAAAATTAAAAATCTAGGCCGTTGAGCAAACTCAACCAAATTTTGTATACATAATCAGTGAACCCCAGAAGTCTAAAAATGCAAAAACTAACCGCCCAAAAAGGGGGTGTAGGGTCAAAAAATGAAAATCTAGGCCCTTATATCAAACTCAACCAAATTTTGTATACATAAAAAGTGGGACCCCAGAAGTCTAAAAATGCAAAAACTAACCGCCCAAAATCGGGAGGGGGGGGGGGGAGAATCAAAAAATGAAAATATACGTTCTTGTACCAAACTCAACCAAATTTTGTATACATAATCATTGGGACCTCAGGTTGTATGGTAAAGTCAAGTGGATGGCCACATCAGAACACGTCAGCTTATTTTCGAAATATCTCAAAAAAGGCTGAAACTATTTTGATTAAAAAAATTGGGCGAAATCATGGCATTTCGGTCTACAAAAAACCTCGAACATCGAAAAAATTATATTTTTCGAGATAATAATTCTTTTGTCAAAATGTCTGTTAGTCTGTTCGTCTGTAGTGTCTACTGTTCTGTTAGTCTGTGCGTTACCAAATTTTTTTCGACGAGCTAGCTCAAAAACTAGTGCGAATATCATAACCAAATTTCACACGTTGCTTTGGTGTATTGAGATTTAGAGCTGATTAGATTTCGGTGCATATCGACCGAAAATTAAGGGAGGGGGATGGGTTAAAAATTAAAAATTTAGGCCAATTTACCAAACTCAGCCAAATTTTGTATACATAATCCGTGGCTCCACGAAAGTCTAAAAATGCAAAAACTAACAGACAGATAGACAGAAAGACAAACCATTTGTTGATTACTTGCTTTTATCCATATTTAGGTGTAATGTTGCAGTAAAACCTTGTTTTTTAGTAAGAACGAGTTCTTACTAATTAAAATGCGTTTCACTGAACTAGTATTTACTGGTGTTGGTTGAGTTTGGTTCTAAGGTCTAGAATCTTCATTTTTGACCCTCCGCCTCATCTTGGATGTTTATTTTCAAATTTTAATCCTCTACAACTTGGATGTAATTTTTGACATTTTCGTTTAAACAATTTTGAAAATAAACACCAAAAATGATTCAGTAGGTCAAAAATGAAGATTCTTGACCTTTGGATCAAACTCAACCAACATCAGTAAATTCTAGTTACCATAAGTGAAACGCGTTTTAACTAGTAAGAACCCATCCTTACTAAAAACGGGTTTTTACCGGAACATAAATATAGAAAGGCTATCGTATATTTCCATTTAGAATTCAAAAATTTAAAGTTAAATTGGTGATTGGGGAATTAGTTTACCTAGTTCAAAAAGATAAATTTCCGAGATGTCATTCTAGTGTTTCACTTATTATATAAGATTAAGTAACAAAAATAGGATTGGATTAAGCTTTTTTTACATTTGATGAGCTCAAGACACAAGAGAATCAGCCAAGCCACCAACAACAAATTCCAACACCACAACTTTTCCTGACAAAATTAATTAATACAGAATTTAATTTTAAGTCCAATGAAGCCCCTTTCTGGCTCATGTCATTCGGTCTTTTCTCATTTCATTTCTAGGTCTTAGAGCTTATTAGAAATACTCCGAAATTTCTACTAAATGAAACATAAGCTTTAATGAAATTTTAATAGGAAAACATTTTCAATTCATGGGTCACTTGTTTGAAAGCAAAAAATAAACATAAGAATCTTTCGCTCTTTTCAGAAATAATATTAATTAGTAATATTCAAACGAAAATAGGTCACTTTAAACAAAGAGAAGGCAAAGTAAAATAACGAACAGCTTTAGGCATTTGTCAATATTTAAATTCCTATTACATACATATAAATTAGACAAACAGTTCTTTAATGAACAATTAGTTTTCCACCATCATATCTAAGGAGCTAGTTAATTATTTATCAATTTTTGCTTAATAAGGGAAAGATTGTGAACATGCAGAAAATGATTGAACTTTATCCTTTGTTTTTTCGAAATACCTCAAAAATGGCTAAAATTTTTTTGATTATTTATTTAATTTATTATTGGTCTCTGCAATTATAATTTTTAGCCACTCTAAACTATTTATAATTTTTTTTAAATTTATAAATATACTCTGTACTTGTTTAATCAATAATCAGTAAATTCCATTAATTCATTCCACAATTCTCATAGAATTAGGTGTCTAACAAAATATTTTCTCTTTATCTTTTAATTCTTTCCCATTGTAAAAGTATTACCTATTATATTTATTGGGAGTGGTGTAATATTAAAAATTTTAAATATTGTTTATTTGTTACGTGAACTTTTATTAAATAGAGGCGTTTCGTCAATCTAACCATACCAAATCTCGCTTGTCTTAATTTTGCTTGACTGTTTACTGCCATAGTGCATTAGACTGAGTTCTGATGATAGCAAATTTGTCACTAATTGGTAACTCCTGACTCATTAGTTGATCTGATAAAGTAGTCCAGTTGTGGACCCCGGGGGCTAGAATAGGTCCACAGGATCCCTTGCTTGACGTATAATACGACAAAAGGGGTTGGATGTGAGGTTAACAGCCCCTCTTCGTAAAAAATTTCCCAGTTATGAAAACAAAGAATCGCGTTGGAACCAGGTGCACTTTACGGAAAAGACCACAGCGCAAGCGTATTAAATTAATGGGTATTGGATATATGGGATATATCGATTGTTCAATCAAGAAGAAGATATAATCTTTAATAAAATTATTTGCAATTTCATTAATGAGACTATCACATTTATGTCCAAAATCATCAACCGCTAGACACGCTACTTAACCGGGAAGTAAAACTATTGCTTGGTACCTCCGGGAGCCAAGTTCATTGAGTTTAAATAATCGTATCTTGATTTTCGCCAATCTGGCAAAAATATTTTTATTTCTCCAAAAGTATAATACTTATTGTTTTATTTTGAATTCTGGTCAATAGCATGATTATTCAGGATTGCGCAACAACAATTAGAATAATAAAATATGTAAATTTGTAGCCACAGCATCTCGATGTTTAGGGCAGGGTAGCAATTTTCACCATTTTCAAAAAAATGCCTATAACTCGAAAACTATAAGACTTTTATTTAAAAAAATGTTCAGGAATGTCGTAAATTGCCCTATCCTCTGTTCACGGTTTATTGTTGTGATATGGGACACCCTGTACAATTGAGATTTTTTGAAATTTAATTGAGATTTCTGAAATGCAATTGTAATTTAGTACAATTGTGTTTAAGTAGCCAGCTTGCTATGAAAACAAATTTTCAATATCCAATTGGTGACTGACCCCTTGAGAAATATTAAATAAAATATTTATAATTAAAAAGACTGATGATAAAGGCCAAGTCTAGTCTCAAACAAATAAATATATTGTTATTGTATGTATGTTTATTTGCATCAAGCAAGGAGAACCTCTTTTCTTTCTCTTTATGATTCAACATTTCGGCAAATGTCGGCAAAACAAAATCTTTTCAATTCTATTATTCATTTTAACTATAGTCTCAAACAAATAATAAATAAATAAATATATATATATATATATATATATATATATATATATATATAAATATATATGTGAAAAAACAGGTCAAGTTCAAAAAATTATTGAAATATACTGTGAAGCCAAGTTAAATTCGTCAAGAATAATTAAGTTGAAAGATCTACTATTTTCTCAACTTAATTATTCTTGACGAATTTACACCTTAGATTTCAATACTTTTTCGAACTTGGCCTGTTTTTTCACAGAATGTTTTGGTTGAGATTTCTCTTCTTTTCGTAAGCTATAAGGAAGCCCCTTGGTCCAAAGGGCGAGAATTTTTATTTTTGACCCCCCCCAGATTTTGAGTGGTTAGTTTTTACATTTTTAGCCTTCAGGGGGCCCACAAAATATGTATACAAAATTTGGTTGAGTTTGGTCCAACGGGCTAGAATTTTTATTTTTGACCCCCGAGATTTTGAGTGGTTAGTTTTTGAATTTTTAGCCTTCAGGGGGCCCACAGAATATGTATACAAAATTTGGTTGAGTTTGGTCCAGCGGGCTAGAATTTTTATTTTTGACACTCCCCCCATTTTAAAAGTGCTGAAAGATAGAAAGTTTGGATTTTTGCAACTTTTCCTTTGTTTGTATCCCAAACTCTACTAGAACGCGAAATTTCATGATGCTGGAATGATTGTAAGTACCCTATAGGTTTTGATAACCTGTCAGTGAGTGAGTGCCAAAATTAGCTATTTTCTCAGGTCCATATCTCAGAATCTATTTAAGCTAAATTATTGAAATTTGGCACTCTCCTTAAGATGGATTACATAATTACAGGTGTATAATTTCAGCTCTGTATCTCAAATGGGTTCCGAGCAGGAGGGGGTCGAAATTGGCTCGAAATGGTCCCTGAAAATAGCGTACAACGTGTACGGCCAAGCTAATGGTCGAACTTGGCCTGCAACAAACTTTTTATTTTTTTAAATTCCATTCAAAGCGCTTTTTTCTATAGTTCCTATAGAAACTCGTTTATGATAAAGTGTATTATTATAAGCAAGAAGCAGAAAATCAATGACTAGATAAATTACCAAGATTGCCTGCCACTTATCTTTGATTGCCAGATGTCTATTAAAAAGAAACAGTGTGGTTGTATGCGTGGGAGGAAATGCCCACCGGACAGGAAACAAACAATATAAACAATCTTGCATCCAATTGGCAGGATCATATGTCCAAATTCAATTACAAAAATTGATTTCCGTTCCTGGATTCCACAAAGAGGCTCTTTCTATTACTACATTTATTGACCAATTCCAATAGATATCTGGGCATTTTTACCTTCTTCAGTATCTTCAAGAGCTATCAAGGCAATTTTTTCTTGAAAACAATTTCGTTAAAACATGGCAATCTTAATTGGAAAACATAAATCCGTCGAATGATAGAAAGAGGCTTCTCATTTTTTTTTCAAACAACTTTTGATCTTATTAGAAAATTAATTGAATTTTTATTTGATTTATCCAACGTTTAGGCTTTATTCCAGTTACAATTTTAAGTGAATTATTATTAATGCCTACTATAGAATACAATCATTAAATAACTGCTTGGAACTAAGTGGTATAAAATATTTTTTAGCGCCGGTTTCCATATTTTTAGCCAAACTGCTGGATATTTTCGGCTGCTAAATCAGCATTTAAAGATTGTGTACAATCTTTTAAACTTAAAAGCCAAAATGGCCGCAATCTGACATCTTATTTGACTCTAATTCTTAAGTTTGATTCTCGTGAGTCAATGTTCCGATGTTACATCGAAACCTATTAGATGGCCTATAAATGGCAAGAAGTTAGATAATAATTTTTAACTAGTTACCTATCTGACCAATCATAACGAAAAAGTTCATTATATTTTTATCTTTTATCCCAAGAATTAGATGTTTTATCCCTCTACTTTTTGGAACTTTCTGATCTTTATTATTTATTTCGGAGTGGACCCGATTGCTTATGTTAACAATAAGTTATCTTCACTAGAAACGAATTGAATAAAATATATTTCAATATTATGCACAGAAACTTGGTGAATAATCTATTAGTTTCAGACGGTCTTCGGGGTTTTCGACCATTTTCTTCAAAAAGTACTCCATCAATTTCGTTCAAAATTGAATCTTACTATTAATAATTGATTGTTTTATAATATCTATTAATTTCATATTTTTAAAAATTATTTCAAATGAGTTATTAGTGGTTTTCAAATTAGGCTTGAAAAAAGAGACCCTTTAAAATGCAAATATTCTAATAAAAATATTTACTCTTAAAGATAAAAGAAAATAACACAAAGATTTGAAATTTAAATAGATTTGATTCAATATGTAATGAGAAAAAAATAAAACTTTTTGGAATTTCTAGTTGATTCGCCCCCGGAGAGAACAAATTGAATCTTTTAATAAAATTTAATTTAAACTATAAAATTCTTTATTAAAATGGTATTTTATTTTATTAAACAGATACTTTGAACCTTCAGATAGATAATATTGATCAAATAAGATCGCATTTATAATTCTTTTGTTTTATCGAGAGGCTGGGTTGCAAGCATTTCGTCATGTGTTAGTGTCAGAGGGAATCTCACACATTTTTTATGGATTTTTTTCAGCAACAATCTTATACTATTTATATATAATTTCACATATTCAAATTTAATATATTTAAATTTAGGATTATATAATATAACAACTAAAATAAAAATAAAATGATTATACCATATGCATACTAAAAGCACTGGGCCTGGCTGGCCACAGGGACTCGCTCTACGAGGTCCAAGCCACAGAATTATATTATTAATATTGAATAAATAATTTTATTAATAAGTAAATAAGAGTTAATATATATAGAAATATGATTTTAATTGATTTATTTGAATATTTTCAGAGGAGAATTCTCAGAGAGATCTCGTTCGGTCTTCTCTTGTCATGGGAGACAATGAACTGAAACTCATACATTATTCACCAAGTTTCAGTGTGATGGTATATATTTTATTCAATTTTAAAATATTTAAATACCCGACCATATAAAACATAGCTTTCGCCCAACAATAAAAATCTTTACTTATGTAATGCAAATTAACGTTTATCAATTATTTTTAAGTTAAGTTGTCTTAACAATTTTAATTATTTTATTATAAAATTATCTATTCAATGTTAACATTATAATCCAGTGGTTCCTAACCTACCAGTATTTGCCCTCATGGGTGCGATATAGCTACTTGAAGGGATAATCAGACTATTTATTTATTTATTTCATTTTTCAACGGCTAGAGCCTCAATTTACAAAATTATAAAATTATATATTAACAATACTCATTACATATACAACAATATATTAACAATACTCATTACATATACAACAATATATTAACAATACTCATTAAATACATCAACACATTACATAATTATATATTAGTATTACATTAGTTATTCATAAATTAGTGTGAGCTTCTTGAATAAAGCCGCTACCTTATTGATTTCCAAAGAAAATTCCTGAGGATTAAGCAATTTTGGGGCGAACTCATTGTAAAAATGACAGAGTCTGAAGACTGGATTTCTTTCAGGATGTCTACCAGTAGGCATCTCTGGATAGAATGGATTTAATTAATTATTAATTATTATTTTAAATTAATATATGTTGACGGTAACGAATTCAATTTTTCCTCTACGGGGGGGGGGGGGGGACGATGATGGATATTTTTTTAATAATGGGTAATGACATATGGCTTGCTTGGTCATAGGCGTATTGAAACTGAAAATGTTAGGAAACTCTGCTCTAAATAAGTTCGTTGAATCCAAATATTTTTCTTGTGCTCTACTCGATTTCGACTCTCATACTAAGTAGAGAATTCTATCTATGGTATGTATAGTAATTTTCATAAGCAAGTTTTTTACTAATTTGATTTCCCGTTGCTTTTCTTGGAAATTTTAGTTAAAATATTGAGTTAAATCAAAATTATTTAATTTTATTCTACACAAATCCTCAAAACTGAAAAATTAATTTTAAATTATGACCAAAACATCTTGACATTTTATCTATCATTTTCGAATTTTTTGTATATCTTTACATTTTTTTATTAAAAACAAAATATATTTCCAGTAATCGGCTATAATTTCAGGATTTCATCTATAAATTATTTGTGTGTGTTTCCTCTTCTCTTTACATTTTATTCTATTCTCTTTAAACCATCGATCTTTTTCGAACCTTTCTTCGAGAAAACATTAAAATACAACCTTGTTAGAAAGAATGTACTACATTCGACAAAATATTGGCAACGAACAAACAAATCCTTAGGGAGAAGTTATTCTCCCGCTAAAAAGAATGTAATTGTCATGGGGTATTCAAATTTATTATCATCAAAAATAAATAAAACAAAAGTACTTTAAACAACCAACATTATGTCTGATCAAGTCTCATACTTTTATATTACATTACAATTGCAATAAAATTCACATGAATGTCAAACTATTATATTTATTCATGTCTTTATCAAATTATAATTTTAACAGAGAATTCTTATGAAAATATCGAGATTTAAATTCTATCACTTTTATTGAATTATACCGAGTGTTAATTAAATCTGCGCCGCTACTTCAGGGGCTTATTTTACTCATTAAAATGAACACTATACTTCAGGGAACAAAAGATTCGAATTTTAATAAAACTCATTTCTTTCAATGCCATGAATTACTCTAGAAATTCAACATAAACAATGCAACCATCGTCGAAAGCTTTAAATTTTAATACCGGCTGAATTAGAGTTAGAACAGTACTACTTTTTTTTTTCTCCCCAGGCCCAGCTCTTAGAGTTTCCGCTGTGATGCGGATGAATTAATGTTATCCGAAATCAGATTCACTGCATATATCGCACCTCTACTCGAAGAGTGTTAGGTCTCAAAAAATTTTGATTTTTCAGAAATCATTGTTAAAGATTTTAAGCAATTCAATATTTTTTGAACTACTAACTGAATATTTTCCCAGCTTTTGGGTGAAAAATTCTAATCAAAAAACTCATTTGGGTGAAAATTCTAATAAAATAACTCATAGTAATCTCTCAACTACAGTCTCTTTTCTACCTTTAATTTTCATTTAAACCAACAATAACATTTGGGAGGATGAACAAGAGAAATAAATAAAATAAAATATCAAACACAAAATTTTAAATAAAACGCAAACAATTTAAAAATAAATATGATGAAATGTTTATTTTTTACTTTTTTAATGTTTTTTCTAATTTTACTAATTACCTGATTGCTATTGCTTATTATATTTTAATTACGGAAATTATTCATTTGGATATCAAAAAACATTGAAATTCATCAAAGTTCTCTTCAGCCTTTAATCACGAAACAACAATATCTTCTATTATCTAAATGCTCGGTTCTAGTAAATTTGCTAGCTCATAAATCTTTGTTATTATCAATATTTTTTTGACGCTACTTGATCGTACTTTGAGAGCAATCTAATCAATTAATGGTATTATTTTAAATTTGATGCTTTGATGATTGAGTTGTAGCCTGTTTGTCTCTTATTAATTGCTTTGTCTTGTTGCATAAAAAAGCGATGATAACTTTTAAGTCTGGTATCGCAATATTGTCTAATTAGTTTCCTAATAGAGTATGAAAACGAGCGAGCGAAACGAGACAATGCATAGATATTAAGGGAAAAATACTTATCACTTCTTACATATTTTTATTTGCTTGATTGCTATTTATTTATTTTTGAGAAAATGTTGGTTTTAACATATAATATTATTTAATTAATTCATTTTAATATTTTATTTTCTATTAAACTTGGATAAGCGAAAGTCGTGTGAAGTGCACTATATCTATGGGTAAAAGTACCCGTTGGTTGAAATTATAGAGCCGGAAATACCTATTTAGTCCAAACGTTTTTTGGATTTTATCCGGTTTTCTCAAAACAGCTTGGGAGAAAACCCAAATTGAAGTAATTTGAAAGAAGATAATTGGATGACACATTATTTACTATTACTATTATTATTGCATTATAAATAAATTTGTAATCAAACAAATATCTCAGTGATGAATCCTTAATTATAAGAAGAAGGGTTTATTTATTTGAAACAAATAAATAAATAAAAAATAATAAGTGTTTTTGCTAAAAAAAATTTTGTCTAGATTTATTTTACCAACATTTTCAGGTTGGAATAATAATAACCTGAAATCTAAAAAATATTTTTGAAAATTTCTAAAAAATTTTAATTTGGCTTTTGTGACATGACGATTTTTAAGATCTCCGGCGCCCCCTGCCTTGTCACATTTTGTCACAAATCTGAGATGCCCCTCACTCTTACTCGTGTGACGTAATTTATGGATGGCCCCTAAGGAAGAATGTGCCCACACAAGTTGATTTTTTATCCATATTGAAAAGCATTTGGATTTTAAGAAGACTAATACCAAATGGCTTTTAAGATAATATCAAAGCAAAATCAATTAGTGGGTTGTAGGTAACCAGGAAGAGATCAGCATATAAAGTATACCAATACCAATATAGAATCTCTACGGTTAAAATTCAAGGTTTCTCCTATATTTACTTATTGGTTTATCGTGTTTACTCAAACACGTGGGTACACACATTGCGAAGTGGTTTTAATTGAATCGCTGAATCTTTAAAGCTTGCTTATCCGATATAAGTTCGATATTTTGCATAAATACGTTCCGAGCAACCTCTCAGCGATAGACTAAAATAAATATTATCAGAATAAATTCTCTGAAAAGCTTTTTAAAATTGGCTATTATTCGAAAATCCACTTTGCTCTTTCTCATATTTGCCTTTTAATATTAATCATTGAAAATGTTATTTAAAATAGATATAGGTATATTTTAAATTTGTCTTTGCTATTTTCTAGGTAAGATAAAAAAGCGATTCGTAATTTTAATTCTATTGGCATGAATTATCTACTCATAAATAACATGATTTATGAACATTTGTTTATTACACCAACTTTTTGATCAATGGCTCCTAACATTAATCAAGTCATGGACCACTCAGTAAATAATTAAATTGAGCAAGGACCTCTCCTCCCCTACCCCTCCTCAATCAACTAATAACCCACATAATAATTTTAGACAAATAGGAAAAATGCATTTTATTTTATAAGAACACATTTATTATTATATTATAGAGTAATTTAAAATATAAATTAACTCCATATTTTTCTCCATATTCATATCCTTATTTACTTCAATTGCGATGAACTCGAACTTGATATCTACGCTATCATATCTCCTTTTCTGAGCCATTTTCGACAAAACAAAATAATCAACACACTGCCAATGTAAAACAAGAATACGAATTGAAATCCACCGCAATTCCAGGCAGACTGCTGGCTACTGGGTCTATTCTTATTCTTAATGTTCTAACATACAGGGAAAATTGCAAATGCATTAACATTGTATCTTAACCATAGAACGCAAAAGCTTTTTCACAAACACAAAGTCTCGAGACGGGCCTTTCAGGCCCACTTTATGTTTAATTTGTATATAACACATTTTTCAATCATTATATTAATGTTTTTTTATTCATTTATATCAAGATTTATAAAAATAAATAATAAATCAATACTTTTTTACTATCCTTCGCTCCAAAAAATTTAAACACAGAGTCACGAGCAGGGCCTGTCAGTCCCACTATAGGTTTATTGGTTTATAATACATTTTTCAATAATTAAATTCTTTTTATTAATTTATATCTTTTACTTTATCCAATGCAACAGCATGGGTAAAAGTATTGTAATCGCTCTCGGGGCAAGCGTGGTCTCAAAGGGTCCTCAGGTAAAGACTACGGAACCCATGGACTCAATTAAAGTCACAAATTGTAGTATTCAATTTTTTTTTTTTTTTTTTTATTTGGTATGCTATGTTGTCAATCAGCTTATAATAAAAACACACCTTAGCTATAAGTAAATCTTGTTGACGACAAAGAAGAAAGAAGTCACATTGAGGGGGAAGTCATCCATTAGAGTGGCTTCCTAGTTGAGTTTATTTTTCCAGTTTTTGGTCTGGAAGCGTTCTTGGCGGCCCAGTTAGGATGTGGTTTTTTTTCTTGAGCCTGCGGGTCGTTTGGCTATTGTCCAGAAGAGTGATGGCACGAGGTGTTTAGGTATGGTTTTCCAGTTTCTTTTGATGGGCTCGTGGGCATTGAAGATCACCCTCTGACCGAAGGGACAAAGATCGATCATCGTGCAGAGCTTCGTTGGTCATAAACCTATGGAGCGTTGGAGATGGATCTGAGAGTTACTGCGATTGAATCCTCTGGATGGCACTTGCGTTTGACTCGCTTGCCGTTGCCCATATTGCCGTGGCTTGTTAGTTGCCCAGATTGGTTTTAGGATGGCTTGGTATAGAGATTGTTTTGGGTTTTAGGGACAGTTGGGATTTTCTTCCAAATTAGCCAGTACATTATTGGTGTATTTTTAAGTTAATTTCGGCATGTTTTTGCCAGTGGGTTTTCCAGGTGAGTCTTGTAGATCTAAGTGCATTCCGGAGAGTATTTTACGGAGTTGCTAGTAGGAATGGTTTTGGAGTCGTGAGGACGGGGCGGACCGTTGATTTTTTTGTTTGTGTGCTATGTGCTAGTCGATTTAGTCTCGTTGACATGGATCCTCTCCCATTTGTGCCGAGCCATTTTTGGAGGGTGTCAAGTTCTTCTTGGAGTCGATGTGGAGGCTGAGTCTGGGTGTGTGCAGCCGGTAACAAGGATAGCGGTGTCTACATCAGCGTATGTGGCTATAAATGTGTCATTAGATGTTGGTATGTTCTCCGGTGTACGAGGAATAGATAAGAAAAAGAGGCCCTAGATGCTCCCCTCGGGGAACTCCTGATCGAATTTTACGTAAATTCCGAGAAATGCACTTTCATGCCTACACTTGGAGCCACCGGTCCTCAGTGAGGATTGCAAAGTATCCAGTAGTAGTGGTCTGGAAGGTGTTTTTTTATTTTTTGTGTAGTAGTCCTTGATGCCATACTGTGTCGAAAGCTTTTTAACGTTTCGTAGAAAGACACCAGAGCAGATTTTTTTTTCTTCTAAAGTAGGGTGTAGCTATGCTTTACAATTCAGTAGCAACTTGCTCTGTTGTTGAATGTTGATTTCTAAAGCCGACCGGTGGTCTGGTATTATATCATCTATTTCTATGTCAGCTCCTTAGTCTGATGAGCAGGAGTTTTTCAGAAAAGTTTGGAGACTGTGTGGGAAGGCTGATTGGACGGTAGGAAGAGGTTCAGATTCGGGTTTACCTGGTTTCTGAGATCATTATATGTATGAGCGATGTTGAATTGGGTAGAGATATAATTGGTTCTTATTAAAGAGTTGAACAGATCTCTGAAGGTCAGGCCATTTTTTGGAGTAGTTTTTATGATTTCCATTGTAATGGAGATCATAGCCTGGTGATTTTCTTTATATTGTTTTGGATTTGTATTGTCTGTTCAATTTCTTTTGTTGAAAAGGTCTGGATGGGTATTGATAGTTGTAAGGGGAGTATAGGAATTCTTCTATTTCTGTGTTTTCTTCTGAGGCAGGATTGGGAAAGGGGTTGAAGGTTTCCTCTAAGAATTTCGAGGGAATACTTCTGCTTTTTCAGCAGTTTGTTCTGTGAGGTATTGACGTTTGATTTAATAGTGATATAATGTTTTAGGTCTTTTCAAGTATTTTGTTGCTTCCAAACTGATGTCTCATTATTACCTTGAGGAGATATTGGAGGAAGTCTGTAGAGTGTCGTTTTTGTTTTTAATAATTAGGTTTTTAGTTCTTTGAGGCTCTGTTAGCGTTTAATTTATCTTGGGGTAGTGGTTCTTGCCAAACCTTTTAAGCTGTTTTCTTCTGCTTTTCTAATTTCTGATTGAATAGTTAAAGGTGGTTTCCTGTGTTGTTGTTTTTGGTGGAAGTGTGTGAATCTTGAATGGTTTTTGTTGAAGTGTTCGATTGCAGTTTCGATATCTTCTTTTGTTTTTAGTGGCATTTAATATTTAGTTTGTTAACTGTAGTTTGTTGAAATTTGGTCTGCTCGTCTTTCTTCTTGTTGCTGGCATTGGGAGTTGTTTTTATTTTATTAGGTGGGGCTTAGTTGTTGCGATCACGGGTGTGTGGTCGGAGCTGAGGTCTAAGCATTCTTCAATGTTTGTATAGGAATTTGCTAGTCCGTTTATGTGAAAAAGTCCAGTAGGTCTGAAGTCTTGTTCGGGTCTGTTGGCCAGTAGGTTCTGTTTTCGTGTCGGATAGAGTATTATATCCTTAGCGGTTAGTGGTTTGAGTGGATGTCCTTCCTTTAGGATTTATTAGTCGAGAACCCCAGGAGGAGTGCTTGCATGTGAAGTCGTGGCGGCTATGAGATTTTGGTCCTAGCGTTTCGAAGAAGGTTGAGAATTCGTCCTGTGAGATGGCATGTCTGGGGGTACATGCAGCGCTTGCAGTCACCGTCACCGTTTTTGTCTGTGATTTGTATAGATGTGCTTGAAGGAGTCTTTTTTGTGTTTTCAGCTCTATGGTGCTAAGGAGTGTTTGCTATGAATAGCCGTGCCTCCATGGGCCATGCAATGTCTGGGTGTTAGGCAGAGTAACATTTGTAGCTAGGCATGTTGAAATAATTTTTGTCTGTGAAGTGAGTTTCTGATAGCTAGTAGGATGTCTATTTTTGTGTGTAAAAATAATTCAGTTTCTTGACGCCTTTGAACTAACCCATTGACGTTCTATAGAGCTATTTTGTGAGAATTAGACATGTTTGTTTTCGGTTATGACTTTGGTTAGCAGACTGAGTAATGTGCTGTTTTGGGTTAGGAGCTGTTGAACATGGATTTGAATTTATTTAATATAGTCGTGTTGTGTGTTTCATGTCATTTTGTGAGTATTGGAGTTATTATTATTTTTATTGAGTCGGCAAGCCTGCTTGTGGCATTCTTGGAAGTGTATTTTGTTGTGGAGGAGGGGAGGAGGGAGGGAGAGGGGGATGGGGGAGAAAGGATATTTGTATTTGTGGTTTCAATAGGGTGTAGAATTCTGGGAGTGGTTTTACCTTTGATTTTCTGCAGCTCTTTGTGTCGAACATCCTTTGTAGTTTGCTGGGTGGTTGCCCTTGCAGTTGGCGCAGGTAGCTGGGGTGTCTCTTGTTTTGAGCAGGTAGAACTTGATGAGATAGCAGCTGCATCGGACTGTATTGAAAGGGTTTGGAAATTCAATAGGCCTCGTGGTTGAAGGAGATCAGGCACCGGGCACATTGAGGATCACATTGTTTTTCTTGGTGGGTTCAACTTTTATTTTGAGTTAGTAAATAATTTATATTGTAGATTAGCTTTATTACGTTATTGGTCTACTGGGCTAGTCAATGAAGAATAAGTGAGGGCTTTTTGTCACTCGGTATGTTTAATGTTGGAAAGCTGTTGATGCTTGAAGCCCTTATCTGCAAAGTTCGGCTTTCAAATCTTTCAGGTTTATGGAGTGGTGAGATGTTCTAATGACTCACTTGGATGCTTTGTCTTCCTGGAGCTGGTAGTATGGCGTTATATTATCTTTCCTCCTAGTGATTTGGCCAATTTTCCTAGGCCTCGCTGTAGAAGGGTTTATTTTGAACAATGGAATTAGCCATTGCTTTGCAAATATATTCGCTTTTGGTTATTACCCCTGATGGCCTACTTGAGCATTCTCGAGAAGTCATGCACTTGGTAAACAAAGATGGGAGGGATTTTTGGGATCTTTGGTGGATAGGGTTTTTTTTTGATTGTCTGGGTTTTCCTCGGTTGGATTGTCTCTATTGTTTCAATGGATAGGGAGCGTACACAGTTTTCCTAGTTCAATTGTTGAATCTGGGTTTGCTGTGTAGATGGGGTTAATGAAGACCTTCCGCTCTGAGGACATTGCCAGTGGCGCCATTGTTGTCAGGTCTGCATTCAGCGTGCTTTGTGGGCAGACGATCCCTGTCCTCTAGGTGGGCTAGTGCTGATAGGGTGGGGGGTCACTTGAAAAGCTTTTATTCTTTTCTATTTTCTGAGAGCCTAGGTAGGTAGAGAGGGGGAGGTCCTCACTTGACGGGAGCTAGGACAAGACTGAGTATTCAATTAGGTTGAATTTGAGGACATGACGGTTTTGCCAAAAATTACATGGGGTCCTCGCCTGAGAGGCCAAAAGTGGCATTTTTTCATTTAGTGCGTGTGGATGGATGTATATGTAGTGTATGTATGTATGGATGTATGTATGGATGTATGTATGGATGTATGTATGGATGTATGTTATCGTTTTTTGGCCCATCGATTTTTCCACACTGTTGCACCGATTGAAATGAAATTGAAAACCTAGCATTCTTGAACAAAATGAAGCGCTGATTAGTTTTTGGTACATATCGACCAACAAACATTATAGTACTTTATTTCAGTACTTTTTTAGTTTTTTTCTAAATATCTTGAAAATGACTTAACCAATTTTGATGAAATTTAATATCCTAATTAAGTACCTTGGGGACCACAAAAAAGGATAAATAAAGTTTTTAGTAAAATTATATTTTAAAGTACTTTACTCTAGAGTAAGAGAGTACTTTTTAATTTTTAAATTCTTTAAAATTTATTCATTTGAACCTTTTAATATAGCTCATTTAGCCTTGCTTAAATAAGAATGGATAGGCTTCTCTCTGTGAAATGCTAAAAATTTGGGAGGAAATTTTATAAGTAACCATAGCAACTGCGTTGTTTTCTTATCCCTTACCTTTGCAGAAGACATAGAGGAATCGACTTTAAACCAAAAATAGCGATTGATTCTCATCTAATACTTGAGGAATAACCATTCTATATTGGATTTTGACGTTTCGGTTTTTATTGGTGACCATTGCTGAAGACATAGAGGAATCGACTTTAAACCAAAAATAGCGATTGATTCTCATCTAGTACTTGAGGAATAACCATTCTATATTGGATTTTTGACGTTTCGGTTTTTATTGGTAACCATTGCTGAAGACATGGAGGAATCGACTTAAAATCAAAAATAGCCATCGATTCTCATCTAATACTTGAGGAATAACAATTCTACATTAGGTTTTTGACGTTTCGATTATTATTGGTAACCATTGCTGAAGACATGGAGGAATCGACTTAAAATCACAAAAGCTAACGATCGATTCATATCTACATACTAGAGGAATAACCTTGTTCGCATCTCCATTTTTGATGTTTTGACTATTAATGGCAACCTCTACTGAAAACGTGGAAGAATAGACTTAAATCAAAGACTAAAATCTTTTTGTAAAAGCAACTCAAGCCGATTAATAATAAAGGAACAAACATATTAATATTTCAAATGAATTTGAGGATAAAAGTTTGAACGGTCGTTGCAGTTTATTTTACTGTTTTTTTTTTTTTTTTTGTCGCACCTCGAATGCAAGAAGGGGTGCACCAGTAAAGATGTAGCCCCTATGGATCTCGAAAGACCCTTGCATTACCGAGAGAGAAGGGAAAGTTGTTTAAGTGAGAGGGTGTAGACGTAGGTGTCTATGCACCCTGGTTTTGAAAGGTTTGAAGATCATAGGTGCTGGGAAAGATAGAGGTTGGAGAGAGTTCCAGTTCCTTGACGTCATGGGGATATATGAATTCGCGAATGAAGCGGTCCGGCACTTTTCTAATTTGACCGCGAAAGAGTGTTGGGAGTCGGCAAAACGTGTGCTGCGTGCAAAGCATGCTTTGGGGAATTATTGATTTTATCTCATCAGAGCACCTGCCGTGATAGTATCTATAGAAAGGGAAAGGGCGGAGACATCTCTTCGATGAGCCAGCGAGTCGAGGGAGTCGGTGAGGGTAGAATCGTCAATTAGCCTGACGGCTCGTTTCTGAATTGCATCAAGGGTAGCAAGAGAATATTTTGAGGCTCCTCTCCACAGATGAGAGCCGTATTCGAGATAGGGGCGGATTTGGGCCTTGTAGATGGTGAGAAGTTGTGGGGGTTTGTAAAATCGCTTGGACCTGAATAAGAAGCCAATCTTCCTGCTGCAGATTTCGCCACAGAGGAGATGTGTTCATTCCAAGACAGGTCAGATGCGACAGAGACGCCCAATTGTTAGTTGTTAGTGTTTAATACACGAAAACCCCCGGCCGGCCGGGGGGGTCGGATGGGCTAGGGGTTAGCGTGCCAGCCTGCTGAAACCGCGGACCTGGGTTCGAACTGACTCGACGCACGCTCAAAATCCGACCCCGGGGTAGAGACAAATTAAAAAATAAGTAGTATCGTAAATTGGCTAATGGCTAGAAAAAAAAAAAAAAAAAAAAATCGGCCTGATAGCTCCCGTCTTGTGACTTCGTGTTTGTAAAATGGTTTCCGGGAAAATTACGTATATAATTTTTTTTTAGAAAATTCTTAAAAAAATAATTTTATTATTTTATTATTTTTTTATGAAGGAATATTAAAAATTTGGAATTTTAGGACCCCTTTTTGAAAGATTATTGAAAAGAGATGTGTGACTGGGCCTGATAAAGTATTGGCTATACGTTCTAGGCTTAATATAAATTAAAGCAAATTATAGAAATTGTAATAATCAATAGATAAACAATAGATCATTTGTAAATAATACAAGTAAAACTAATCATAACATGATATATGCTCAAAATGCATAAATAATTCAGAATTATGATCAAAAAGGAAAACAAAAATTTTTTTTGAGTACTTAGAATTCTACTTGATCTAAGACCACGGTCATTTATTTTAAGAGGTCGAAGAACATTAGAGGAATCGGAAGAACTCGCTTATCAAAACGATGTAGTCGTCATTAATTTATTTTTACCAATGGACAAGAAAAAAAAGAGATTAATGAATTTTCAATAGTAATTTGTTGAAAGAACCATTAACTTAGACGCCTAGACAAATTATTTAAAACGTTAGAAGATGTTGATGCTAGTATGGATTATCGTTCAATTAGATCTTTCAATAGTGAGACAAATTGAATTTTATTTTTTTCTAGCTATCTAGTTATTTACTCATACAGGGTATGGGTCAAGTATTGTAATCGTGCATGAAAAAGTGGGTTTTTTCCTTCTTTTTTCAAAATATCTCAAAAACAGCTGAAAATATTTCAATTAAGAAAAATTGAGCGAAACCATGGCATTTCGGTCTACAAAAAAGCTCTTAATAAGTGGAACATCGAAAAAAATTATATTTTTTGAGATAATAATTGCTTTGTCAAAATGTCTGTTAGTCTATCAGCTAGTTAGTTCGGTAGTTAGGCTGTGCACGTACCAAATTTGTGGACGAGCTGCTCAAAAGCTAGTGAATATCAGAAACCAAATTTCACACGTAGTTTTGGTCCATTGAGATTAAGAGCTGATTAGATTTTGGTGCATATCGTTGCAAAATTAAGATGGGGTCGAGGGGGGTTAAAAATTAAAAAATCTAGGTCGTGTGAGAAAACTCAACCAAATTTTGTATACATAATCAGCTGGACCCCCAGAAGTCTGCAAAATCTAACCGTCCGAAAGCGGGGGGGGGGGATAAAAATGAAAATCTTGGCCATTTACCAAACTCAACCAAATTTTGTATGCTATAATCAGTGGGGTCCCAGAAGTCTAAAAATGCAAAAACTAACCGCCCAAAATGGGGGGGCGGAACGTCAAAATGAAAATCATGGTCAGTTAAGCTAAACTCAAATTTTAGCCGACACAATCAGTGGGTCCCAAGAAGTCTATAAATGCAAAAACTAACCCACGAAATGGAGGTGTGGCGGAGAGTCAAAAAATGAAAATCTTCGCCATTTACCAAACTCCAACCAAATTTTGTATGCATAATCAGTGGGTCCCAGGAGCTCTAAAATGCAAAAACTAAATATTAAATATAAGCGGAGGGCCAGATTGTATGGTAAAGTCGTAAGTGGATGCTACCTCACGAACACGTCAGCTTATTTTTTGATAAATTACAAAAGGTTGAAATAATAGAATATGACAACAACGTTTTAATTTTTTACAGATATGAAAATTTTTCTAATTATAAATTATTTAGGTACTGCGATTTTTTTTATTATTAATTTGACACCTTTTGTATTTCAATTAAATGAAATTATCAGCAGATAGATAGTTTCAGGCTTTAGTTCTGAAGTGATAAAACAAAATGAAGAGAAATCATTAAGCTCAAAAATCCTGAGAAGACTGATAATTTGATAAACTTATTATTTTCTATTCTTGTAATTTTTATTTGAATTCTAATTATGATTAACAAACTGGGATTCGATAGGCTAGGCGGTAGCGTGACAGCGAGCTAACCAGGGGACCCGGAGTTCGAATCCGACTCGAGGCAGCCAGCTAAATCTGACCCCCGGGGGTAGAGACAAATTTTAAAAATATAGCTAGTATCGTAATTAGGCTTATGGCTAGAAAGGCCGAAAAGCAAAAAAAAAAAAAAAAAAAAAAAAAAAATGATTAACAAACTAGTGCGGGCGTGTCCTGCGGGCAGCTGCACTGCCTCTCTGATTTCCAAAATTTGAAAATTTTATCCCAATTTTCCAATCCAACACCTTTCGAGGTTAAATTAGAAAAGTACCGAACCACTTCGTATTTGTAAATACATCCTCATCCTCATGACTTCGAAGAATCTTGAACTCTCTCCCGGTCTCGGTCTTTCTAGATAATTATAACCTTTAAACCTTCAAACCAGGCTGCACAAACTCCTACGTCTCCATTCCTTTCTCTTAGAACTATTCCTGATTTTCTTCGGTAATGCAGGGATCTTTCGAGATTCATAGAGGACCGTAACTTACTGATTCTTGAATTCGATTGTATTAAAAAATTACTTGACCATATGTATGGTAAAAGTAATAAATTGACACGTTCTGAGGTGGCCATCCATTGACTTTACTATACACTTCCGGATGAGTTTGATAGAAGGGCCTAGATTTTCATTTTTTGCCCCCCCTCCCGATTTTTGGAGGTATAGTTATTGAATTTTTAGTCTTCTGATAGCCCACTGATTATATAGAAAATTTGATTGAGTTTCGGTCCAAGGGCCTAGATTCCCATTTTTGACCTCCGCCCCCCCATTTTAGGGGTTTGTTTTTACATTTTAGTGTTCTAGCGCCCACTGATTATGTATACAAAATTTGAGTTGAGTTTACTCGAATGGACTAGATTTTTATTTTTGACACGCCCCCATTTGGCACTGTCAGAAATAAAAATATATGTTACTAAAGGTTCATTTTATAGTATTTTTCATTTTTCATGTTTTTTTGGTTTGAAAATATTATAATTTTAAATTTTAACCCCCTCCCCCCTTTAGTTTTCGGTCGATATGCACCAAAATCTATTCAGCTCTTAATATCAGTTAGACCAAACTACGTGTGATATTTGGTTTTGATAATTCACACTAGTCTTTGAGGTAGTTCGTCCACAAACAGACTAACAGAATAACAACCTAGCTACCTAACAGACTAGCAACTCTTTAAGAGTTAGATGTTGGTTCTAGGTGAAACATTTTAATATAATAATAAAACTTGATCAAGATGCGAGGTAGGTTTGGTCTTTTGTGAAACCTACTCGATCTTCTATAAGTTTTATTATTATAACAGACTAACAGACATTTTGTACAAAACAGTTATTAATCTCGAAAAATATAATTTTTTCGATGTTCACTTATTAGAGCTTTTTTGTAGACCGAAATTTCATGCTTTCGCCCAATTTTTTTTATCAAAATAGTTTCAGTAGTTTTTGAGATATTTCGAAAAAAGTAAGAAAACCACTTTTACAATACTTGACCATACCCTGTATGGTAGTAAAATAATACTATCATCCATAATCAAATTGATAATGAAATTTTGTTCGTCATTTTCCAGTCTAGGATTAAGAGCTGCACTGATGGTCTGAATAAACCTGGATATCTTACAATTTTAAATCACCCTGCACTTCTTCCTCCCAAGCCTATCCATTTCGGATAATTGTTTTTGTTTCTATAGTTTCTCGATATCCTAAAGAGTAACTGTGCGAAATTTGGTTCAAATCGAACAAAGGACTTGTAAGGGGTGTTCGATTCCCGATTTGACGACAGTCCTTCTGACATGTCAGCAAAATTATCTATACCATCTTAGACCAAACTCTGAACAATCCTATTGGTTCTTGTGTAAAATTAGTTATGATACAATCATGCAACAACATTATTATTTCATTCAATTTAATCTTTAGTTGTGTCATGGTAGTCATGTTTTATTAATGTAAATGCAAGAGAAAGAAATTCCGATTGTCAATTGAATTTGTTCCAGTTTAATCTTTACTTTCACTGCATAATTTATTTAAAAAGTCTTTAAATTTAAAATACTTTTCTATCTTTCAATTTCTTTTAATCGACTTGCTTTCTTAAAATTTATTTCTAGTTTAAGCCTTTAATAGGTATTCTCAAAAAATGTTTTATTCCCTAGACCAGAGGTTCCCAAACTGTACGCCGCGAAGCTATATGTGTGTATGCGTGTGTAACTAATTTAATCATTTGAATTGAATCGCTTTGAAAGCTTATATTTTACTAAAAAAATTATTTCATACGTGTTTTAACATGTAACGATAGATTGAGGGTATAATTCTTTTTAATGTGTTTTTATTTTGCAATTTTTTTATCATATTTCAACTCTATATAATAGACTTTGCATGCAATTTTATTATTAGTATTAAAATATTTAGCTTGTGTTAAGGATAAGTAGACGCTATTAGTAAAACTCTTATTATAAATGATTAATAGAAAATTCCTTTATTTCATGTCTCGAGCTTGTTTCAATGTCTCCAATGGATATTTCCTTGTCTCGACATGTATCCGGGAATATTATAAAAGCGCCCAAACTTATACTTCACAGCCTTTTCTTCTCTATACCAGGGTGAGACATTCTACCTCAATTGCATTTCAGAGAATTTTCATTTTTTTAATATTTTTATTTTTAAATTGTTTTTAAAATATTTTCAATGAAAAATTTAAATTATTTTTTCGAAATTTCTGTAGATTCTTTTTCATTTGCTTTTAAGGAAAAAAAAATTATCGAATGCATTTTTTTCATTAAATAATTATATTCAATGAATTCCCAATTTTTTTTTGTATTTTTGGCTTTTCGGCCCTTCTAGCCATAATAATTACGATACTAATAATATTTTTAAAAATTTGTCTCTACCCCGGGAGTCGAGATATTCAATGAATTTATTTTTATTAGTTAGATTTTTTAATCAAATAAATAAGAATTAACAGATATTTATTATGGGGTGTTCATTTTAGAAAATAAATTAATATGAAATTTGTTTTTATTAAAATTAATAATTTATTTTTTCTAATAAAATTTTCACTGTAGGCTTGCAAGCTAAAGCCAGCTGGGCGTGTTTAATTTGTTGATAATAAAATTTCCAAATCAAATTTTTTTTATCTTAGTAAAAAAATTCAAATTCTATTTTTTCCAATTTTTCAGGTAGGTACCTTAACTTCAAAAAATTGAAAATCTTTCTCTTATCTATCTGCGTGTGTGATCAGATAAAATACAAATTTTATCTGTGATTTAACTATAAATTCAAATCTTATTTATTTATCGGATAACTAGACAAAAAACAAAGTGTGAAACTAAAAATTTGTTTATTATTTATTTTATCTCTTACTTACGATTAGACATAGTTTTACTTTGTACTTTATCATACAGAGTATGGTCAAGTATTGTAATCGTGAATGAAAAAAGTGTTTTTTTCCTTCTTTTTTTCGAAATATCTCAAAAACGGCTGAAACTATTTTGATTAAAAATATTGAGCGAAACCATGGCATTTAGGTCTACAAAAACCCCTAAAAAGTGAACATCGAAAAAATTATATTTTTCCAGATAATAATTGTTTTGTCAAAATGTCTGTTAGTTAGTCTGTCTGGTTGTTAGTCTGTGCGTTACCAAATTTTTGTGGACGAGCTAGCTCAAAAACTTAGTGTGAATATCAAAACCAAATTTCACACGTAGTTTTGGTCCATTAAGATTAAGAGCTGATTAGATTTTAGTGCATATCGATTCAAAAATATAAGGTGGGTGGAGGGGGAGTTAAAAATTAAAAATCTAG
>JALMQS010000853.1:0-380996 GCA_024734495.1 Forficula auricularia | reverse complement strand
AAACTGCAACGGATCGTTGCTAAACTTTATCCAAATTCATTTGAAATATTAATATGTTTGTTCCTTTATTATTAATCAGATATCACTTGCAATTTGTAGTTCATGTTGACATTAATTAAAAATAATTCTGATTTAATAGTCGAGGAATAACCATTCTACATTGGATTTTTGACATTTCGGTTATTATTTTAACCATTCCTGAAGACATGGAGGAATCGACTTAAAATCAAAAATAGCCATCGATTCTCATCTAATACTTGAGCAATAACAATTCTATTACGTTTTTGACGTTTCGATTATTATTGGTGACACATTGCCGAAGACGTGGAGGAATCGACTTAAAATCAAAATAACGATCGATTCTCATCTAATACTATAGACACCTTATTGCATTCCATTTTTGATGCTTTGACTATTAATGGCAAACTTCTACTGAATCGATCGGAGAATCGATCAAAAGACTAAATTCTTTTATGGCAAACAACCCAAGCTTGAGTTGTTTACCAAAAAAGAATTTAGTCTTTTTGATTTAAGTCGATTCTTCCACGTTTTCAGTAGAGGTTGCCATTAATAGTCAAAACATCAAAAATGGAATGCAATAAGGTTATTCCTATAGTATTAGATGAGAATCGATCGTTATTTTTGATTTTAAGTCGATTCCTCCATGTCTTCAGCAATGGTTACCAATAATAATCGAAACGTCAAAAACCTAATGTAGAATTGTTATTCCTCAAGTATTAGATGAGAATCGATGACTATTTTCGATTTTAAGTCGATTCCTCCATGTCTTCGGCAATGGTTACCAATAAAAACCGATATGTCAAAAATCCAATATAGAATGGTTATTCCTCAAGTATTAGATGAGAATCAATCGCTATTTTTGGTTTAAAGTCGATTTTTCTGTGTCTTCAGCAATGGTTACCAATAAAAACCGAAACGTCAAAAATCCAATATAGAATGGTTATTCCTCAAGCATTAGATGAGAATCAATCGCTATTTTTGGTTTAAAGTCGATTTCTCTATGTCTTCAGCAATGGTTACCAATAAAAACCGAAACGTCAAAAATCCAATATAGAATGGTTATTCCTCAAGCATTAGATGAGAATCAATCGCTATTTTTGGTTTAAAGTCGATTTCTCTATGTCTTCAGCAATGGTTACCAATAAAAACCGAAACGTCAAAAATCCAATATAGAATGGTTATTCCTCAAGCATTAGATGAGAATCAATCGCTATTTTTGGTTTAAAGTCGATTTCTCTATGTCTTCAGCAATGGTTACCAATAAAAACCGAAACGTCAAAAATCCAATATAGAATGGTTATTCCTCAAGCATTAGATGAGAATCAATCGCTATTTTTGGTTTAAAGTCGATTTCTCTATGTCTTCAGCAATGGTTACCAATAAAATCCGAAACGTCAAAAATCCAATATAGAATGGTTATTCCTCAAGCATTAGATGAGAATCAATCGCTATTTTTGGTTTAAAGTCGATTTCTCTATGTCTTCAGCAATGGTTACCAATAAAAACCGAAACGTCAAAAATCCAATATAGAATGGTTATTCCTCAAGCATTAGATGAGAATCAATCGCTATTTTTGGTTTAAAGTCGATTTCTCTATGTCTTCAGCAATGGTTACCAATAAAAACCGAAACGTCAAAAATCCAATATAGAATGGTTATTCCTCAAGCATTAGATGAGAATCAATCGCTATTTTTGGTTTAAAGTCGATTTCTCTATGTCTTCAGCAATGGTTACCAATAAAATCCGAAACGTCAAAAATCCAATATAGAATGGTTATTCCTCAAGCATTAGATGAGAATCAATCGCTATTTTTGGTTTAAAGTCGATTTCTCTATGTCTTCAGCAATGGTTACCAATAAAAACCGAAACGTCAAAAATCCAATATAGAATGGTTATTCCTCAAGCATTAGATGAGAATCAATCGCTATTTTTGGTTTAAAGTCGATTTCTCTATGTCTTCAGCAATGGTTACCAATAAAAACCGAAACGTCAAAAATCCAATATAGAATGGTTATTCCTCAAGCATTAGATGAGAATCAATCGCTATTTTTGGTTTAAAGTCGATTTCTCTATGTCTTCAGCAATGGTTACCAATAAAAACCGAAACGTCAAAAATCCAATATAGAATGGTTATTCCTCAAGCATTAGATGAGAATCAATCGCTATTTTTGGTTTAAAGTCGATTTCTCTGTCTTAAGCAAAGGTAACGGATAAGAAAACAACGCAGTTGCTATGGTTACTTATAAAATTTCCTACCAAATTTTTACCATTTCACAGCGAGAAGCCTAACCATTCTTACTTAAGTTAGGTTAAATGAGCTATCTTAAAACGATCAAATGAATAAATTTTAAAGAATTTAAAATAAAAAATTAAAAAAGTACTATTTTATTCTAGAGTAAAGTACTTTAAAATATAATTTTACTAAAAACTTTATTTAACCTTTTTTGTGGTCCCCAAGGTACTTAATTAGGATATTAAATTCCATACAAATTGGTTAAGTCATTTTCAAGATATTTAGAAAAAACTAAAAAAGTACTTAAATAAAGTACCAATGTTTGTGGGCCGATATGTACCAAAAACTAATCAGCGCTTCATTTTGTTAAAAGAATGCTAGGTTTTTAATTTCATTTCAATCGGTGCAACGGTGTGGAAAAAATCGTGGGCCAAAAAAACGATAACATACATACATACATACATCCATCCATCCATACATACATACATCCATCCGCACGCACTAAATGAAAAAATCGCACTTTTTGGCCTCTCGACGAGACCCCGTGTAATTTTTGGCAAAACCGTCACGTGCTAAAATTCAACCTAATTGAATACTACAATTTGTGACTTTAATTGAGTCCATGGGTTCCGTAGTCTTTACCTGAGGACCCTTTGAAGCCACGCTTGCCCCGAGAGCGATTACAATACTTTACCCATGCTTTGCATTGGATAAAGTAAAAATTAAACTACAACCCGAATTAATGATAATAGATTCATATTTTAACAATATTTTGAAATAAACATTTTACTTTGATATTAATTAAACCAAATATTGATTAAATTTCCTAACAGCAATATTTACAATTATTTATTTGTTTATTTATTCTATTTCATGTCTTTACAACCTGTTGATTTGCAGACATAAATAAGACATTACTTCAATTTTATTCTCGCTATTATTCTATTCCGAATTAAAATTTTCTGCAAAATTCAAATATGTAATCAAAAATTATACCCGACTTGCAGATTTTGAGTAATAATGAATAAACTGAAGGAAAAGCAATACAAATTAATAAGAACCTGAAAACGTTATTTATCTATCTAGGTATACCTATTCTATATATTATACCTACTTATATAATATATTAGGTGGGACAGAAAAACGAATATTTTTTATGTTAATTTAACATGTTTTTAAAATGCTCACCAAAAATCAGCTCAATTAAAAGATTTTAAGAGGTCACTGAAGCAATTTTTTATAAGATTTTGTTATTTTTTAAAGTAGTGTAGGTAGGTACTTTAGATATTTTCGCGTCACCTGTAAAATATAAATATTAATTTTTTTTACTTTACCATACACAGTCAAGTATTGTAATCGTGCATGTAAAAAGTGTTTTTTGCATCGTTTTTTCGAAATATCTCAAAAACGGCTCAAGCTATTTTGATTAAAAAATTGGGCGAAACCATGGCATTTCGGTCTACAAAAAAGCCCTAATAAATAAACATCAAAAAAATTATATTTGTCGAGATAATAACTGTTTTGTCAAAATGTCTGTTAGTCTGTGCGTTACCACATTTTTGTGGACGAGCTAGCTCAAAAACTAGTGGGAATATCAAAACGAAATTTCACATGTAGTTTTGGTTCATAGTGATTAAGACATGATTAGATTTTGGTACATATTGACCCAAAATCAAGGGAAGGGGGTTGAGTGGTAGGAGGGTAAAAATTAAAATTATATTATTTTCAAACTAAAAAACAAGTAAATTGAAATATACTAAAAAAATGATTATAAATAATTTTATTAAATATATAAGAGAGGGACCAGGGTGTATGGTAAAGTCATGTGGATGACCACATCAGTTTATTTTTAAACTTATTACTAAAAGCGGCTTATTTTTTACTTGGAAAAATCTATATTTGTATTTATAACTCTAGTGGGAACATAGTAGTATTAAAACAGGAAGGTATAACTATTTTGGTGAATTTTTCCTTCAAATTCTGGCTTTATAGTGGGAAAATTTTTGTATTTTTACAAATTTAATAAATTTAATTTATTTATTTGTTATTTAGATATTTCAATTATGTAGGTACTCTTTGTATTATTTAGGTTAATCATGTTAAATATATTTTTTTGAATAAGTATTAAAATGATTGATAAAATTTATTTTATTTATTTATTATTTTGATATTTGATATGTACTTTTTGTCTTAACTAGGTTAATATAGTCAAATACATATAGATAGTATATTTATTTTTGTAAATATCAAAAAGGTTAATAAAATATTATATATTAAGCTTGAATTTCACATGTCGGGATTTTGGGTTTGGCCACCCCGAATACATATGGGATGCGGGATTTTTAGAGAAGTAAAAGAGTTGTCATCAGTTAAATAAATGAGTGAGCGGTAGTAATTTCGTCAAACCGGTCTTAGGGAATGTACATTCGATGGTGATGATTACGAATGTAGGATTGTTCTTAGATTACGAAAGCGAAAACCGCGTTTCGATATCTCCAATACTCTCCGAGTTATTCGCCTTTCTATTCAAATTACTAACCCTATCGTAAACTATTTCTTTCCTTGTCTTTTTGACCTACTTATATTTTTGTTTATATTTTTTTTACTGCAATAAAAATTCCTTTATCCTTTTAAATTAAACCTTTGAGTGGATTTTAAAGCCATAAATCATCAATTAGCCTAGTGACCTAGAGATGAAAGGTTTTTACGATTTGTGTATAAACATTACTTGGTACTAATGAGTAGAGGAATTGCAAGAAATTTAAAAGGAAAACAAAACAAAAAATAAACATAGCAAGCCATTCAGTGATTTAAATGTATATATTCCATTGCGAATAGCATCTCAGCTATTCTATTAATCGCCAAAAAATTATATTTTTCAAAATTTCAAGGTTAAGGGTTGTCCCTTTAAATAAGTAAAAATAAATAAGACGGCCAAGTGCCAGTCGGTCAGGCATAGGGAGAATTCAGAGCCTTATACTTTAATGTATAATTAAAGTTTTGAGCATCTTTTTTTGAAAATAGTTGGTAGTTTTTTCAAAAAGTCAGCTCGGAGTTCAGATTAACCAAGATGTATTTTAAGAGAGAAAGAATTTCATTCAATCAATCTTTTTCGGACAAATTCTAAGATTTTAGTAGAACTATTATTAAATTGCGATATCAGAGGGATTCATCCCCCCAGGAGTCGAACCTGAGAACTAACACGCTATCCGGGCAGTTAGCTCACACCCTCGAGACAAAAACCTCTCTCTGAATCGCAATATATGATATAAGTACAGAAATTTTTCACTCTATTCTTCTAGAACGGAAATTAAAAAAATTAGCCTAAAATGAAAAAAAATTTCATAAAGTCCTCTTATTTAAATGTATAATTAAAGTTTTGAGCATCTTTTTTTTGAAAATAGTTGGTAGTTTTTTCAAAAAATCAGCTCGGGTTCAGATTAACCAAGATGTATTTTAAGAGAGAAAGAATTCAATCAATCTTTTTCGGACAAATTCTAAGATTTTAGTAGAAATATTATTAAATTGCGATATCAGAGGGGATTCATCGCCCCAGGAGTCGAACCTGAGAACTAACACGCTATCCGGGCAGTCAGCTCACACCTTAGAATTTGCCGAAAAAGATTGATTGAATTCTTCTCTCTTATACTTTAAACTGTATTCCGCTCAATACGCCCGGACGGCATGCAAATTCATTCCAAAAACTTTGAAAGTTCGCTCTGGTGTCCAAATGTATATTTTGAATGCGAAGAACAAATTAGATTTTGTGATCTCTAGCCTCAGAGCACCTGGTTTTAAAATTCAAAAAACATCTTTTTTTTGAATGATTTTATTGATATAGTTTGTTTTGAATTAAAATAATAAGCCATTTTTCTGAATTTCACTTTATTTTTTAATTAATTTATTTATTTTGAACCAAATTAATAGTTAAACCAATTAAAATATTAAAATTGCAAAAATTTCTTTAACTTTGCATAGTTTATAAGGAAAACGTACCGAGTCTTGAAAAAGTTTTCCCTTTTGTCTCTATTTAATTATACTTAATTTGAGTATTAATTAATTTTTAATTCACATAATCTTAAATACAAATGATTATTTTTTACTTAGTATTTTTTATAATTAAATTCAAATAAATATATATTTTTCTTAAATCAAGCGGTGTGGATTTTGATAAATATGTACTTTCTTTTTATTAGAGATATGCGCTCAGCTAGTACAATTGACCTCGAGGCCCGGTCGCCCGCCAATTCGCCAGTCGACCCATGCAGGCCTTCCAGACGCTGCTTGCTCCACGAGAACATACTAGATCTCTCATCTAGCAAAGTAAGATTTGGAATGTTTTTATTTTAATCTATCCATTTTCACTTCTTTTTATTAGCAAAATAATAATCTTTATTATAAGATGAAAAAATTTGGTTTATAACATTTACGTTCAGCCAACAGGTTAACTGATTACTTTCTCATATTTAAGGTAGTTGTTCCGCCAAATGGGTTTTCTTAGGATTTTTTTGAAATTTAGACATATTATTATTTAAATACTTCTGCATCGATTGGTGGCAAAACGAAATTTATGAACAATATAGTTCCGGAGATATTAAATTTCAAAAATAGAGTTTTTCAGACTCTTATACATTGCACTATACGGGATATCGGAAAATTTGCATACATATTTAATTATAATTAAGAAACCCTTCTTACCATTTTTATAAAAAACTAAACCAACATTAAACAATAACCAATACATATTTTAAGACAATTTTGATTCATAGTTACAAAACAGTTTCTGAGATAATAATGAATAAATAATGAAAAATGTATAAAAAAAAATTTACACTAAAAACAATTTGGCAAGAGCGCATTTATTTAACCAGCGAAAGATGTTGCATGCGCTCGATTTTTTCAAAATTATTATTTTCATAAGGTGTAACGTAGGCGTTGATTACATTTGTTAAAAAATAACAAAACGATTTTTATAGAAATTTTTTAACTTTTAAAATGTATTTTATCTGTCATTTTAATATAAACATATTCAATCTCTTACAATGGTGCCAGATTTGTCAAACGAGCACGGGATTGGCTAGAATCGGTACATAAGCAGCAAAAAGTTTTGGGTTTATGAATTATGAATCCTTATTGTCTGTTCTACGATATATCGTATATACTCTAGCATTAACTTTTTGCTAGTATTGTCGCGAAACAACTACCTTAACACAACTTGAGATTTTAATTATTAACATATAAAGCTTTAAATTGAAAGTTTTTGTGCCGAGGGTAGCAGAATTTTTATTTATTGAAGGAGACAATAAAATCATTTGTCTCCAATTTTAATTGAAATAATAAACATTTTAATAGAATGTTATTAGTGCTTAGGACAGGAAAGTAGCAAATCAAAAAAATTCTCATTGATTTACGCGACATTTCGCCAATTTTATTTTAGATTCAACAGGCGTCTCAATGATTATAATTAATTTCAAGATATGATAGATATGCACATATTTCTGAATTAGCTCAATTGAATCTTTACAATGATGAAGCCAAAATAAAATTGGGGGAAACGTCGCGTAAATCAATGAAAACTTTTGGATTTGGATACTTTCCTGTCCAAATACCATGTTAACATACTTGATTAACTTTTTAATTATTTTTTTATAATGTTGCTATGAAGGGAACGTAATTTATATCCAATATAATTTAAATTTCCATAGAAATGTTGTAGAATGTATCCACAAATTCAATAAAAAAATCGGCAATCGGTTGTCTGTAAAGTCTGTTTACTGACGATATTTGAACGTGACAACGTCATAAGAAAATGATGGAATGGTATTTTCTTATGACGTTGTCACGTTCAGCTATCGTCAGTAAACCGACTTTGCAGACAACCGATTTTTTTTCGCATAAAATTCTTCGTTCAGAAAAAAAATCATTTTAAATTTAAGAAATACTTGAATAAAATTTATTGTTGAAATTTCTACACTCGACTTTGTTAAAATTTAATTTTTGATTTTATTATTTTATAATAAATTTTGTATTGACATTATTTCTTTTCAGCGCTTAAGTAAACTGAATAAAAGTTGTTGTTCAATTAGTTACTTAATTATTTTTGCAATTAATTTGCATTGTAATTTGTTGAAAAAGCCGCAGCAATTTTGGAGGAATGATTTATTATATAGAACCAAACTGTGATTAAATTGTTGTTCATAAATCTTGAAGTTAAAATTTAAAATTTGGAAACATCATTAAAATTATTGTAACTGTAGCTTTTAAAAAGCCCGCCTCAATCTTTGTCGCTCGTTCCGCGCTCGCTTGCTTCAAGCCTTAAATGGAACGCCTCAGAGCGAGGTAACGCCGCATGAGTCATGATTTTCGTGAGTGCAGCTGGTTCCATCGAATTATAAGACGTTGTCACGTCAAAAAAAAAACAATCAATCCATTATTGCTTGGATGTTTCATGAATATTTTGACTTCTTCAGCAATTCGAATCTAAATAAGTAAATAATAAGATCGTAATTTTCAATCAATTATAATTAAATTATATTTATCTAGTTTTTAAAGAGTTAGGGGTCGGTTCGTCAACTATTTATAATAAAAAGTAAGTAAAAGCAATTTTGTGAAAGCTACCTTGAAATTTTACTTTGTTTTTTATTTAATCTATTCTAGTATAAATACGCACCCATATTTTTATAAATAAAAGTTTATATTTTAAGAATAAATTTGATTTCGATCATAATTTATGAAATATACTTATATCTTCGGAAAACCATGGCTGGATCTCAAATAGAAATCCGACTTGAAAATTGATAATTTGGTGTATTTTTTTTTTTAAATATTTATTCAGATTAGTCAATGAATGTGTCTGTTGGTGCGTTTGACCACCTCAAGTGACTCTATATTAGGTTGTAGTATTAAAAATATCCCCTTGGAATAATTAGTAATACTTTTTGTCAAAATGTTTAATATTTTCCCTCAAAATAATTAATCCTTTCGGACCTCGGGTATATATTCGGGGAGCCATGGCTGGATCTCAAATAGAAATCCGACTTGAAAATGATAAGTTGGTGTTTTTTTAATATTTCTTCATATTAGTCAATGAATGTGTCTGTTTGTGAGTTTGAAACTTCAAGTGACTCTATATTAGGTTGTGGCATTTAAAATATCTCTCTTAGAATAATTAGTATTACATTTTTTGTCAAAATTTTTAATATTTTCCGCTTCAAATAATTAATCCTTTCGGACCTCGGGGTATTATATATCGGGGAGCCATGGCTGGATCTCAAATAGAAATCCGACTTGAAAATGATGTTGTTTTTAATATTTCTTCTTTTTTGTCAATGAATGTGTCTCTTTGTGTGTTTGACACCTCAAGCGACTCTATATTAGGTTGTAGTATTTAAACTATATTCTTGGAATAATTAGTATTACTTTTTAGACAAAATTTTTAATGTTTTCTGTTTAATTATTTTATAAAATAAAGACTGGAAAATTATATCAACCAATATTTTCTATGTTTATTTACAACAACTCTTTTTTTACAACAATGATAATAATTCTAACAAAAACATAAACAATAGCATAAACAAATATACTCTACAACATCTCCCTTTTTCTGAAAGAAACTATATTTTATATTAGTTTTTTGATATGAACAGAATTTCTTCTATAGCACCTTTTATCTTCCGTTTCAACAATATACGATCTGGGTTGTTTTAACTTTGTCCTAATTATTGCAGGTTTCCAAATTTTACTGTTAATGTCTTGAACCAACACCTTTTCTCCTTCCTCAAATTCTATAATCCCCCTTGCATTGACATCATAATATTCTTTTTGAACAGCTAAACTTTTGGTCATATCTTCATATACACTTTCAGGAACTAAATTTGGTTTAAAGTTCTTAAAAGAAATGGGTAATTTTGATCGCATTATTCTGCTATTGAGCATTTGAGAGGGCGAAAAGTGCAGATTAGCCACTGGAGAATTTCTGTAATTTAATAGAAACAGTTCTATATCTTGACCGGTCTCTTTTGACTTTCTTAACATTGACTTAACTATTCCAACTGCTTTTTCTGCTAAACCATTACTTTTAGGGTAAAATGGACTTGAAGTTTCAATTTTGAAATTCCATTTTTCTGCAAATGATTTCATTTCAAAGCTTCCAAAAGGCATATTATCCGCAATCACAACTTCAGGAATTCCATAGCGACTAAAAATTTGTTTCAATTTAGCTATAATCGATGAACTTGTCTTTTTATTAATTTCACATAATTCGATCCAACGAGAAAAATAATCCACTACTACCAAATAATTTTTTCCAGCGAATTCGGCTATATCCATTCCAATTTTATTAAAAGGAATTTTAGGAATTTCATGACTATTTAGAGGTTCTTTAATATTCGAACGTTGATACTTCTGGCAAATTTGAACATCGAGAGCACATGGTTTTCTAATGCAGAATTCATCGCAGGCCAATACAATCATGTATTTAGCTACTTTCTAATTTGATTAACTCTAATTCAAGACAAGACTTTAATCCTAAAATTGGAGTACATTTGCTTTTAGACAACTAAAAATTTTATTAAATTAATTGAGAGTCAGACTCAATCTGAGCTCAATGTATCCAACAGGATGAATTTCATATCCGCCAAAAGTTTCTAATTTAGCTGAATTTTTCTTAATATTATTCTTTAGACCATGTAATTTTATAAAATCATATGGTACAATATTAACTTCAGCTCCTGTATCCAATTTCATTTTTATATTTATCTCCTTCTAATTTTCAAAACTTTTCGCAGCAATATTGCCATTTATATTTAATGGTCCAGGTTTATTAAATTCCGACTGCGCCATGTTTAATTATTTTATAAAATAAAGACTGGAAAATTATATCAACCAATATTTTCTATGTTTATTTTCAACTACTCTTTTTTTTTACAACAATGATAATAATTCTAACAAAACATAAGCAATAACATAAACAAATATACTCTACAACATTTTCTCTCTAATAATTATTCCTTTCGGACCTGAGGGTATATATTCGGGGAGCCATGGCTGGATCTCAAATAGAAATCCGACTCGAAAATGATAAGTTGGTGTTTTTTTTTTAATATTTCTTCTTTTTAGTCAATGAATGTGTCTGTTTGTGTGTTTGAAACCTCAAGTGACTCTATATTAGGTTGTAGTGTTTAAAATATCTCCTTGGAATAATTAGTATTACTTTTTTGTCAAAATTTGTAATATTTTCTCTCCAAATAATTAATCTTCTCTGACCTCGGGGTATACCATATATTCGGGGAGCCATGGCTGGCTCTCAAATAGAAATCCGACTTGAAAATGATAAGTTGGTGTTTTTTTTTAAATATTTCTTTTTTTTAGTCAATGAATGTGTTTGTTTGTGTGTTTGACACATCAAGTGACTCTATATCCAGTTGTAGTATTTAAAATATCTGTTTGGAATAATTAGTATATTTTTTGTCAAAATTTTTAATATTTTCCCTCCAAATAATTAATCCTTTCGGACCTCGGGTAGGTATTATTTTGCTTTATACGGTAGGTACTAATATTGACGACTTTCGAATCTAAATGAATGCTTTCCTTTTTGTATTCCAAACGCCGAAAACATAGTGTATGGAGAGTTTTAGCTTCATATTTTAATATTACCTGTGTTCCACAGATAAATTTTAAATCCAAAATACATGTATTTTTTCACTATATCGATTCAAATTTTTTTTAGCATTAAGTTTATTGATTTAGTATATGCTCCAAGTTCTTTTTATTACCATTCAAATTAGCAGAAGAACGTCCATTTTAGGTAGAAAGCGAAAGAATTTAATCTTTAGGAAAAATTCTAAGATTTCAATAGAATTTCTAATAAAATCTTAGAATTTGTCCTAAAGATTAAATTCTTTCGCTTTTAAAATACATTGGTTAATCTGAACTCGAGCTGATTTTTTGAAAAACATTCCAACTATTTCAAAAAAAGATGCTCAAATCTTTAGTTTTGTGTAGAAAGAAAAGTTTTCCTTTAGTAAATTCTCTTCAACTTCGCCTTTCGAATCAGAATTTTCGGCTAAAACCAACTGGTTTGCACAGTAGATTTAGTCGAAACTTTTCTTTCTATAAACAAACACCTGCAAACTTTGTCTAATTTCGAATTGAGATTTTTCTGCTCATTTTGAACGATAATAAATGCACATTGAATTGATATGCTCAGTTAAATATGTTTTAAATATTCTAAACATTTTCGACTCGTTATAGCGAAAAAATACACTCATTTTCTATTTAAAATAACAATCGCTATGCAGAGCAGGTTAATGTTAAAATAAAACTTTGTACACCTTATTTTTCGGCATTTGGAACAATATGCATTAAAAAAAATCTTGGAAATCTACAGGTCGAATCATATATATATATATATATATATATAAGATAAAAGAGATTATTCATGAAATACCGAGGTTGATTGTGTAAAGTCTTAAAATTACATAAAACACCGGCATGTACTGAAATGCATTAGAATTACTATATAGTACATGATATGTTTTACCTAATTGAAAAGTTTTTGTTTCTGCCGAGAGTAGCAGAGTTGTTGATTCACAAAGTAGAAACAAAGAGGTTATGCTAGCATATGAACATACCCACATATATATCATCTCGATATATATGTGTGTATATTAATTTGCATCACAGAGGACAACCCTTTGTTTCTCTTTGTGAGATGTTTTACCACTTGACAACGACTTATACTTTAGATACGGAACCCTCGGTTCGACTTGCATTTGGCCGGCTTAATTTTTTATTTCTTGTAAATAATATGACTATTATTAAGAAATTCACAAGAGGGTGTCATCTATTAGATCCGAGATGGAATGGATTACTTTTAATTATATGTTCCCACCCTCTCTGGAATTGAATCCAAGTGCCAATAATAACAATCCAGGTCATTTGGCTACCCTGTGAGATCTTCGAAACCTTCAGACATATGAAAACGTGCTAAATATTTCACTCAAAGATTTAAATATTCATTTGTAAAATTTCGCGGTCTAGTGAATCGAAATTTAAACATATAGCCATGCCATGTAGTTTAAATCTGTGGTTCTTAATCTTTTTAAGTTGCGACCCAAATTTAAGAAATATGTTCATTTCGCGATCCAAAAAAGGCAATTTTTTTAATTACCCTTTTTTAGACCATACTTAAACAATTTTTCTTTAATTTTACAATCATGACCCTTTTTTAACTCGCATATAATTTTTTTTTAACAATAAATAGAACGAAAGGTACTTTTTCGATCCAAGGAGAATTTAATGAAAAAGCAACTGTTTTTAATATTTTTTTCTTTTTAATAGTATTTAACAAATTAAAATATATTTTTAAGCTTATTGGAAATAAATATAGTAAAATACTTCTTTAACGACCCAAAATTATGCTTCTGCGTCCCAATTTCTGGCCGCGACTCCATAGGTTAAGAACCACTGGTTTAAATAAAGGTGGTTGAGTGTTTCGAATTGTAAGTTTCTTCAAAATTTGAAGGGCAATGGAATGACTTTTTTGAAGTGAATATGAGAGTATTTAATTGCCGATAGAAATAGAAATTTAAATTCTCTAAGAAAATCACAAGAAGGTATCATCTGTAATAGGTCCGAGATAGAATGGGTTATTTTTATTTACATAATTTAATAGGTGACATCCTCTTTTGATATTCTTAGAAAATTTAATTCTATGTATTTTTATCGATAACTTGAATTCTCTCATATTCAATAAGTATAGTTTCCGTTTTGTCTTTACTAATTTTTAGTTTGTACAATTAAAAATAATTAAGGTAGTTAACTACAAAAAGTTTTAGCATCGTAACCACTCTATACATATGAACGGTGGTAAAATTTTAGGTTGTTTTTTAACTTGACTGTACTTCACCACTACTATATCCTCTTTATGAATAGATCGTTTCCAAACCATTGATCTTATATCCCCTCCATTAAAAATAATCGCCCAAATATGTTTTTTTATTTTTTATCAAAGCTACGAGGTAAATAATTTCAATTTTTTTTAAGTTACTCCAAATATATTATTCTAACAAATATTGATTTTTTCATCAAGTTGGTGAAAGTCCTTCAATGAAAAAATAAAATAATTATCATTTTTCCCACCCTTTCCCAATCTACCATAAATAAAAAAATTTCATTTTTAACCGACTTCAAAAAAGGAGGATGTTCTCTATTCGACTGATTTTTTTTGTGTGTCTATGTTACCTCATATCTCCGCCAATTGTGAACCGATTTTGATTATCTTTTTGCATTGGGTTCAGTCTAGCTTTCGATTGGTCCCCTTCTTTTTCATTAGTATTGGACCTTTTTTGATATGTTTGTTCAGGCATAACTTCTATGTTTATGAACCGATTTTAATGATTCTTTTTTATTGGAAAGAGGGTACCTTAGGGGTGGTATCATATTAATTTGCTCAAGTTCTGAAGATATGATCAATGACGAAATAACGTAAATCTCTAATTCTTATGACCAAATAATCGAAATTATAATAAATAAAATCTTAAAACATTCATTTAAAACCCGCAAACGTTTCGAGAGAATTTCTATATTTATGAATTGAATTTTAGTATCATTTTCTGATTCATTCGCCCGACGCTTTCTCTTACGAGATGCATGGAAGGTATTATTAATATTAATAACATCACTAAAAAGAGAAAAATAAAAATAATTTTTATAAAAAAAATAAAACCGACTTCAAAAAATTAAATGCAACAAATAAAATAATAATAACTTAAAAATCAAATAAAATACACTAAAAGGTATAAAATAATTATATAATTTAGTTACAACTAAACGACGAAATATTAACATGAAATTACTTTTTGAAGTCGGTGCCAAACATATACATTATATGAATAAAACTCGACGGATCTTACTTAGTACGTTTAGCGGGTACGCTCGCTTATATAGTTTGTTTGGCACCGACTTCAAAAGTAATTTCATGTTAATATTTCATCGTTTAGTTGTGACTAAATAAGATAATTATTTTATACCTTTTAGTGTATTTTATTTGATTTTTAAGTTATTATTATTTTATTTGTTGCATTTAATTTTTTTGAAATCGGTTTTATTTTATTTAATTGCAATTATTTCATGTTTGGTATGGTAAATCGTTTTCAAATTTTAACATTGTGTTTATTATGCTTTTAATGACTTATATTCCAAGTTTCGAAGACTTCTTGAATTTTTGCATTTGTGAAAGAACTACCTTAAATACGAATAAAATATTTTGACAAATCAATAATAATAAATAAAGCCGACTTACCTGAGCAGGAACTCAATGGCGAACCAGATAACCACAACTGTTTCCATATAGAACAACACAATCCCGGCAAGTTTTTCGTATTTATCGATAGTTGAAAATACACTAAGCGCCAAACACATAAACACCATACAAAACCTGCAACAAAAATCAAAACATTTCCATTAAATACAGAATTGAATGTTATATACCGATATTTTCATGCTACTTGTTTGCTAAAATATTATCAGTTTATTGCCCTAAAATTCCCAACGATTCAATTCAAATAATAATCAATAGATATAGGTATAATTAAATTTACGACGATAAATATTTTGTAATTTTATTCTCCCTGCAATTTTTTGATAATTTCTGTGTCTTGTTTAATGCCATTCAAAGTAAATGTTCAATTAACATAATATATTTTAATATTATATTCAATTTTATTATTCAATTAAGGAAAAGACTCGGTACGCTCTTGATGACTTTTTTATCAGCTCTAGAAAATTAAAATTTCACCCAATGGTGCAGCTTAATGATATAAACTTTTGGACAAAATTTCAATTTAAAAATGTTGGTATCAATCGATACTTTTAATATGAAAGATATTAATTTGCCGATGGTAATAGATTCAAATTTACTAGAAAATCATAAGTTGGGGTCATCTATTAAATCCGATGGAATGGAGTATTTTTAACGAGCTTTTCGTGCGTGCCTTCGGCACGCCCTCGAGAGCTCGGCCCTCAGGGCTGGTGCCCTGGCGGGCGGCGTCTCGGTCCAAAAATTTTATTCCTCTTAAAAAACCACACTCCAATATGAATCTGGAAGTATTTTTTTTTCTATAATCTACAGCATTGTGATATTTTTTGTGTGGAAATAGATTTATTTAAATAAGTGGTATCGGGTGAGGAAGAGAATTATATTATATCATTTTTTTTAAATTTGGGATCGATAATCGATATAAGGCTCCAAATATTTAAAAGAGATCAGGTGTTGTTTGTATGACAGGCTGCTCCAGTATTGCAATGAGAAACTCATATGGGCATGCGTGTCTTAAGTCGTTTAATTTTGTAAAAATCAAAAAATAAGAATAACAAAATTTAGATTTTTAAAAAATTATAAAAAAGTGTCAAATTATTAAAAAATAAACAAATAATATATAAATCAAATAAGATGTGATTGATTTCTTTTTCTGTGCACAAAGAAAAGCGAATTGAATATTTAATTTTTGAGTGGTGAAGGGGGGGGGGGTAATAATTATCAATATATTTAATGTTTCTTAATTTAAAATCAATTGGAGTCTTTCATTTCGAAATTTGAGTCCAAATTACGATTATATTTCAAATTTGCCGCAAATATACCGATGGCGCTCTCTCTCGGCAGCATTATGTCAGCGTTTTGGCAAATTAATCTATACAAATATATATAGTATTATATGTCAGAGGGCTTGTTTTTCACCCACTCGGGAATCGAACCCGAGTACCAGTAACTGCAATCCGGGCCATCTGGCTCACCTGCAGGATGCGAACCTCTCCTGACATATGTAAACGCGTAAAATATTTTACTCAAAGATTGTTATCTTAATTTGTAAAATTTCGCGATATAGTGATTCTAAATTTAAACATGACTCTGACATATAATAAAAAATATTCCATTCCATCGGATTTAATAGATGACACCATCTTATGATTTTCTAATCGATACTTTGATTGAAAACATTAAGTAGTTAAAGCGAAAACAAGTGTTTCGCTCAAATATAGTTTTTAGGAGGAATTAACTGTCCCAGAGGATGGATACACTGACTCATTGGTAAATTCAATTTAGAAAATTTACCATGGCACTCTTTTTACTTAAGTTTTCTATAAAATTATTAAATTAAAATATTGATAAAAATCAGAAGTTAAGTGGAAAGTGGTATGAAAATGTTATGATGATTCTATATAGCAAAATGAAATAAACTGATATGGCCATCCATATGACTTTACCAAACACCTGCCCCATCTCTTATATTTAATATTTAATAAATAATTTATAATAATTAACGAAAGAACACTCTCGTCTCTCTGAATTTCGGAATGATTAGCAATTTATCATATCTTCTTATAAAGGAGAATATCAGCTATATAAAACTAAATATCAGCTTTCTTCGATTTTTGTTTAGAAATGTTATTATTTGAAATTATTTTTGAAACCCCCCTCTCTTTTTATTATAGATCTCTTTTATAGTAAATTTCATTTTCTTGGGTTTTTTTACTTTTAAAATTTTATAATTTTAATTTTTTAACCAAGACTTAATTTTTAGTTCGATTTCTATCAAAATCTAAACAGCTATTAATTTCAATATAAAGAATCTACATATGAAATTTTGTTTTGTTATTAAGACTAATTTTTGAGCTAGAGCGTAAAGAAAATTTGGTAACATTCCTACGTATTAACAGACATTTTGGCAAGCAATTAATATTTCGAAAAATGTAATTTTTTCGCTGTTCACACATTAAGCTCTTTTTCTAGAGCAAAACGCCATGGTTTTGCTCAATTTTTTTATCAAAATGATTTCAGTCGTTTTTGAGATATTTCGAAAAATCGAATCTAAAAAAAACAATTTTTTCATGCCCAATAATAATAGTTGACCCGAAGGGTGAGTCGAGATTGGAATTAGGTGTACACCGTTTTTAGAATTATTTGGAATTATTTGGAATTGAAAATTTGGAATTCATTAGATAATCTAATGTCATCTATTGTCTTCTTTTATACATGGAAATGAAAGTGGAAGTGGAAGTAGGTGTACATGATTTTAGGTCGCGGTTCACCCCTCGAGTTGACTATACTCTGTATGGTAAAGTAATATATTACATCGAGATAATGGTCGCATTTCAAATGCCATTAGAAACAGTGTCTTCAGATTTTATGTACATACTTACTTCAAATAAGAAATTTCCTTTGTTATATTCCTTAATCTTTTATTTTCCTTTTGTGTTCTTTGTCTCCAATTAATACTTGATAAAGGAAAATTGAAATAACTATAGTTTGAATTTCCACTATCTTTAGCTGATATTTCCTCTTTTTCTAAAGTAGAATTAACTTTTGTATTTTTCATCTTATTACAAAAATTGTCCAATTCATTCAATTGTGAAGTAGTAAATTAGAATATCTTCAAAAGAGTCGATATTATTAATTTTATTGACAGTTAAATTTTCACAGTTTTTGTCAATATTCTCTCTCATATCAGGAGATTTGCTTGTTTTTTCATCAATTAATGATAGAAATAATTGTGAATCATTTAATGTACCTACCGGTTTTATTTTCACTCAAATTATTATTTACTATATCATGATTTAAATAATTAAAAGTGATAAGTAAAAATAGTGTGACGTACTATTATAAGCCGATTAAGATTATCTCGGAAGATAAGCTAAGAATAGCTTGGACTAATTGCTCTTGAGGGGTATATAAGGGGGAGAGAAAAAGGAAGTGTGAGGAGGGGTATATACGGGGATAGATAGGGACAGTGGTAGGTGTGTAGGGGGATTGAAATGTATATAAGGGGGAGATAGATGATGATAGGGACACTGTGACTCAGAAAGTGCCGGATAAAACATCTCTCAGCTGACTCCCCCTGTGCGGGAGTGGAAATGTGTACCTATGGGTTCGGAGTAATCGAGGTTCAGGCGCGAAACGTTGGCTGTTAAGGTAATATATCTTAATAATACTCTATTGTTATAATTAAGTGAGATATATTCTAAATTTTTCAAGTACTTTTTTCGATTTTTTCAAAAAAATGTCAAATAAAATAGATAATATATTAAATGTAATTTTATTTCTAATATTTGGATAAAAAATACTTTAAATTCAATGTCTTATTTTACTAATAATATTTATTTTCTTTTTTCAGGTAGGTGCTCGTCTACTAATACAAACATTTAGATTATGTATTTGATTTTCTAATATTGTGGAAACTCAAATCCTTTATCTTTGGCTAACGGGTAGGTGTGTACTTCTTTGTTATTATAGATAAATACCTACATACCTACTTCAGGGGCTGGCGTCCCTGCCTGACGTGAGCTCATGATTCTCTTATCAAGAGAATCATGTCCTATCCCTAATGAATCCGTCTTTTCGCAAGTGCTTATTCCTTCGAAATCGAAATGTTTCGCGAGTATATTTTTACTTGTGCGGGAGTGTAAATGTGTACCTATGGGCTCAGAGTAATCCACGGGCAGGCGCGAGACGTTGGCTGTTAAGGTAATATATCTCAATAATACTCTATTCTTATAATTAAGTTAGTGATATATATTCTAAATTTTTCAAGTACTTTGTTCGATTAGTTCAAAAAAAATATCAAATAAAATAGATAATATATTAAATATAATTTTATTTCTAATATTTGTATAAAAAATACTTTAAATTCACTATCTTATTTTACTAATAATATTTTTTTCCTTTTTTCAGGTAGGTGCTCGTCCTACTAATACTAACATTTAGATTAAATTATTAAGTAGAATTAAATAAATAAATTAAAATTAAAAAATTATTTATATGCATTTTGTAATTTTTTTCTTTACTCTAAATTTAATATGAGAAAATTGGTTTGAAACAATTTCGCCTTTATATTTTCAGTTTAATAAAATTATTTTACATGGATAGATAATACAATTACAATTTTGGTTTATAAAATAACATTCAAGAGTATAGTATAAATAATTCACTTTTAAAAATTATCCACTTCTATTTAAATATTCGCCTCTTAACTTCATTCTAATTATTTTCTGCTTCTCATCTAATCCATATGTCAATATCAAACTTTCTCTCATCATACTCAGACTACACATTTTTACTTTACCATTCAGGGTATGGTCAAATATTGTAATCGTGCATGAAAAAAGTGGTTTTGTTCCTTCATTTTTTCAAAATATCTAAAAAACAGCTGATACTATTTCGATTAAAAAAATTGAGCAAAACCATGGCATTTCGGTCTACAAAAAGCTCTAATAAGTGAACATCGAAAAAATTATATTTTTCGAGATAATAATTGTTTTGTCAAAATGTCTGTTAGTTAGCTAGTTAGTTAGTTAGTTAGTTAATTAATTAGTCTGTGCGTTACCCAATTTGTGGACGAGCTAGCTCAAAAACTAGTGTGAATATCGAAACCAAATTTCACACGTAGTTTTGGTCCATTGAGGTTAAGAGCTGATTATATTTTGGTGCATATCGACCCAAAATTAAGGTCGAGGGGGGGGGGGTTAAAAATTAAAAATCTAGGTCATTTGAGCAAACTCAACCAAATTTTGTATACATAATCAGTGGACCCCCAGAAGTTCAAAAATGCAAAATCTAACCGCCCAAAATGTGGGGGGGGGCGGAGGGTCAAAAATGAAAATCTTGGCTATTTACCAAACTCAACCAAATTTTGTATACATAATCAGTGGGGCCCAGGAGTCTAAAAATGCCAAAACTAAACCCCCCCCCACATGATTATAAATAATTTTATTAAATATTGAATATAAGTGAGGGGCCAGGTTGTATGATAAAGTCAAGTGGATGGCCACATCAGAACACGTCAGCTTATTTTTATTTGTTTCTTAAATGCAAATATATGACAAAATTTTTATACACAATTTCGAATGTTTAAGACTTTGATACGAATCAAATTGCAGTATTGGAGACATTGTACTGGTATTTGTTTCGGAAAAAGTCTTTTAACAATCACTAATTTCAACTGTAGACGTATTCTACTTCAAATACCTTAAGTGGGAGATAAATTTAACCGAATTTATCGCGCGGAGAATTTACCACTGCTCGAAGCCCCTAAAACCTTAGTAAATTGGATATTGAATTGTATCTAAGTTTCTGAGATTGGCTCGTGATCCCGGCTTCTTTTCCTTCTACTCTGTTCTTTTCACGATTGAGGGGCCAGCCCATACAAGCCTTTAGGGGATCCACCTTCTGGTGTATCTCCTTCTCACATCAATATCATTAAAAAAAAAAAAATACAATGTCTCCTATTTGTCTCGAAATACGTCTAGCCTTGAAATTTTTGTTATTTTTGGTTTTCAAATTTCAAATTGTATTTCCGAGTGTCTTATACATTTGAAAATATATCACTCTATGAGTATATTATGTAATTTGCGATAAAAATTATATTAATAATCTCCTTTTACTCATAATTTCTTTATCTATCCATATGGAGGCTGGTGACAGCTACCCGTGGTACCCCTGTTTCGCTAAACAGCTGTCTCTCTGTATAAATTAACTATAGAGACATAATCATGTATAATAATTATATTTGCATAATTTTTTACATAAACTACACATTACCTGATGATAATCAATTTCGAAAACTCAAATATACAATTAAAATTACTTTTTTTTTTAAATAGTTAAAAGGTATGGATTTTACAAAAATATAATCAAAATTTCATGTTTAATTTTAATAATTTAAAAACATTCAAAAATTATTCAAATAATAGTGTATTATATATGAAATTTGAAATATTTATATTCGACTGAAACTACAAGGGAAAGTTTTCGAAATCATCGATTCTAAAAATTAGTAGTAGTATAATAATTTTTATGTAATAAATACAATTGTTAAGTGCATATTATTTTCTAAATTAAAAGTTTTTTGGGATAAAGTTTCGCACAAATTATTATGAATAATAATTTAGAGATTCCAAATATGAATCCATTCCTAGACTACACTTTGCATTTTTGAAATTAATTTGAGATCGGGAATAAAATATCAATATCTGGGTAACAGGTAGTTGGGTATTTCTTTGCTATTATAGAGTAAAAAGTATAGGCCTATTTCAGGAGTTTTCCTCCCTGCCCACGTGATCTCACGATTCTTTTATCAAGAGAATCAAAGCTATCACTAATCCTAGCCAACTACAATCCGTGTTTTCACAACGTTATTTCTTCGAATTCGAAATGTTTCGCGAGTATATTTTTACTTGTGCGCGAGTGTAAATGTATACCTGTGGGGCCAGAGTAATCCAGGGCCTGGCGCGAGACGTTGGCTGATAAGGTAATATATATTTATAATACTTTTTTCTAATAATTAAACCAGTAACAAATATTCTAAATTTTTCAAGTTCTTTTTTCGAGTTTTTCAAAAAATAAACTGACACATTCTGATGTGGCCATCCACTTGACTTTAACATACAACCTGGCTCCTCACTTATATTTAATAAAATTATATATAATCATGTAAAGGAGGGGGGGGGGGAGTTATTTTTTCCATTTTTAGACTTATGGGAGCCCACTGATTATGTATACAAAATTTAGTTGAGTTTGGTATAAGGGCCTATACTTTCATTTTTTGACCCCCTCCCCATTTTGGAACGTTATTTTTCGCATTTTACACTTCTGTGGGCCCACATATTATGTATACTAAATTTGGTTGAATTTTCTTTAAGGGCCTATATTTTCATTTTTGACCCCCACCATTTTGGGTGGTTAGTTTTTGCATTTTTTGACTTCTCTGTGCCCACGGATTATGTATATGAAATTTAGTTGAGTTTGGTACAATGGTCTATATTTTCATTTTTGACCCTAAACCCCGTCCCACCATTTTGGGCGGTTAGTTTTTGAATTTTTAGACTTTTGGAGGCCCGCGGATTATATATACAAAAATTTTAATTTTTAACCTCCCTCCATCCCCCTTAATTTTTGGTCGATATGCACCAAAATCAAATGAGCTCTTAATCTCAATGCACCAAAACTACGTGTGAAATTTGGTTTTGATATACACACTAATTTTTGAGCTAGCTCTCTTACAAAAATTTGGCAACCCACAGACTAACAGAATAACAAATGTACTAACAGACTAACTAACACAACAGTTATTATCTCGAAAAATATAATTTTTTTGATGTTCACTTATTGGGGCTTTTTTGTAGACCGAAATGCCATGTTTCGCCCAATTTATTTAACCAATATAGTTTCAGCCGTTTTTCAAATTTTTCGAAAAAAGAATAAAAAAACACTTTTTTCATGCACGATTACAATACTTGAACATATCCTGTATGGTAGTTAAGTAAAATCATTTACTTCATCAGCTCAGAATTTATTTACTTATTTATTAATTGCTCTAACGAATAAATGAAGAATCGATGATCTCCGATTTCTTAATAATGCGATTTCATTTTTAATTTCCGTAAATACAAAGAGAAAGGGTCGTTTTCCGTTTTTTTCCATCCTTTAATTTGCCACAAAAGAGTAATGTTTCCTACCAATGATTAACGATCTCACATTTTCTCGAAATTTATACCATCCTAAAAGACGAGACAATTGATTGGAAAAGATAATAAAAGACTAAAATGAATATTCTCAATTTCACATTCAATTTAATGAAATTTTATATTTCCAAAGGAACAGTAAGATTACTGCTCCAATTTCCCATTTTAATGGCAATTTCGATCAATTGTTCTTTGATCTTTTACAATTGCCAATGAAAAAACAAAAGTTGAGAACGATTTCTCGCTGACCCTTTAAAATGTTCGATTTCTAGCCGAGAACAAAAATGGTAACTTCTTACTCTTATTGAAGAAAACATGCATATATAATAATTTTAAATATATTAATCAATATTTAATTAAAACACTGAGAAGATTAAACACCTCTAAATCAGGTTCGAAGGAAAGATATTCAGACCTTCTTCTTTAGGTCATTTAGACCTTTATCTTAAAGGATTGAAAGCATCCGGGAACTGAGTCATGTGGGAACCGCCCATTTTTTCACTTTTTAACACGTACCCAGCTGCGATCGCGACAACCACTTCATAGGGGATATCAACATTTTTAATAGTTTACTTTCGGTAATTATTTTATAAAAATATTATAAAAATATGATTTTAAATTAGCTAATTTTCCAAAAAATATCAATATTTTTGTTTCTAAAGAAGGAAGTACAAAGTGCTGTACCATTTTAAAATCTTGACTAAATGGGCCAATTTTTTAAATAACTAGCCATGCTTGTTTACTAGACTTTTTTTACATTAAAAATGATTCAAAGTTGGTTGATGAAAATTTTTTAAAACATATTAAGTCCGGCAAAAAATATTTTTTTCTCCAAAAGTATAGTATTTTTTGTTTTCTTTGAATTCTGGTTAATAACAGAATTATTCAGTATAGCGTAAAAAAAAATTAGAATAATAAAATATGTAAATTTGTAGCCACAGCATCTCGATATTTAAGGCAGGGTAGCGATTTTCACTATTTTCAAAAAATGTCTATAACTCGAAAACTATTAGACTTTTAATAAAAAAAATTATATTCAAGACCGTCATAAACTGGCTTATCACCTGTTTACCGTTTATCATTGTGATAGGGGACATCCTGTATATTAAAAATTCATTGTTATATTTGTTTAATTTAATATACGAGCTATGATCAAATAATTCATGAAAAACTTTAATTTTGATTAAAAGTATCGCGCCTTTTGGTTATGAGGGGTGTAAGTCCTAAAGGCAGCTTTGTTTAACTTTATAATTTTTACTGTTTTTCGATAGTGTGCTCGTTGGTTACCTAGTTATTAATGTTATACATATTTAATATCCCGTAAAGCAAATAGATGGAGGCCAAAGGAAGTTCTCTTCAAAAGAGAATGAAACAAAAAGACAACAATATAACATTTGATATAAAATTTATTCAGAAATCAAAAAGGGAAGGTTAATATTTTTCACAATAGCATTCAAACAAATAAATAATATTTATATACAATACATATATATATATTTTTGATATATAGTATTTGTGTGTATGTTTATTTGGATCAAGCAGACGACAACCTCTTTCTTTCTCTTTATGAATCAACAACTCTTCTACTCTCTGCAAAGTAAAAACTTTTCAATTAATGCAATATTTAATCGTATGTTTCCTAAATTTGATTCAATCGCGAATCAATTGTAAGTGATTTTTGTCAAATATTGAGTGAAAATAATATCTGAAATTCTATATTTCTAACTTGAAATAATGATGTTAAATAAATTATAAATTTATAAAACAATATATACTTATTCATTAATTTTTATAATGTCCCCCTTCAAATAGTCCCCATTATATATAATCTTAATATGCCACCGTTTATACTAATCTTTAAAACAGTTCTGGGACGCAGATTTTGGTATTTCGTTCAGTTCTCTTGTTTTATTTCTTCAATAGTTTTCAAAAAAGTTTTCCTTTCATCATTAGGAAGGTAACAAACTCACATTGAGCCAAATCTGGCAAATAGTTTGTTGCGATATATCATAATGGTATTATGTTTGGCCAGAAATTCCCAATATGCAATGAAGTATGGGCTGGTGCATTATCAAGGTGCAATTTCCAAGAATTCCCCTTAATAAATCTGACCGTTTTCTACGAAATGCTTTACGCAGCCGCCGCAACAAGCTCTAATAGTGTTCTTAATTAACTGTAGCACCTTGTTGTAAAAATTAATAATACACAATACCATGATAATAATAATAAAAAAAAAACAGGGTGAAGGACTTTACGAATTTTTTTATCATACCTCGTATTAAAAAATACTGATTTATCTACTGAACAAATTAGCCTCAAGACTGACTCAGATTGAGATATTTTCTCGAAATAATGAAAGATATGGGACATTTAAAGAATTGAAAGAGTTGGCATTGGATAGAGTTGAGTGGAAGCGTTTAGTTGCGTCAAAGCCGTCTTAGGAATGTATAGGTACTCTGTATACTCTATGATGATTGTGATATCACTGCATTTAAATCAATATTCGTATACAAATTATAATTTTTCTAGACAACCAGTCTTAAGAATGTATACTAGGTTGGTTTAAAAAAAACTGAATTTTTTTTCGACAACGCTTTAGTGCGGAAAAGTTGTCAATTGTAATAAGAAAAACGGCATCAAAAATTAAAATCGATTAACATCTTCCACTCTCGCATCGAACTTTAAACTTATGAAAAATTGCAAAAATCAAGTTATTTTTGCTATTTTTTTCTATTAATTAAAGTTTTTAAAATAAACACAGTAGTTTTTTATGTTTGTTTTATGGTTTAAATAACCTAAATAAATTAAATTCTGATAATACTTTTTTTATTTTCGCGTAACATCTTAGAAAAATTCTATTAATAGAGTCCTAGAGAATTGAAAAAAAAATATTTTATTTGAAATATCTCGAAAAAAAAATTGTCGAAAATCGAAAAAAAGGCAAGGCTTCTGATTTTCAGAAAAAATTTGAAATATTCAAATTATAGAAATTTTAATATATTTAGGATCAGACGGTCCTAGAGAATTGAAAAAATATATTTTATTTGAAATATCTAAAAAAAAAATTGTCGAAAAATGAAAATATGGCAAGGCTATATATTATAGCCTTATGAAATTTCTGATTTTGAAAAAAAAATGTAAATATCCAAATTATAGACATTTTAGCATATTTGGGAAGAGGGGGAATTTTTCTAATATGTTATGCGAAAGTAAAAAAGCATATTATTGATCAGAATTTAATTTATTTAGGTTATTGTTAAACTATAAAACAAGCATAAAAAATTAATGTGTTTATTTTAAAAAATTTATTAATAGAAAAAAATTACAAAAATATCGTGATTTTTGCAATTTTTCATAAGTTTATAAAGTTCGATGGAAGATGTTAACTGATTTTAATTTTTTTACTTTACCATACAGGGTATGGTCAAGTATTGTAATCGTGCATGGAAAAAGTGTTTTTTTCCTTCTTTTTTTTCGAAATATCTCAAAAACGGCTGAAACTATTTTGATTAAAAAAATTGAGCAAAACCATGACATTTCGGTCTACAAAAAAGTTTAAATAAGTAAACATTGAAAAAATAATATTTTTTGAGATAATAATTGTTTTGTCAAATGTCTGTTATTTAATCTGGTTGTTAGTCTGTTAGTCTGTGGATAATCAAATGATTGTGGACAAGCTAGCTCAAAAACAAGTTCGAATATCGAAACCAAATTTCACAGGTAGATTTGGTACATTGAGATTAATAGCTGATTAGATTTGGGTGCATATCGACCCAAAATTAAGGGGGGTGGAGGGGTGGAGGGGGGTTAAAAATTAAAAATCTAGGCCATTTGAGGAAACTCAACCAAATTTTGTATACATAATCAGTGGGACCCCGGAAGTCTAAAAATGCAAAAAGTAACCGCACAAAATGTGGGAGGGGGAAGGGGAGGGTCAAAAAATGAAAATACACCCTCTTGTACCAAACTCAATCAAATTATGTATACACCTCCCTCCCCTACATGATTATAAATAATTTTATTAAATATTAAATATAAGTGATGGGCCAGGTTGTATGGGAAAGTCAAGTGGATGTCCACATAAGAATACGTCAGCTTATTTTTATGTTTATAGTTATATTCTAAACTCCCAAGAGGAAACATGAAGAAAAAGACATTATATATTTTTCAAAATTTTCTATGTATAAATCTTAATTTGTAACTAATTTGAAATATTTGTGATAGACTGATGATGAAGGCAATGCCTTCGAAACTATAGTCTCTAGAAATAATTAAAAATTATTTTATTTACAAAACAGAAGACTCTCTCATTTTATTTTATTTTTAACCTAAAATAAAAACAATTCTGTTACCATCGACAGTGAAATCTTTTTATTCAACTAATATTTTTATGAAGTTTTTCTTCTTATTACAAAAGCAAACTTTTCCTCACTAAAGTGTTTTCGAAAAAAAATTGGTTTTTTCGACTCACTCTAATGTTATACTCTGTGAACTCGATGATGATGGTGATATTATTGAATTTAAATCAATATTCGTTAACAAATTACACTTGTTCTAGACATCGATTAAGCAAGCAAGTAAATAGAATCATAGCAAACAGAATTCTTTTATAATTAAATATTCAAAAGTTAAGCCAAGAGTTGTTCATTTTATTTAAAATATAATAAAATGAACTTTTTCTGCATTGGTTCTATTGTCATCCTCAGCCCCCCCCCTCACCACCACCCTCCAAAAAAAAATCCCACCCTACACGAAGCACAACTTTATATAAAAACAGAACGAGAGACGCGAAGACGAATAATATCCGCAAATTGTGTCCTAGAAACACGCGAACATCCTAACTTTGGCCTTTATTATATAGGGATAATAAGCTTATCATTCTTTTTCATACTAAAAGAAAGAAAAAGAGAGAGAAAAAAGATTTAATGAATGTCAAGTGATTTATTAAAAAAAAATGATTCTTTTGTTAAAACTAAGATTTTAATATACATAGAAATTAGAAGAGTGGGGATGAAGGGGATTTGAATGGGCTTTTGTTTTAAGAAAGATATGATCATCTATAGAAATACATAGAGAACTTATTCTTCTTACCAAGGATCGCTTTGCAAACAGAGATATCGATATTATTATCTTAATATGGAGCTATTTGAGAAGATGTTGAAAACAAACTTATTAGGTAAATAAGCCTACTACCTTGATGGAAATGAGTAAAGGAAGATAAACAAGATTTAAACCGTTTATCTGATGAAAGCGCTCAATTATGTTAAAATTCGAACCTTAGTAATGTTTTAGTATCTCTGAAAAATATGAAAACATTTTCCAAGACTCAGTATACTTTGGGCAAATTTTTGAGATTAGTAGTACCAGTATGTTTTCGTAAATGATCAATCAAATCAGATATTTGGTTAAACCTCTTTGGGCACTGTTCACAACCAAATGGCTTCTCTCCAGTATGTGTCCGCAAATGAATATTCAAAGAATGTCTAGCTGAGAATTTTTTCTGACATTTTGCACAAGTAAAAGGCTTTTCACCTGTTTGTGTCCGTAAATCAAATGATACTTTTCTGCTTAAAATGAAAAAAATATTTAATATTGTTTCTGTCACTGAGAAAGGAGACAGAGGGGAATGTCACATTGTATTTACTTCAGTGATTTTCAACACCCTGAAGAAGAAATGTGCAAACCTCCGAAACGTCGGCATTGAATAAAAAATATAGTTATATTCTATCTTTTTTGATCTTTGGACTATTTGAGCTATAAATTTGAAACTTAATATAAATAAATAAATAAATTTATTCCTCAACCCGCTTGGAAGCACAAGTCCTTGGTATCAATACAAATCTAATTACAACAAATTAACCAGCATTAATATAAATACAAATTTATAAAAAAATAATAAATAACAAATAAGTATAAAAAAATATATATAAATGTATGCTCATTAACAAATAAAATGACCATAGATTTCCATCAAAAGACAAAAAGTAATTTAAAAATTCCGCGCAAAAACCCGATTCCAGGAGCAAACGACGCATTTGCAATTCCGGAATTTTCCATAAGTTGTTTAGGAAATCTGGTAAAAATCTTAGCAATGATGGTATGACCTCTCTCTACCTCATCTAATCTCTGCTTGTGAGAACTAAATAAAATTTTGTAAAACTCTAGGACATTAATTAAGACTTGACAAAATTTATAATTGGCTTAGTCATAGAGGATTAATATAAACTCATGGTCTTTTTTTCAGTACATTTGCTACAATCGTTCATGACAGTTCAATCTTTTAATTATTTTCTGTTTTAATTAGAAGTTCTTAATCTAGAAAGGCCAAAATCCAGAAACATTTTTAAAAGCATCTAAGTAATACATATTACATCTTTTTGTGAAAATAGAATATAGAAATTTTACGAAACATCTAGATATAAATACAAATACACGTTTTAGCAAAATATCTTGATACATCGTTAAATTTTAAAATTTCACTATTTCTATGGAACTATTGGAGATAACTTGATTCGATCAGAAGGTTATTTTGGAGGAGACAATAAAAGAGTGTGTCTTCTGCTGGAATTATAAATTTTTATTTTATTTATAACGAGACTATATTTTCGAGAACTTTATCGTCTTCATCAGTCTATTACAATTGATTCACAGGAATTAATGCATGTAAGTGAGATTTACACGTCCTGTGAATCAATTGTAATAGACTGATGAAGAAGGAAAAGCTCTCGAAACTATACCCTTGCTATAAATAAATTAAAAAAATTATAATTCTAACAGAACACACACTCATTTATTGTCTCCTACAACATATAAAAAATTCTTGAATTTTATTTATAATTCCAGCAGAAGACACACTCTTTTATTGTCTCCTTCAATATATAAAAATTCTGCTACTCTCGGCAAAAACTTTCAATTTATTATAAAAATTCTGCTACTCTCGGCAAAAATAAACTTTCAATTTAATTTAGAAGGTAATTTATAAAACGTAAATGCTTTCTTGTTAACTGTTATTTTTATTTATTTATTCATTTATTATAATTTTTAATTTAAATTTTAAAGGAGTGAAGGGTAAAACAAGGGGAAACTTTAAAAAAATTATGTTTTCCTCCATGTCATCCGATTTCATCCAACTATTAGGGCTAGAACTTGACATTTTGTAGGATGGTTAATTTTAAGACTTGAAATTGTGATGAAACGCGATATAAGAAGTTTTTATTGGTTATCTCTTTATAACTGAAATTAAAAAAAAACTTTCTTAAAGAGCATTTGTGTCGTAAAACTAATCTTTATACCGAATTTCAAGTTATTAGCTCCAGTAGATCTGGAGAAATCGTGATATCTTAAAATAAAAACATACTATTTTAACGAAAATGAATTTAGGTCAAATCAAAGATTTTAATAGATATGTTTATATTGCATGTAGGAGGGTCTTATCCATAAAAGTCCATATTATTTTGTTCAATTTTTAGTTTTTAGTACTTTTCTAAATTTTCATTCCCACAGGAACATATCAATAAATTTATAGATATAGAGATTTTTTTTTTTATTTAATGTCACCGGGAACAAAGCCCATTTAGACAGCACATAAGTAAAGTGTTAGTAAGGTTAGTGAGGGAGCCGAGTTTTCAGCCGGTAGAAATTTTTATTTGCCAGCCAGGATCGAACCCCGTCCTCCCACTTCAACATCGTCATAATCGATCGATGCCGAAGCGAGGCCAATGCGTTAGCCGACCGAGCCAACCCGACTTCCCATATAGAGATTTTAATTCTCAACATCTTTTGTATTTATACAAATTTTTACATAAAAAAAACAGACCCCCGTTATACGGTTAAACGTTGTAAGAAAAATGTAAGTGGCTCATCAGGCCTAAAAAATAAATTATACATCCGGGAGTTTTGACAGGCCAATGAGGAATGAAAATTAGGCTATAGCGTAATGAGTAAATTTAACAAAGCATTATAAATAGAAAATTTGAGAAATCCGTATTTTTCACCCCTTGGAATTCGAATTTTTAAAAATCTCCTCTTAGTCATTGTCATTAGTTAAACGCTATGTTAAAAATATACAGTCCAAATTTCAAGTTTCTAATCCTAGAGAGAAATCAGTAAATACATTTTTTACCACTTTTCAACACTTTATTACAAAAGAAATTTTTAAAAATAGCTTCATACCGTAGTTGATGGTTTAGTAATGAATAGAATATTTTACGAGAAATTGACAAATAAGCTTTAGTAACGTGATGTGTCAATCGAAAAAAAATAAGCTGACGTGTTCTGATGTCGCCAACCACTTGACTTTACTATATAAACTGGCCCCTCACTTGTATTTAATATTTAATAAAATTATTTATAATCATGTAGGGAAGGGGGTTAGTTTTTGCATTTTTTTGGCTTCTGTGTGCCCCCGGATTATGTATACAAAATTTGGTTGAGTTTGGTACAAGAGCCTAGATTTTCATTTTTTGACCTCCCCCTTCCATTTTGGGAGGTTAGTTTTTGCATTTTTAGACTTCTGGGGTCCCACTGATTATGTATACAAAATTTGGTTGAGTTTTCTCAAATAGCCTAGACTTTTAATTTTTAAACCCCCCCCCCCCTCCTCCCCCTTAATTTTCGGTCGATATACACCAAAATCTAATCAGCTATTAATCTCAATGGACCAAAACTACGTGTGAAATTTGGTTTCGATGTTCAGACTAGTTTTTTGAGCTAGCGCGTCCACAAAAATTTGGTAACGCACATACTAACTAACAGACATTTTGACAAAACAATTATTATCTCGAAAAATATAATTTTTTTGATGTTCACTTATTAGAGCTCTTTTGTAGAGCGAAATGCCCTGGTTTTGCTCAATTTTTTTAATCAAAATAGTTTGAGCCGTTTTTGAAATATTTCGAAAAAAAGATGGAAAAAAAAACACTTTTTTCATGCACGATTACAATACTTGACCATACCCTATATGGTGAAGTAATATTGTTAAATAGATAAAAGATTAATTAACCTGACGTATTTTGTAAATTTCATTAAATAAGTCGAAATTTACACTATTCTCATCTATCTACACTATTAAATAAATCTGGTTCTTAATTACAAGTCATTAACAGTGATTGAACATTTTGTAATGGTATTTAAATTGCAGCCCCTATGTTAATGCCATGTAGATGAATTAACCTTTAAACCTGTCGCTGAGATTTGTTTTGTGGATTATATCGATTTAAGTATTAACTAAAATTATATGGCTGTATTACAAGAGAAGATTTGATTTTATAGGACGATAATTTATTAATAATTGGAACCAAAGTCAAAACATCAATACTCAGGCTTTTGGTAATTTGGCAATTGGCAATTTTTTCGTAAGCATATGTTTTAAGCCAGGGCTGTCCAATCCGTGGCCCTCAATTGCAGCAATTAGTGTGTCCTAACATAAAATAATAAACTTCCTTAAAACATTGAGATTTATATGTAGAGATATATTTATTCCCCTTTTCGAAATATGAATATACATTCGTACAATACGTGAAGCTTTTTTCAAGAAGAAAATTCATTAAAAGCAAAATTATAACCTCAACTAAGTATATAAGATAACAAAAATAATGAAGTTTCGAATATTTAAAAATTCCTCTTCTCATATTTCCATTTTCAAAAATATTTATTATTTCAGTAATTTATATGCTACGACACTAACCAAGTTTATATTTATATCATTATAGTACAAAAGGAGACAAGGAATTGGGATTTTCTAGAACAATCACAATTAATTGATATTTTCTCTTGTGCACTAAAACTAGTCAGGACTTGTCTTTTAGATATTTGCACGTTCTTACATGTCAATAGATAATGGATAGTAAGAATTATTATATCCGTGACTAAAAAATAAATTATCATTCCTCATATTATCCTTCTTTAATCCCAATCGATTTAAACCGGGGCTTCACACTTGGTTGTATTTTTGGAAAAAAATCATCTAATTTTCAAAAAAGATACTCAAACCTTCAGGATTTATATTATAAAATTAGAATATCATCACTATGATCTAAAAAATAATAAAGTTCATTTCTTCATTATTAACTATCTTTTTGAATAACAAATATCAATACAATTATAATATTTTATCCGCGGTCCAAGACAATATTTTTCTTCAAATGTGGGCCGTGTAAGCCAAAAGTTTGGTCTCCCCTATTTTAAGCTATAAAGTTGCATACAATATAATGGCAGATTATTAAACGAAATATATGTGCCAAATTTCAGATTTTTAATAAGAACATATATAGTTGCCGATATAACATATTTTATTTTCATTTTCTCAATTTTTGAATCAGAAGTTCTAAATTTAAACAGTCAAAAATCAGTTCTTTATTTTGAAAATACAAACATTGTGACACCAGAACGACTATTCTTTATTATTCTGAGTGTGAAGTAGTAAAATAATACGAGCTCAGGTTTGACTTAGTGGAGACGCCTGTTCATATGCAACCAAGTGAACTGGAAAGGAATGGAGGGGAAATTGAGCGTCCGTGTCCTTGGGAGGGATGGAAACCTTGGAAAACCAATTTACAAAGATTTTTCTAAAAAATCCTTTTATTATGGAGCTTAGGGTATCTCTGAAAAGATCTAATTAAGTAGAATTTATTCAAATAATCATTAAGTAAAATTTCTATGTAGGTTTCACTAACTAAAACAAGTACATTATGTTTTGAGTTTTAGCTCGATACATGGTTTTCTAAAAGTTAACTCCTGATAATGTGCTCAAAACCCGAAATATGTATATCGAGATAAAACTCAAAACATATATTTGTGAAACCTACCTTGAAATTTTACTTACTGATTAATTAAAAATGTTTCACACCTAACTCTTTAAAAATTAAGAATTTATTCACTTTAAAATGACGATGTGAGATGGATTTATAACCCCAAGAGAGTATCTTAATATAACAAAGTATGAACCAATATAGTAACTGAATAGACTCTATATAAAGTAAAGAAAATTTTGAAAAACTTTTGAAACTTTTTAAAATTTAAGATATAATATACTAGGTAGGTTTCACAAAAATATCTAAAATTTTAAAAATTTACTTTACTTTACTTTATTTAAACTGTTTTACCAAGAACCCACACTATCTTCCCTTAACAAAAAGGTCTCTATATAGATCTTGAGAATCTATATAGACTCTATAGTTTCATACTTTGTTCTACTAGAGCAGTGTTCCGAAAACGTTTTGTGTTCAAGGTACACCTACCAAATCAAGAAATTTTAGAGGTACACCAAAGAAAAAAACAATGTTCATTTAATATTTATTTGTTATTAAAATCAATATAATATGAAAAGATGCTTAATGAGAAATGTGAGCCTGTTTAATTGAGCACAGGCGACCAAAATTTGGAGCAATCGTTGATAAGGCTGCTCGCATAACTCTCAGCTATGACTAGGTGCATTATCACAAAACTTGACATTTTTCCGCGGCACACCAACTAATGACCACGGTACACTAGTGTGCCGCTGCACACCTTTTGCGGAACACTGTACTAGAGTACTTGTCTTAAAATTCTAATCAAGGTATGCTCATATCGTCAATTAAGAACTTACCCTTTGAGTGTAATACTCGATTTCGAGCGTTTGCGATTTCTATGGAAAGCATTCCTGGTATTGTAATATTCCTGTGGAAAAAGATAACATGAGTGATTTCCCCTAGATTTCCCTGGATTTATTGAGATGCCTTACTTTTTTGACAGAGATAAAAATTGTTCTGACCGAGTGAACTCGATCCGAAGTCGAATACTTTAGCCAGGGGTCCCCCAAAACTTTTAGAGATAGGACCACATGCGAACATTCAAAACTATGGCCCGATCGGGTCGATATACGGAAATTATTTTAATAATACGCTATTATATGGCATTAGTATTTAATTTAGTGAATATTTGTGAATTAATTCTTTACAAGTCGCGGGCCGGATGGAAAAGTTTCAAGGGCCGGATTCGGGAATCCCTGCTCTAGCCAATGCACTATCGGCGTCTCACGAATTTGACATCTCAAGTATTTTGAGGGTCTTTCATTCACATTTTTTTTCTATTTTTCATAGAAAAGTTGTTAATCTATGTAAAAAGTAAAAAATCTAAGTTCCTATATAGATTCTCGAAATCTATATAGGCGCTATATAGTTGCTATATAGTTTGAAACATTGTGCTACTAGGGTAGGTTTAAAAATACAACATTTTTCCCCATAGCTTAAAGAGAGACACGGTATCCCTGGTGGCACAATGTTTCAAACTATATAGTAACTATATAGTGCCTATATAGATTTCGAGAATCTGTATACAAAAATAAACTATTCAATTAATTTATGAAAAACAAAATGAAAATTAATCACTGTCTGATGAGTCCATAGTGACTGTTGTCGTAAGTCGGCTTTCTTTCAAAAAAAAATTGGTCCAATGTTTGCTGAACAGCTTTTTTTCAACGTAAAATAAATTTCCTTGTAGCAAAAATTTATAAAAATTTATTATTCTCTTTTAAAAAAAGAATAACATATTAATTGAAACGTTACAAAAAGCACAACACACTACATAATTGAAACTGATCTCTAAAATTAGCAAAACAAAGTGAAAATAAAACTGTATTAAAATTGCGTTGATTTTCAGTTAGAAAGGGAATCCCCGAGTTTTGATGGCATGGCGCAATTAGAAACAAAAGTGGTGTCATCTTTTAGAAAAAAAAGAAAATTTCAAAAAAAAAAAAAAAAATTAAAGACTCGAACCCAAAACAACGCAACCTCGAACATCTAACGACGCACAGTGAAAATTAGTACTAATTAAGCAGCGACGCAACTTCGAAAAAACGCAAAACGAAACGACGCAAAGCGAGGTATTGGTGTAGTCGCTATATAGTTACTATATAGTTTGAAACATTGTGCCACTAGGGATACTATCTTCTGGTCGAATAGAAAATGAAACCAAAACTAGACAATTAATTAATTTGTATTTTAATCTATATTCAATCTTTTATTTTTCACTAAGCTTTTTGAAAAAGGAAAGAACCTTTTTGAAGGGTAGCAATTTAATAAGCATTTATTTTAGGAAGTAGCGATTGATTTTTTTTAACCAGCAATTCAAAACCTTCCTCTTATTTTTCAAGGATAAAATTAAATCTTCTCAATGGATGGTGGGAGGAGCTTTTTACCGTTTCACTGCCATTAATTTCTTTGAAGGGTTGTTCAATCCAATTCAATCACCTGAATTCGAAAGACAATGGATTGAAAAAGAAAAAAGACAACGAGTAGGATTTATTCTTCATATTTTTAAACCGCTCTCTGACATTTTTTTCGTTAAGGAAGTACATAATACCTACTTAAAGAGAATCACTGAAACATTTAATAAGAATTTGAATTCTTAAGTGATACATTTTCCATTAATTTATAATACCTATATGGACATGTTCGAATTAAACTCACATACTAGGGCTATGTGAATTATTTGTTCATAGAAGGTATGTATGGTAGAATAAATTATTGTACTCATGGAAGAAAAAAAATGGTCTTTTACGCTTAGTTTTTTCGAAATTTCTAAAACTCACCAAAACTATAATAACAAAATAAACAGTACTAGATGAAGGAGGAGGTATCAGCCAAAGATGAAATCACTGGGTTCAATAAAACACTTTTAATAAGACGTTTTGGCTTGAATTTTATTTGGCCATCTTCAGTCAATTAGAGTTATACACAAAATGCGGTACACATATGTGATCGAACCAAGCCTTGTCAAAAATATTTTTTTCTTTTTTTTTAGCTCCATGTAAATTTTTATTTTTGACAAGGCTTGGTTCGATCACATATGTTGTACAGCATTTTGTGTATAACTCCTAATTAACTGAAGATGGCCAAATAAAATTCAGGCCGAAACATCTTATTAAAGGTGTTATATTGAACCCAGTGATTTCATCTTTGGTTGATACCTCCTCCTTCATCTAGTACAGTTTCATCACAGCCACGAACTCTAACAATAAAAAACCATTAAATAAAAGAGTTTTAAAAAATACGCTTTTATTTAAAAATAAAAAAAAGTAAAAATTAAATTTACCTATTAGTAATTTTACTAATTATTATACATATGACTAGAAAATAAAAGAGTGAGCAATTATTTTATTAAATTTTAGTTTCAAGGCGTCCACACTTTTATTTTTTGGATATGGAAATTTTTAGGATACATAAAAAAAGGATATATATATATTGATATTTTGAATTTTTTTTTTTTTTTATTTATTTATTGTCACCGGGTATAAAGTCTATTTAGACAGCATATCAGTAAAGTGTTAGTAGGGTTAGTGAGGGAGTCGAAATTTTATATGCTAGCCAGGGTCGAACCCAGATCTCCCGTTTGAACATCGTCATCAACGATGCTGAAGCGGGTCCAGTGCCTTAGCCAGCTCGGACAAGCTGACTCCCCATTTTGAAATAAAAGCGTTAATTTTTTTATCATTTTAAACGGTTTAGTCCCGACTTTTCAAAAATAAAGTTTTTAGGATGTTTACTATATAAGGGATTTTTACAAATCTTAGCACTGTGATTTTTAATAATTTTTTTTTCAAAATAGTTTTCCCTTTTTGGGATAGGTATTTCGAAAAAACTTAGCAAAAAAATAAATTTTTCAGAACGATTATGTCATACATCTATTTGTTGTATATGTGTGACATAGGTCATACCAGATTTTATAAATTTTCAAAAGAGACAATAGAGAATATGGGATATTAATTTATAATTATGAAATCTCTAATTAAATGGTGAATGCACACACAATATTTAAGCCTATATTTCCGGTTCCGTGTATAGGTATAAATTAATAAATGTGATGATTAATAATAATGGTGGACAATTTCCATAGCATGTTGGGAATAATTAATTTGAAATTATTGAATGCTATGCTTAAAATAATTATAAACAATTTTATTGAGTAACAAGATCATGAATAAAAAAAGCTGGTAATTTCTAATTTTGTAGTCAAACCTAAATAAAAAAACTTATAATTTTATTTTATTTTAAATTATTTACAAGTTTTAATTATGTATCAGTGGCGTGGGGTGCACCGCATCCCTAAAAATTCAAACATTTAGAGTATTTTAATAAATATATATGGTCGACTTCAAAATTTCAAGAGAATCTTTAAATTATTATCCGTTATTTAAAATATTTCTATAAAAGTATCTATATTGGTTTTCGAAATGAAATAAAATTGTTGCATAGTTTCAAGGGGCAATTAAATGATTTTTCCGAAAAGGGTCCGGATAGAAGGTTTCAAGTCCCTGCCTGGTACATAAATCTTCCAGTTGAAGCACGTCAAAGACAAGTCGAAACGAGCTTTGGTCGAATAAAAATTATTCTCGCTGAGGAACAAAAAAGGAATAAATAAAGATGATTCGAGAATTTCTGGACTAATCCATTTCTAAGAATCTTTAATATATAAGATCGGAAATAACTAAGAGTGCGCTATAGACAAGTCATAGCTTGCTTATAGCAATAGAATTAGGAGAAATTTAAGATTTTCTTATAGTCCAAGAGCTGGTGACACATTTTTGAGTACGGATTTGACCCAACTAGAAATAATGCGTAATAGTACCGTCTATGATAGTTGTACAAGGAATGGCCAGTCTGGCTGGTCTAAGCAGGTGGACCAGGTACTGCGCATGGTGTGAGTGCGGTAAAAAATACATATGTGCTAGCATCATACTATTTTTTGCATGTTATAAAAATACACTTTGGGTGGTCTGGTTCCACGTTCTACCACTCAAATGGTCTGGGGTGAATATATTATGTTTATAATTGACTATAAATTATAATTTTTATAATTTCATTGTGGGTCAAAAATATTTTTTAACACATATGTATTTTTTACCGCACTCACACCATGCGCAGTACCTGGTCCACCTGCTTAGAACAGCCAGACTGGCCATTCCTTGTACAACTATCATAGACGGTACTATTATGCATTATTTCTAGTTGGGTCAAATCCGTACTCAAAAATGTGTCACCAGCTCTTGGACTATTATAGGACAGGCTGATTCATTGGGATAGATGGTCGATTTCCATCTCAGGAACTGTGGAGTTTAAGTCACAAGAATTAATTTCTTACTCCTACCCTCACTCACACAAAGCAGTATCCGTTTGGTGCGAAGATCCCAAAATATATTTTTAAAAAATTCAATGTTAAATTTTAAAAATAACGAAAATGATGCCGTATTAGAAGAGAATTTTCAAAAAAAACGACGAGAAAAATACAATTTCAAAAAATGAAGGGTACTTTTTTGGTCAGCATCCATCCTCTGGTTGAAAAGTCACCAGCCGCCACTGGTATACTTTAATTAAGGTAAAAACCCGAAAATAAAAATCTGATTAAAATTTTAACCTAATTTTTATTTTGTGGAGGGTTGAAATTTTGTAAAAATTAAAAAAAAATATGTTATTTTACAAGAGGTGAGAGGTCTAAAAAGACCTCTTTAAGTAGAATTAAGCATTTAAAAATTATCTCATTTCCAAATAAGGTGTATTTATTGAATTGTATTTCTTTCTTTCTTTCTTTTCTTTTAAACCAAAGTTTCGGAGGATTCTTCCCTCCTTCTTCAGGGTTTCATTGAGATTTTTATGTACTTACTGGAAAACATATCTGATAAAATTTGACCTGATAGTTTTTTTTTGTTTCTAAAATTAGAAGGAATTGGACAATCTGCCAAAAAAAATTTCAAAAAAAAAGGGCAAATTTTAGATTTTGAATGTGAAAAAATATAAGATTTTAGAAAAAAAAAATAATTTTTAAGAAAAAAAATAAAAACCGACTTCAAAAAATTAAATGCAACAAATAAAATACACTAAAAGATATAAAATAATTATTATCTTATTTAGTTACAACTAAACGACGAAATATTAACATGAAATTACTTTTTGAAGTCGGTACCAAACAAACTATACCTATAAGCGAGCGTACCCACCAAACGTACTAAGTAAGATCTGTCGAGTGCGATTCATAAATGGTATATTTTTGGCACCGACTTAAAAAGTAATTTCGTGATTAATATTTAGTAGTTTAGTTGTATCTAAATAAGATAATAATTATTTTATACCTTTTAGTGTATTTTATTTGTTGCATTTAATTTTTTGAAGTCGGTTTTATTTTTTTCTTAAAATTTTTTTCTTTTTTTCTTTTTAGTGATGTTATTAATAGTGATCATATCATCAGAACTTGAGCAAATTAATATGGCACCATCCCTAAGATACCCCCTTTCCAATAACAAAAGAATCATCGAAATTGGTTCATAAACAAAGAAGTTAGGCCTGAACAAACCTAATAAAAAAGGTCTAATACCTATGAAAAAAATGGGACCAATCGGAAGCTAGACTGGAATGCAAAAAAAAATTTCAAAATCGGTTCATAATTGGCGGAGATATGAGGTAACATAGACACAAAAAAAAAATTCAGTCGAATAGAAAACCTCTTCCTTTTTTGAAGTCGGTTAAAAAGGTTGGACATCCCTAGTCTAGAATAATTTTTTCACAAATTTTATGTTCTAAATCCGGTTTCAAACTATTAAGAACATCGATTCTTTCCACCTAGAAGTCACAAAATGAAATTAACTTTGTTCATCTCCAAGTTAGAAGCTCTCAAAGAGTCAGGACCCCGACAGGCACTTTACATGATATAGAATACATATGTTAAAGTAAAAATATTATAGCGAAATTTCATTCAACAACATAAAGACAGACCGATTAGAAAAATATATTTTTTTTTTAACCACGAACCAAGCAAAAACCACTTTTTCATGCACAATTACAATGCTTCCTCATACTTTACTTTATATGGTAAAGTGAAAAAAAAAGTTTACTAATTTATTAATGGAGAAAATTTCTTCTAAGTCTTAATTTAATCAGTAATTAAGTTTTAAAATAATTCAGAATCTAGGGGTCCTGGGGTGAATCTCTCTTCGAAGGATAGAGTCGGCCTGAAGCAATATTCAAAAGGAATAAATAATGAATTCCTCTCCAAATAAGCCTGTGGAGATTTTGCCCGAATCTGTTTACAATTATTTATGGAATATAATTACGCTCAAATAAATTCCGTGTAAACCAGCATATAGAAAGACAAATTTCATTCTATATTAATAACTTTAAACAATTAACATTTTGGATAATAATTTAATTTTTAAACATGGACAAACTGCATGGTAATTTATTGTTTGACATTTACGGTCATCACGTTTGAAATTTGAATGAATAACTAGTTGACAAATAAACTAAATAATAAAACCAAAAACAAAAAAAAACTGTCGAATCTCTATTCAATCAACACTGCCAATACAACAGAAGAGGAATATTGATTTCCAATCAAATAAATAAAATTCCAAATGAACAAAGCAATAAGATGAATTTTCACATGGGAAATCGGTAAATGATTAAAAGAAATTCTTTTTGAAAAAAAAAAGAATGAATTTAACCAACTGAAAAATTTCGCGCAATTAATAATTTTATTGAGGGTCTCTATGAGTCTAATGGAGAATGGACGATGAATGAATGCTTGAGAATGAACTAGATTAAAGGAGTCAGTCAGCTGTCACGAGATCCACTCGAAAACCATTCACACAATTTTAATGAAAAGCTGAAAAACAGCAAGTAGAATGATTTTTTTGTTTGATTCAATTTCCAGTTGAAATCCCTTACGGGTATCTCGGATTTCAATGATTTCGGTAGTTTTTTTTTAAATTCCCGGTGTCAGTGCAATATTACATCAACATTTTGTCGGCTCCCCCTAAATTGAGAAACCACGTTGTATTTGTTTTACTTGGTATAGTATTCACTCAAATTTTTGTTTGTTTATTGGTATAATTTTATGCTAAGTATGGTGCTGCCGCCATGTGATAGAAATTTAAACTAACACAATCGGGTCGTTGTTACAAATATCATATGTAATATAATTAAACACTTATTTGATTATTTTAACCTTTTTAGATAATAATGTTTTTGTTTATATGTTATTTAAATACTGATCAATCAACTGTCAGCTGTCAGAAGACCCCAATGAGCTAGTTCAAGTTTTTACCACCAGTTAGCGTATCTGCACTTTTCAGTGATTAGAATTGTCTAAAACGATGAAAAATCATTAATTTTATTTCCGTATGTATTATAATAGGTTGGAGAGGGTGGTGTTTCATAGTGAAGTGTTAAACACCACCAACTGCAAGCTTTTATAATTTAAAAATATTTCACTATAAACCCACACCGCGTTCCTTAAGTTTTATTTATATATATATTATATGTTTGTATGTCTGTTTGGATTCTGATACCTACGATAACTCAAGAAAGTTCGATCTTTTCGTTTCAAAAATGTTTGAATATTCAATCTATAGATTGATTAAATTTTAAGCACTCTACCTTTAGTATTTTCGGTTTATAAATGCAGAAAATGCCATTTTTCTCAAGATAATTAAAATAAAAATAAAATTTCTATTAATTTAATTAATTACCAAGTGACAATTCGAATTTAGTAGGTGACACTCTTTCGTGATTTTTTTAGCAATTTAAAGCGATGTTACTATCTGCACTTTGAATTTTCATGTTAAATTAATTTATCTTGAGATTATTTTATGAAGTATTTAGTATCACATTAGCCTCGAGAAATTATCCCAATAATTTTATACCAGATCCATAGATAATCATTAATATTGCCAATGCCAATAGTAAGAAATAAGTAATATCTTTACAAACGATTTAACAGCAATGATTTATTATTGGGCTTTTTAGTCCCATTGGATGATGTCCAAATATGATCTCGTGTATAATATTTCAACAAAAAATGATATGATTACGGGAATACATTTTTTAAATTAACTTACATTAGAAATAAAAAATAATCATTCAAAACGAACATTTTTTTTCCTCAGCAAGCCTTTCTGCATATGACTCCAGATTCCAAGAGAGCCTATAAAAACAATCAATGCATTATTTTTTTATATACACGATATATAGTATAAATCGCTGATTAACTTGCTCGACGAAACTTCCGGACGTAAATGGAAACGGACTAAATAAATTTAATAAAATAAAACAATATTTTTTTCTTTTTATGTGCACCATCTGCTACAGACTGCTAACAACATAATATTATAAATATGTATTACTAAATGATGATGTCATTCTAAAGGTCCTAATGGACGAGTTTTATTGTTCTTTATAAAAGTAAATTCACATTCTTTTAATTATATATCTATATTTAATATTTTAAGGCCTACAATTTAATTTAAAGCCAACGTCAGCTCGATCGTCCTCTGGTTTGGATGTTTGGAATTAAGTGGAATAAATAATACGTATACAAAATATGTAGTGGGTTGAAGGAATTATTCAGCCAAAGCAAGGATGCACCGAGGCCCAATAAAATTCTTAGAATAAAGTACGTTTCAGCCTGAATTTATTAAGCCATCCTCATTTTATTGTGCTACAAACAACAACATCTATACAAAATATTTTGATTTACTGATACTTTTCAAATTTTTATTTTTCAATTAGATATAGTTTTGTCAAATTGTTGGTAATATCATCAGTCTCATTTTTTTAATAGAACAGTCGGATTTAAGTAAGAATCGGTTTACCAATTATAATTAGGTGGATTAACATACTCTAGTGAAAAAACCCCAACACATCAAACGGAAGTTCCACAGAATACTAATTTCATCAGATATATAATTAAACTTCCTTCTAGGACTTAAAAAACTTTAACTTAAAGTTGTCGATTGAAATTAACTCGAAAAAAATTGAACCTCCTGAAAGTGAATGCAATAATTTATCTTCCAAATTCACTGTAAAAGGAAAAGTAAACATATTTTTATCAAGAGCTTTGGTATCCCTGTAAAGATCCCACAAGTATAATTAAGATATCTCTAAAATTATTTCCGGATGATATAGGGTTCAGAACCCTCAGGATACTAGCAATGGCCGGCTTATTTTTTGGCTTATATGTTTCAAAATATTAAAGAAAAATTTACAAGCATAATTTTTTCTAATTGAAAAGTTTTTGTTTTAGCCGAGAGTAGCAGAGCTGTTGATTCAATAAAGAAAAACAAAGAGGTTGTCCTCTGCTTGATGCAAATAAACATACACACACGAGATGATATATCTGTATATAAATCTGTATATAAATAATTATATCTGTATATAAATAATATATATACAGATATATCATCTCGATATATATGTGTGTATGTTTAATTTGCATCAAGCAGAGAACTAACCTCTTTGTTTCTCTTTGTTGATAATTTTTTCTGCTGTCTTTGTTTCTCTATGTGTGTTTGAAGTACACCTATAATATAATAACTAAGATAGAAAGTCTTCGAAAGTTTGTCGCTTGTAACTAAATGTTAGGATTTCCAAAATGATGTGAACTCATTAGATTCTGGAATATTTAGCTTCAAATACAAAATATCAGTAAAGAACGAATAGTTTTATATGTAGAGTCTGTGGCGGATTTGCTTTTGCCGCCTATTCTCAGGGGCGGATTTAAACTCTTTGGGCCCTAGGAAAAGTCTTTATTTCAGGCCCCTACGTAAAAACAAAATATATTTAATACATGTATTTAAATAATTCGAATCAATAAGCAATTGCTTCTTTAGCCTACTAGAAATGATAAAAGGGTTTAATTTTTCCTCATCACATATTCAATTAAATCTATTTAAATTTCGAAGGAGACAATAAAAGAGTGTGTCTTCTGCTGGAATTTATTTTATTTATAACGAGACTAGAGTTTCGAGGGCTTTGCCTTCATCAGTCTGTACAATGGATTCACAGGAATTGAATTTATGAATTAAATGATTAATTTATTAATTCATAAATTAATTAGCATTTATAAAGGTAGTTTATTTGAAGGTAGTTTACCTTGAAATACTTTTTAAAATATATGAAATTAATAAATATTACAAAATAATTGATTATTAATAATTATATTCAATTTTGAACGAAATTGATTGATTAGTTTTAAGAAAATGGTAAAATGCTAGAAAACCGTAACAAATGACTGGCTGATGCCGAGTGCGACCTAGCTTCTTGATAAAACAGAGACCAAAACAATTATAAATGATATTATTTGATCGATTTCATCTATCTGAAAGGTTCACAGATGGTCTATTATATAAGAAAATAGCATTTTGATTAAGAATTTTGTACTTTAAAAATTGTATGAAAAGATTCAATTTCTTTTCTCCGGAAAGCGAATCAACTAGAAATACCGAAAAGTTTTATTTTTTCTCATTGCATATTTAATCAAACCTATTGAAATTTCATATCTGTTTGTTCTTTTCATTTATCTTTTATATTAAATTATTATTCTTAATAAATTTCTATTTTAAAGGGTAGTTTATTTGAAATCCAATTTAAAAAAACGCTAATAACTCCGTTGAAAAGTTTAAAAAAAAATTTGAAATTAATAAATATTATAAAAGAATTAACTATTAATAATTTAATTTAATTTTGAGACATAATCGATTCAGTACTTTTTGAAAAATTGTCAAAAACCATCTGAAACCGTCAAAAAACGATGTTTTTTGAAAGCACGAATGCCTTTGAAAAAAGTTTAAAAAGTCATATGAAAAGAAACATTGACTTGTGACATGGAGTTGAATTTTAAAGATGTTTCTAAAACGGCCTTTCCAAAGACGGTTTTCAGAGTTTTTGGCGATTTTCTCAAAAAAGTAATGAATCGATTTCGTTCAAAATTAAATTAAATTATTGAGAATTAATTCTTTTATAATATTTATTAATTTTCAAATTTTTAAAAAATGTCAACGGAGTTTATTGCTCGTTTTCAAATTGGACTTTAAATAAACTACCCTTTAAAATGCAAATTTATTAATAATAATAATTTACTACAAAAGATAAATCAAAATAACTCGCAGATGTCGAAATTTCAATATCATCATCATTAATTATACAGTCCTAAGACTGGTTTGATGCAACAATCCGTCTCCACTCGACTCTGGCAGGGGCCAGCTGTTTAACCTCTCTAAATGTCTGGCATCCACATATCCCCAATTATTTGGTTCGAAATATTCTAATCTGGGTCTTCCCCTTCCCTTTTCTTTCCCACCTCCCCTCCAAGATATCCTAAGCAGTCCCCCATGTCTCAGTGTGTGCCCCATCATCTGACCTCTTCTCTTCTTCAGACTCTTCCACAAGGTTCTTCTTTCTCCGATTCTTCCAAGAACTTCTTCATTTGTAATTTTATCCATCCATTTGATATTCATCATTCTTCTGTAGCACCACATTTCGAAAGCCTCCAATCTCTTTCTCTCCGCTTTTCCAATTGTCCAGGTTTCACACCCGTACATGGCTATGCTCCATACATATGTCTTCAATAGCAACTTCCTGTTTGCTAAGCTGATTGAGGAGGAGCATAGTAGTTTTTGTTTTGAATTAAACCCCATTTTTTGCTTGGGCAATTCTTGATTTAATTTCGTTTTTGCTCCTCCCATCCCATGTTATTTTACTTCCTAGGTAGCGGAATTCCTTAACTCCTTCTAGGTTTTCTTGGTTAATTTTGATGCATTCCTGTCTCGTTTGTTCTTTTTTTGTACATACTAGGACCTTGGTTTTATTCTTGTTTATTTTCATTTTGATTTCTTCTATTAGGATTTGGTTAATTCCATTCAAGGCGTCCTCTAATTCTTTTTTATTGCTTCCTAGAAGGGCAATGTCATCGGCAAATCTTAACATAGCGATCTTTTGACCTTGGATTTCTATACCTGTATCAATTTTGTCTTTGAATTCTTTAATCGCTTCTTCTATGTATAAGTTGAAAATCATGGGTGACAGCACACATCCTTGTCTTACACCTTTTTTTATTTTGGCTTCTCTTTGTTCATCACCAATATTTATAATTGCCGTCTGGTTTTGATATAGATTGTAGATTAGTCTTCTCTCTCTGAATTTTATTCCGCCTGTTTTAATATTTTAAACATAATTTCCCAATTGACGTTATCGAATGCTATTTCTAGGTCTATGAATCCGATGTAGACAGATTCTTCCCTGATAAAAGCCCTTTCTATTAATTTTCACGTTAATTACAGATCAGACGTGATGGACCTGGTATTTGCTGGGATGGCTTGATTAATATATTTAAAACTCCTGTGACGGATTTTAATTAAAAAAAAAAAAAAAAAATATTAATAATATGTAAAAATATATTAATGACGTTCCGAACTATGTTTTTAAAAGGAAAAAAAAAAAGAACTTTGTATATATTTTGTAAAAATTTTGGGACTATGATAATGACCATATTTATAAATTTGTAAATAATTGTAATATAAATTTAAAAAAAAAAACAACAACTATACCGATATGCGCAACGATATTCTGCGCATCCAATGATTAATTGGGGACATGTTATACATTCATTCATTTATATATATCTCATTAATATATTGATCATCAATTGCTTTTTACTTTGTTTTCTATTCGAGATGAAAAGAATTTTTATAATGTTTTTTTGGCATTGTCAAAGGAGACAAGTAACTATTTTTTTGAACTACTTTCATTGACTTTTTGTTGTAAGTAGAGTTATGATTATTATTTTTGTTTTGTGTATATTGTTTTTATATTATGAATGATTTGTGAAAATCCCAATACTAATTAATGTTCGTCTTCCCCTCAATTATATAGACCTGAAGAAGGAGAGAATAAATCTCCGAAACGTCGGTTTAACAAATAAATGTAAAATAATAAAACCTCTATAGTCTTATTTTTTACAACCACCGTGGACTGCTTTCATCAACATCCAATTGAATTTGATCATATTTTCAGTTGAAATTGAAAAATGCATATTTGGAGATCATATGGCTTACCTAGCCCAATTGTCTTTTCGTAATACTACTGTAATCGTCAGCAATCACATTCCTTAACTTAATAATATTGTTTATACTCTGTTTATAAATTTTGTCATTGCGGTATGGGCATAAAAAGAAATCGAACGGTGATAAATTGAGCCATATCGCTGATCAATTAATTAAATCTTCTCTACCGATCTAAGAATTTGAAAAATATAGGTCTAAGTACAATTTAATGTCCTTACTGAACATTCTAAGCATCCACCTTGTTGATTCCAGAAAATATTGTTATGATTAGAATATTTACATTTTTGTTGTAAAATCAATAACTTAGGTATTATATTTATCTCGAAAAGAAATCGAATTATTTTGTAGATAAATAATGAAATCTCGTTTATATGAACTTTTACTTGTAGAGACATTTATTTGATATTTAGGTACGTTAAATCCATTAAATTTCATTAAAAATTTAACTCTTCCATATAAAAGCAATTTAGTTATTTAAGTACATCATACTCTTTCCTGATTATATCTTTGATTAATATTTAAATGAAAAGTTCAGGCACGAGCCCAAATGAGCAAGCGGGATCCGGATTCTGTTCAATTCTAGCTTAGAAATATGTAAAGTAGCCAACTTACAGATTTACTATCCCTGCACCCCCCCCAGTCATTTTGAGAAGCTGATTTTTTCACGAAATTAAATCAAGAAATTGCCCAAGCAAAAATGGGGTTTAATTCAAAACAAAAACTACTATGATCCTCCTCAATCAGCTTAGAAAACAGGAAGTTGCTATTGAAGACATATGTATGGAGCATAGCCATGTACGGGTGTGAAACCTGGACAATTAGAGAAGTGGAGAGAAAGACATTAGAGGCTTTCGGAAATGTGGTGCTACAGAAGAATGATGAATATCAAATGGATGGATAAAATTACAAATGAAGAAGTTCTTGGAAGAATCGGAGAAAGAAGAACCTTGTGGAAGAAGTCTGAAGAAAGAGAAGAGGTCAGATGATGGGGCATACCCTGAGACATGGGGGACTGGTTAGGGATATCTTGGAGGGCGGAGGTGGGAAAGAAAAGGGGAAGGGAAGACCCAGATTAGAATATTTCAACCAAATAATTGGGGATATGGGATGCCAGACATTTAGAGAGGTCAAACAGCTGGCGGGGGACAGGGATCGAGTTGGAGACGGATTGTTGCATCAAACCAGTCTTAGGACTGTATACTCGATGATGATGATGATGATTTTCCAATGATAGTTCCCTAAGGCTTCATAGACCAACTGTGCAATTTTTGTCTTAAATCGGACCAAAGGATTCAAATTTTTAAAAACCCTCCCTTAATTTTCGGTCCGATTTCAACAAAAATAAATCGACTTTAATATCAAATATCTAATAAATATATTTAACTTTGAAACCTTCATTGTTTTTTGAGCTAGAGTGTACATGAAATTTGGTAACTCGCAAACTAACCCACCCACCCTTTAACAGATATTTAGACAAAAAATTAATATCTCTTAATATATAGAGATTATTTGCTGTTCACGTAGAAGGTTATATTGTAGACCGAAAAGTCGTGAATTCGCTCATTTTTTTATCAAAATAGTTTTTTAGCCGTTTTTGAGATATTTCGAATATACTAAAGAAAAAAATTATTTTTCATACTCAATTGAAATACTTCACAATACCCCTTTTGGTAAGAAATCAAAAATGAATAAATAACATAAGTTGCTGATTTTAAATGTAAACAAAATCTAATCGAATTTGCTTCTAGATTTACTATGATTATTAATAATTAATTAAAACAGGAATAATAAGGAATTAAACAATAAATTAAAAATGGAGTTTTTGTTAAATGGGGCGAGACGTTTCGTCGATTTTTTTCGACTTCATCAGAGGCCCATCTTATCCTCTTTTGTCAAATGCGACGAAACATCGTTAATCTTTTTTTATTATTTCCACAATACATTCTTGGCCTCAATTACTCAAACAATCATGAACTTTTTTCCATTTTAACAATTAAAAAAAATCAAAAATATAAAAATTTTTATCTTGTTTTTAAATAAATTGACGAAACGTCTGGCCCATTTAATCAAAACTCTGTTTTTTATTTATTGTCAATTCCCTACTATTCCTGTTTTAATTAATTAATATTTATTATGGATTCGAGTGATATACCATTAATAATTAATTCTATTTGTCTTTTAATTAATGACGTCACATAGTAGTGAGGTATTTTGGCTGATTTAGATTTGCTTCATTGTAAATTTTTTAAAACCAACTCTAATAAAAAATATCTCATCTCAAAATGGAATATTAGTCAGTAAAAATTAGTCTAACCAACCCCGACCGGCATATAAGGACAGGAAGACCAGTTCTAATTTAGCTTGTTTTGATTGGCACTTGTATTTTATCGTCGCGCTTACCACATCGCTTCTATATATATAGTGAATAATATTTCTGGATATATTTAACATATAGTTACAAATGTATAATTATAGATAAAACAACTAAGTCTGAACACATTTCAATATGTTCATCGGGATTGTAGTTGTTTTGATAAAGATAAGCCATTAGTATTTTTTTAACAATCATTTTATCAAACACGAGAGAATTATATGTAAGTACATTTAGCGAGAGAAGTTGATTCGACTTTCTTGGAAAATTTGATGATTTTGTATTAACTCTCTCGAGAATTGAACCTGAGTGCCAAAAACCAATGGTCTTTGCACTTCGATGTTAGAAAATGTTGATAAATAGAAACCCTCAAATTTAGACTCACTTGATCCTGAAATTTTTAATGATTAAGAATAAATCTTGATAAGTAAACGTTTTTTAATACAAGATATATTTTTTTTAATTTTTAATTTTTTTTTTTAATTTTATTTATTATTTTGTCCCAGTGAATGGAATTATTGTTGTTATTTTTTATTTATTTTCAATCCCAGTGAACTGAATTTTGAATTTTGACCCTAACAGCACACAAAGGTTCTCATACCGTTCTGCTGTAGCCACACCTTGAGCCACTCATCCGGATCATGTGTGGGGAGGATTGGAGGTCTATAAATGAAGATGTGGAGGTCCTTCAATAAATATATATATATATGTTGCAGTAAAAACCCGTTTTTTAGTAAGAATGGGTTCCTACTAGTTAAAACGCATTTCACTGAATACCTTTGTGGCAACTATAATTTACTGATATTGGTTGAATTTGGTTCAAAGATCTAGAATCTTCATTTTTTATCTTCCGCCTCCTTTTGTGTATTTATTTTTGAAATTTTTTAAAAGAAAATGTCAAAAATTAGAAGCAAAGTTGAAGAGGATGTAATTTTTGACATTTTCGTTTAAAATATTTTGAAAATAAACACCCAAAATGAAGCGGAATGTCAAAAATGAAGATTCTAGTCCTTTGGACCAAACCCAACCAACATCAGTAAATTTTAGTTGCCACAAAGGTATTCAGTGAAATCGTTTTAAACTAGTAAGAGCCGAAAACAGGTTTTTACTGCAACTGTATATATAGTTTCAGAACAGTTCGTCTTGGAAGTCAAAGCCATTGATCCAAATAGCATTTATGGCGGTCGGCTTCAACTCCCGAAGGGGATGAAATCAATCTTTTTGACATAAAAAACCTTATCCTTAACACTTCGAATTCAGTAGTTGACATTGTTCTGAATTTCCTTTATATATAGGAATATATAAAGTTTTTTATCGTGTTAGCGTGAGTATATGGAATTAAAACAAATGTTACTCTAGAAATGATTTTCTTAAAATAGTTATACAGTTTGAGGATAGTCATTTAAAGAATTCCTAACAAAGATTGGCAGCCGACCTTTGAGAATTTAATGAGTTTCAAATGATAGAACTTGAGTTGATTTTCTATTCCAAACAAGCAACTTTTTCTATTCCATAGAGTCAGTTCATGTTTGAAATAAAGTTTTCTAAGATATTTTCGAATACAACGACAGTGAATAGATGAGTTCAGAGCAGAGGGATTGCGGCTAAATGACTATGGCGTTGGAGTTAATTCCACCCCATCCCCTAAAGGAGGTTAGCGCTATTACTTGTTTTCTGTCTAGGGTCTTTGGTGATTGCATGCTTTTTGGCAATTCATACAAACAAGCTAACTTGAAGGCTCAGGAGTTTGACACTAGAGAATAGCGGAATTCCTAATTCAGTCACGCACTGAGTTCCATAAAATAATAATAATAAATAAATAAAAACAGACAGACTATAATCAATATAAAATTTCAATCAATTTTTTATTAAAGTTAGTTAAGTAATCTATATTTCTGAATTAAGTCTTTAGTTTTGTTATTTTGGTTATTTCTTGAAGAGTTCCTGGACGAAACACTTATATATTTCTTTATACAGGGTGCGGCAAAAGATCTCCCACATTTTGAACAGGTATAAAAAATGAAAAAATTTAGCTAGAAAAAAGTGAATATATTTTTGAAAAGAACATAAAATAAATTTTTTTTAATGTGTTTTAAACATTATCAGACAAAAGAGGTGTTAAGGGGTGAACGTAGAAATTAAATTTTTTCATCGGTTTCATTTTGTTTCCTCTGGAACTATTAGAGGTAGAAATTTAAAATTTTATATGAAGAGTTATTTTAAAAACGTACGAATGATAACGTAAATGGTTGCTAAGAATTGTTTTGATAATAAGACCGAACAGACTTAAAATTTTTTTAAAATATAGCAGTTTTCCGAAATCTCATCACTAGTTAGAGAAGCAGCAGTTTGTTATTATTCATTGGACAATATAACGATTTAAAGCCCATATATCATCGCCTTAGAGTGTAAACCTGCTAACTCACAACAAGGAAATTTTGCAGGGCAGAGAAAAAACAAACAAAATTTAATATTGTTGTTATTTTACTTATGGAAAGTGGTGTAGGTTTTAGGTGAAACATGATGTTAATTAATAGAGTAAAGGGTGTGTAGTTTCACAGTGAATGAAATAAAACTCAAAGAGGTTTATACAAACTCAATATATTTCGGATTATTAGTCCAGTTAATACTAGTAACTGCAAACTCCTGATGATGGACTAATAATCCGAAATATATAGGATTGTATAAACTCTGAGTTTTATTTCATTCATATTGAAGCTACACCCTTTTACTCCATTAATGTATTGTTGTTCATGAAAAAGAAACAATTTTTCACATTCTTTTCTACAACTTATTATCGTAAATTTAAGTTGTAGTTTTACTTGAACGATGCTTCATCTTTTTTCATTCAAACAGTATTAATATGTCATATCGTCGGCGAGTGTAAACCTACTAACTCCATTTTTATCATATATGACATATTAATACCGTTGAGAAGAAAAGAGATGCAGCATCGTCCAAGCTAAAACTGCTTACTTATAATTATGCTCGTAAGTTGTAGAAAAAAAGGTGAAAAATAGTTTTTTTCCATTACAGCAATATTAAATTTTGTTTGTTTTTTCTCTGCCCTGTAAAATGTCCTTGTTGTGAGTTAGCAGGTTTTACTCTCTAAGACGACCATATATGATAAAAATGGATTTAGCAGGTTTACACTCTAAGGCGACGATATGAGATTTGAGTATGAGGAAAGTTATTAGATATATTTAAAGCTATAGATCCACAATGATTTGGCGTGAATCGACAAACAAATTGAATTTTTGGATAAATTTAAAAGCTAGCCATCCAGTAAACAGTGCATATCAGTAAAAATTATAAAATAAATAAATAAATAAATAAAATATTGAAATCAAGTTGACTTAGTAAAAAAAATGCTATATTTTATGTTATAATTGATTAATAATAATAAAAAAATGAGTATGTAATTATTAGTTTATTTCATGTGTCGATAAATAATTAAAAATAATGTTAATAATTTTATTTTCAGAAAAATAATTCAACGAAATAGATAATTCGGCCGAGCGACTTATCGCTAACGGAAGATTTGCCGAGCAGCGCGCATTCATTTGGCCGCTTTCTTTCTCATGCTAAACATCCCACCTCTAAACAAGTAAGTTATTTCTCTATCAATAATTAATATTATTAATTATATATTTATAATGCATTATATAATATAACATTTTATCATTTTAGAATTGTTCGCGATAGTTTCGAGCATTGTAATGCTTGGACAAACCAACTGGTTCAACCTCGCTTTCTCCATCTACTCATCCGCCAACTCCTGGACCAAGGTAGGCTTTTCAACTTTTTTTTAAGTATATAGGCCTTATCTCTCCTTCCAAAGAATATATTTTAGATTCATTGATCAATTTGTACGAAATTTCGCGTATGCACCCTTTAGGGAAATGACTCTCTATGTGAAAAATTATAAAGTCCGAATTTAACAAAGACACAAGGGAGTCTTCAAAGGCTAGTTATGAAAAGGTAGCCCAAGGATAGTGAAAAAATTCTCTCGAATAAAATAGATTTATTGGATATTCATTTTTTTCATCACTCAAAAATCAATGTTTCGGAAGATTTTCTCTCCTTCTTCAGGGTCAACAAATCAATATAAAAAATTAATATAGACAACGGGGCTGGCCATCATTCATTTCATTCACAATCATGCATTCATATTGAAGGAGACAATAAAAGAGTGTCTTCTGCTGGAATTATAAATTTTATTTATTTATAAGGAGACTAGAGTTTCGAGGGCTTTGCCCTCTTCATCAGTCTTTTACAATGGATTCACATGAATTAATTTATAAATTTATAAATTAATTCCTGTGAATCCATTGTAATAGACTGATGAAGAGGACAAAGCTTTCGAAACTATAGTCTCCTTATAAATAAATAAAATTTATAATTCCAGCAAAAGACACACTCTTTTATTGTCTCCTTCAATATATAAAAATTCTGCTACTCTCTGCACAAAAACTTTCAATTTCATACATTCATAAATACATATATACACATATAGCCAGATTATAAAAAAAGAAACAATCAATTCACTTACTTAAAATATATTTTTTCATATTAATTTAATTAGTAAAATTTGAAAATATGAAAATAAAACTAGTTTCTTGCAATAAAAATATATTATTTGGTATACAACTTTAATAGCGTCAGATTCCTATAGATATTAACCTTGGTATTTTTATTTGTTAATTAAAAAACTTGAAATAATACTAAAATCCGAACTCAAGTGAAAGTCTAAAAACCTTTGGCATGATGTGTCATCAACTCACATACCTATGTCAAATTTTTATTTCAAAAAAATATTTACTTTCAAATTTAAATTTACATATTTATTATTTTTACCTTAATTTTAGCTTCGATCAACACTCCCTTTTCATGCCCGAGAAATACTACAATTTGTGACTTTAATTGAGCCCATGGGTTCCGTAGTCTTTACCTGAGGACCCTTTGAAGCCACGCTTGCCCCGAGAGCGATTACAATACTTTACCCATGCTTTGCATTGGATAAAGTAATAATAGAGATACTATTTATTTTCATAAGAATTTTGCTGTCTTGGTGTACTGGATATATTAATTTTTTATTGTTAAAGGATAAATAAATTGAATTGCTTCTTTCCAGTCATTTATTTTATTATTCAAATGGTTAATCCAAATATTTCGAGAGCGCTCTCGGCATCTCTTCCTCACATTGGTGGGGGAGTGGTTTCCACTGAGGAAGAAATGCCGAGAACGCTCTCGAAATATTTGGATTAACCATTTGAATAATAAAATAAATTACTGAAAAACAATTCAATTTATTTATCCTTTAACAATAAAAAACTATTTATTTTGTTAACAATAAAAAATTAACAATAAAAAATGTCATTAAGTGTTGAATAATTTATTCAAGTACTACTTGAATTAGTTCTTTTTGATGAGATGAGACATCCTATGTCTCATCAATTTGAAATATATTTTGCAGTTGTCGTTACAAATGATTTCAAGAGCATTTATGATATGATATAGATACCTACTTATCATTCAGGAATAGACAGTGTGTGAATAATGATATCTCATTAAAAAGGCATAATTTCAGCAATATTAACGGAAATTCTTCAACTTTTAATGAAATCTTTTATTCATTTTTGATATTACTACGTTTTCAAAAGATAATGAAATCAGCTTGAGATCTTTAAAGAGTCATCAGTGTAGGAGGTGGTTTCTAATCAATTTTAATGAGATAAATGGAAAGTAAATTGCGTTTTTTATGACTTTCCCTATTAAGCCAATTTATGAAAAGAAAATATTTTAATTGAAACTAGACGAAATGTATATTAGAAAAATTGTTAATTATCCATTCAATGTTACATTTACTTAATATTTAAAAAAATAATTAATAGAAACATAAAAACCACTTCGGAATTCATCTTACTTTGCTATACAAAAGTATGGGGAAGTATTGTAATCGTGTATGACATCAACTGGTGTGTTCACCACACGACTTTCATATTCTCCCTTATTTGAAATCATCTCGACTCCCCAATTTACACAACCTTCAATGGGATTAAAATTTATACACGACTAATAAAATGAAAAGTTCACCAAATTAAAAAAAAAATCGTTAGAGGAGTTTTTGAGAAAATAAAAAAAAACGGAATTTTCATGTAAATGTCCACTTCCGGTTTTCCGATTTCAACCAAAATCTTGTTGTACTCCTAGCCTATATCGAGCTAAAGTTGTGAATTTCGAAGCTCTGAGATTTATGGTTGCGAAGCGCAGGGGGGTACATGCATACGTACATACTCACTGACCAATAGATTTTTGGCCCCTTTTTGGCCTCTGAGGACTACAATTTCCGGTTTTATGTCTTAAATCCGATTTTCAACTATTAAGGGCATCGATTTCTTCCACCTAGAATTTACAAAATGAAATTAACATTTTTCATCTCTGAGATACAAGCTCTCAAATAGTTAGGACCCAGACTGGTCATCTCGATACTTCCCCATTATATTCTATATAATATAAATGTGAAAGTAAAAATTGGTGTTTTTGCTTGGTTTTTTGGAAATTTATTAAAAAGTAGATACTCATTTAATCTTGATAAAAAAAATCATTAGCTACACAGTGTTAAGGACTAATAAAAATTTATAAGTATACAAAAAATACGTTAAAGTAATATTTTCAGGAATATTAATAATAATTAAATGTAATGTAATTAAAAGTTCTACCAATCCGTTTCTCTCCAGAGAAAATTTCGTTGCAAAAAATATTAATAATTTTTTGAAAGTGTCTTTTAACCGGTGGATGAGTGAGTTTGTGTTCAAAATCTTATGGACGCCTCTGTCAAAAGTTAATAAAAATTTCAAAACAAACTTTTAGATTTATTTATTTTGATTGCACTGAGATTACGCAAACTTGACTTTTATTCTAGAGACACGGAAAACAATTACATATAATCATTAAATCTTTGTCCGATATGAATCAAATTTTGCAAAATAAATAAGACAAAAATCATTAACTCTAATATGGAAGTGAAATTACTTGTATTAAAGTTAAATCTTAAACCGATTTTGAGCCAAATTTTGTATCATAGTTAATTTTTAGAACCATACAATAAAAGGAATAAAAATTAAATGTCATAAAAGCAAGGGGGTGAAAATTAAAATAATTAAATCTTTAGCCTATTTACACAATCACAATGTAGAATCCTGAGAGATAAATGGGACAAAAATAACTTACCCAAAATGGGAGATAGGTCAAAATAGGACCTCACTCTAATAGCATACTCGATCTAGAAGATATCTTCTAGACAACTTAACGACATCTTAAAGACAATAAGAGCTCAACAAAGCATCTAGTGGAAGGGTGCTAACTGGTAGTTTTTTTTTTGTTATTTATTTATTGTCACCGGGAACAAAGCTCATTTAGACAGCACATCAGTAAAGTGTTAGTAGGGTTAGTGAGGGAGCCGAGTTTTTAGCCAGTCGAAATTTTTATATGCTATAGCCAGGCTTGAACCCGGATCTTCAACTTGAACATCGTCATCAACGATGCTGAAGCGGGGCCAGCGCGTTAGCCAGCTCGGACAACCCGACTCCCCATCTGGTAGATAAATATCGTAAAAAAATTAGAGAAATAATAAAATTATATTTTTTTAAATTAATTTTTTGCTTTACAAAAAATTTGGCTTGTCTTCACACCTGGCCTGTTTAATTTTTAATTTAATCATTCACATTTAATTATCATTTTCTATATTGATAATAAAAATATGGAGTATAATAGTAAATAAATATAATCGTGTATGAAAATAGTCATTTTGCTTTCGTTTTTTCGAACGTACTCAAAACAGCTAAAACTATTTGAATAAAAAAAATAAAAAATTGAGCAAAAAGCAAAAAAAATATAAATTTTAAGAAATCAAAAAGTATAAAACCAAACTTAACAAAATCCATTAGAACCAAAATTAGATTTATAGCCTTTTAGACTGAATGTGTGTGTCCAAAAGGCTATAAATCTAATTTTGGTACTAATGGATTTTGTTAAGTTTGGTTTTATAGTTTTTGATTTCATAAAATTTATATTTTTTGAGAATCGAAACGCCTTTATTTGCTCAATTTTTTTTTTTTATTCAAATAGTTTTAGCTGTTTTGAAATCTTTCGAAAAAACGAAAGCAAAAATGACTACACGATTATATTTATTTACTATTATACTCCATATTATAATAAAGTAAAAAATTTGGAGTGAATTCAATACTGAGGCACTCCCGGGAGAATCGTGTATTTTGTGAGTTCTTTGATTATTATTATTATTAATTAGTAAAGCCATTTTTATTTTCCTCTTGTTTCAATTAAAAAAAAAACAACTTTTAAGATTCAAAAATATCCCCAACTTATTATAGTGTCAAAATATAAGTTTGTTCGTATTTGTCATTGATTTATAGCCGAAAATAAATAAATATCCCTATATTTATGTCATTAATATTTTTGTTATTCATACTCTAAAAAAAATATTTGACTTCAATAACTTCCTATCATGCTATTGAAATTTATTTTATGGAAATGCCTATCGACTTTTCTATTATATTATTAGTTTGGATAAATGCAAATTTTCTACCGTGAATAATATATCACGTTTGATTTGGAATAAAATAAAAATTAACCAAAACAAAGAATTATTTTTCAAGCAGCGTGATTTATTGCTTTTTTTTAGCTAATGATGAGTGAAAAATAGTAATAATGAAAAATACGAGTAGAAGAAAAAATTTGAATTTTAGGAATCAATCTTGGCACAAAATTGAAGCCAATTAATACAGACTTTTCCCGTCCTGATAGATAAAGTATGCTTAGAAAAATAAAACGGGTTTTACCGGCGTCAGATTCAAAACTCACTCAAAATTCAATGGTCGGTTTATGTATGCACCAGGGAGATAGGGAGTGCCTGTAAGCTTAGAACTTAGGCGAGGAAATTGTCTCCTGAAGCGGGGGAAGAAGAAGCTCGACCGCCATCTTGCATAGTTCAAAACATTTCCAAACATAATAGTCCAAGAGCTGGTGACACATTTTTTGAGTACGGATTTAACCAAACTAGAAATAATGCGTAATAGTACCGTCTATGATAGTTGTACAAGGAATGGCCAATCTGGCTGGCTCTAGCAGGTGGACCAGGTACTGCGCATGGTGTGAGTGCGGTGGAGAATACATGTGTGTTAAAAAATATTTTTGACCCACAATGAAATTATAAAAATTATAATTTATAGTCAATTATAAACATAATATATTCACTCCAGACCATTTGAGTGGTGGGACGTGGAACCAGACCACCCAAAGTGTATTTTTACAACATGCAAAAAAAATAGCATCATGCTAAATCGCTCCGCAATATTGTCCACCAGACTGGAGGGAGTTGCCCCTATATTTTTCTATTTTGTTTCGGGCAACACCCAGTCCTGCAAGGGCGGAGACGATCTGGAAGTCCAAAACACACACCACCCCCGACGCATCCTTTGCCACGAGGTCTGCATTTCTATTGCCTGACTAGCTGGAGTACAAGTACTCCAACTCGACACGCATTCCCTTTTTGATCTGAGGCGACGATATAATAAATACATATTAAACATTTTTTTTTACTTAAAAATTTTATTAAATGAGCTCAGTGAAATAAATAAAATACTATCTGAATTTCTTTCCGGACCATTAAAATTACGCCACGGACCACCGGTCACCGATCGTTTCTCCATAAAATAATAATTCGTTTAAAAAAAATGAATATGGAATCCGTTATACGTTTGAACGGAACCATCAAATTTAAAACATTTTGGATGAATTCATATTTAATAGCTCGGCGAACTTCGCTCTCAATCGTCTGAAAAGATTTATATTTATTATATTTTTTATATATCTTTCTTTCTTTGCATATAATATAGGATAATACGTTTTTAGTAAGAGAGGAAACAACGAACGCTCTTCAATAACTTTACAAGTGATAAACGTCTGCAATATACATAAATTATAAAACATTTCAAGCCATTAGCGTAAAACTTGTACAATGTTCAGGTGGTAGGAGCGGTTGCCGTCTAACAAAAAGACACATTTCCATTTACATTACAAGCCTATAGATCTTGTCAAAAAATAAAAATCGCCCTACCATCAAATCCATTGCAATGCTTTTAATTAGTTTTATCTTCCTCTGAATTTAGGGAAGAAATTTTTTTTATTGTGGGCTAGCGTGTGGATATGAAATTAAAATAAATCTTATTCTGTAAATGATTTTCTTAAAATAGTTATATGCCTTGGAGGATAGTCATTTCAAGAATTAGGCTCTATCAAAATTTCAATTTTTAAATTTGAATATAAATGAATAGTTTAAAAATAATCAATGGCCTACGAGGCGAACCGAGAAATTTTTTAATGACGAAGATTAAGTCTTTGACTATGGGGGTCGGGTATGCTAGGGGTTAGGCATGTCAGCCTGCTAACAAAGTGGACCCGGGTTCGAATCCGAATCGAGGGATCCGGCTAAAACTTGACCCCCCCCCCGGGTAAGAGACAAATTTAAAACATAAAATAATTAGTATTGGCCGAGGGGTCAACCGCGAGTGGAATTAGGTGTACACTTTTAATTAATTATTTGGAATTACTTTGGAATTCATTAGATAATTTATTGTCTTTAACTTGGAAATGAAAGTGAAAGTGGAAGTAGGTGTAGACGATTTTAGGCCGCGGTTCACCCTCGGTATTTTCTTATGGCTAGAAAGGCCGAAAAGCCAAAAAAAGTCTTTGACTAAGAAATCTTTACGTGTGTTATATACACTCGGGAACAGCTAAATCGACTCAACCTCTAAGCGCGCATACAAAGTCGTTTTTCTTTTAAATGGCCAAGCCGATATTTATAAAATAAATATATCTTTAAAGCTTATTTATTTAGCTTTACATTGATATCAATGTCAAGCAAATCGGCTCATTACTTTTTAAATTATGTGATCTGAATGACAATGAAAGGAAAAAAGGATGTAAAGGAAAGGAAAAGTAGGGATGTTCAAAATTAAAATTAAATTGACATTTTAAACATAACAAAGAAAATTTATTTTCTTAATAATTTGTGTTGCCCCCTAAGCTTTTATAACAGCCCGCATGCGATCCTGCATCGACCTGATGAGTTTTTTTATAAAATCTTGAGGGATGCCTTCCCATTCATCTAACAAGGCTGTCTTAAGCTCATCAATGGTCGAAGGTACCGAATTTCTGACTCGAACCCTTTGTTTGAGGTGGTCCCACATATGTTCGATGGGATTCATGTCTGGGCTGAGCGCTGGCCACTCCATGGTGTGGATAGCGACTTCAGTCATGTATTGCCGAGTGACCATCGCAGCGTGGCACCGGGCATTATCATGCATCAGTAAAAAATTTTCCCCAATAAATCCTTTATATGGAACAACATGATGCAGGAGAATGTCAGCAATGTAACGGTCAGCTGTTAGACCCCTCTCCGGCCTCCACCAGGCACAAAAACAATATCTGTTTTTCCCTCCAGAGAAATGCCACCCCAAATCATGCCGGAACCACCACCATATGACACTGTTTGAGAGAAACAGCATTGAGAAAATCGCTCTACCTGACGCCTGTAGACCCGACTTCTCCTGTCACTGCCATGAATGCACACTCTACACTCATCTGTGAATAGGGGCAGCCCGCCATTGGTCGATACTCCAATTGAGATGCTCTCGAGCAAATTGAAGTCGAGCTTGACTGTGACGTGAGGTTAATTTTGGTCCAGAGGCAGGTCTTCTGCAAGTGAGGTTGGCTTCCTTCAAGCGTCTTCTGACTGTCCACCGACTGACAGCCAGACCTCGAACTTCTCTCAGCTGCTGCTGGACATCGACACCAGTGAGGTGGCGGTTTCGGAAGACGTCGTGACGATAAAACGTTCATCCCTCTCAGACGTGCACCGGCGGCGGCGGGTATTTGGTCTCCGAGTGAAGGCACCAGTCTCCTGAAACCTTCTGTAGACCCTTGAGACAGTAGACTGACTTAAGTTCAATTGACGAGCGACTTCTCTTTGAGTAAGGCTCTGTTCCAACAGAGCAACAACTTGAGCGGCAACTTCTGGCTTAGTATCCATGATTTTCTGAAAACAATTGTGTCAATTTGCGTAGATGTGTTCAGGTCAATTGCTGAAAATCGATTAATAAGAATAATTGGTTACATTGGTTTTTATAAGGAAATTGTAACTAACAAGTAGCGGCAGCTAGGAACAGCAATTTTTCCAGTTCAGCCATTCGGATCACATAATTTAAAAAGTAATAAGCCGATTTGCTTGAAATTGATATCAATGTAAAGCTAAATAAATAAGCTTTAAAGATATATTTATTTTATAAATATCGGCTTGGCCATTTAAAAGAAAAACGACTTTGTATGCGCGCTTAGAGGTTGAGTCGATTTAGCTGCTCCCGAGTGTATGTCAGATTGGTTTACTGCGGAGGACAACCAATTGACCAGGATTTCTTCTTGAAACTTGGGTTCGATTCTCGTGGGAGTAAATACAACTTAATGGATTTTGATGAGGCAGTCCAAGGCTTAAAAAAGAGAGATAATTATAACTATATTTTTTATTCAAAGCCGAAATTTTGGAGATTTATTCCCTCCTTCTTCGTGGTTTTGAAAGGTCGGTGAAGGAAATATAATTTGACATTCCATCTGTCTACTCTCTCAGTGATAGTAACAATATTATACAGTATTTCATTCTCATCAGAATTTAGTGTAGTGAGAACCCAGAAGAAGGAGGGAATAAACCTCCGAAACTTCGGGGTTGAATAAAAGATAATTATAATTATCTCTCTTTTTTGAAACTTAGACTGTATCATCAAAATTCATTAAGTTTACTTACTATAGTATATAGTATATAGTAAATAGTATATAGTATAGTATATATAGTACTTATTATATACTCTGTCTTCAAAAACTACTTCATCATCAGCCTGTCGATAGCGACAATCCACTGCTGAATATAGGCCTCTTCCATCAAATGGAAGGGGGTTGGCATTAAGTCACCACGCTTGCCAGACGGATTGGTAACTAGGAATCAGATTATAGCCGGTCAAATATCAATGCAGGGACTCGGACTCGAACCCGGGACTCCTGCTTAGAATGCTAGTGTCTTAAGCTCTCGGCTAATCCGATTCAAAAACTACTTCAATCATAGTAAATACAACACATCATACATCTCGAATACTGTAGAAAGTAATCTTTAGCTATCTATCACCGAATTTCATTCACCTTTCAATTGCTATTTATTTATTTAAATTTGCACCATGCTCTGATGCATCAAATAGAGGCCACCACTTAGTGATTTCTTCACAAAAGTCAGCATCTCTGCTAGTCTTCACAAGAAAATCTTTTCAATTTGATTAGTTTTTAGTTGAAATATAAAAATGAATACTTAACTTTTAATCTTGAATTTTTTTAATAATCAATATTTCTTAATTTAACATTTTTTATAATTATTTTGCTTAATATTTTCATCAAAACCCTGCATATTGGATACATTTTGAAACAACATTTACTATACTTTACTACTACTTTTTAGCTTTTAACTTCAATTTCAAATACTTATCTATCCACTTATATTTTGTTCAATAGTTAATAATTATATTTCCTGTTAAAAAAATTAAAGTATTATTATCAACAATATTAATAAAATGTTTTATTCTTTCAAATCCCTTCTGCTAGTTTTCTGATCCAATGGCTAACAGTTTTTAAATTTTTCTAAGAGATTTTTCAGTTTTTAAAGCTTTCTTATTAATGTCACTATTTCTAAGAGAGGGGTTTCCACTATTTGAATGCCGTGAAAAGTTAGAGGTTCACTAAATCAAATAATGACTATTCACTATTTCTAAGAGTGGGGTTCAACTATTTCAATGCGGTGGAATATTAGAGGTTCACTAAATCAAATAATGACTATTCACTAATTGTCAGTGGTATACTTTTCATTATATCGAATAGTGACTATTCACTTCCAATTAGTTGTTATTCACTATTTCGATTTTAGAGAGTAGGGATCATCTTGATGGAGAAGTCATGTGGAGAGTAGCATTAATCAATTTTCATAAATTTTTTTATAGATACCTAATTTAGTATTCATTAAAATGATCATGAAAAATTTCCTATACACATGTATAATCAATTATTTTGAAAAGCAGCATTCAATTATTCCAAACCATAACGAGCTGACGTCAGAGATGCTCACTCGGAAGAGATTCGTCGCTTGGTTAAACGTCACTTGAAAGGGTGAATGTGAACAAGTTCCGGACAATTCACAATTCCACAACGGAGAAACGATATTCGTGCAGAAATTGGGCCACTACATCCACAAATATTAACAGCCATCCTTTAGAAAGAGAGCTTGTCTTTGCCAAGACCAAAATAGACAGCTTTACCTAAGGGCTAACATTTTTACTTTCTTTTATTTAACTTCGTTCCTCTGACTGTCTGTTTGCCTGAGAAGAATCTTTTAATCGATTTTTGACCCACTTCTATATAAACAATTTTCTTGAAATCTTGTACACACACATATTCGTAATTTCAATATAATATTTCATCAATTTGAGGAATTAACAAAGAAAAATATTATTTAAACTTTAAAAAATAACATGAAAAAACCAAAATTAAATATCATTAATATTATTATTCAGTTCCATTATCAGTATTAGTACCTGGAGGCACCGAGCGATTCTCGGTAGCTTCTTCCTTCAGTTAAAAGCTTTATTTTAATATTATTTTTAATTTAAAATTCTGATAAAAATGTCGATTTTTATTTGAGAGCCGTTTTCAAATTAAAAAAAAAATACAAATATATATATATATATATATAATGTATTCGACCACTGTAGCCCCCCCTCCACCCTGCTCGACCCCACCCCGAAACCTCGCCCTACCCCCGGATCCTCCACCACTGCCCCTCACCTTCTGCACCCCCCACAGCCACCACATCTACCCCCGCTCCGCATCAAGATCGCTTTCTTATTCTCAAAACTTGTTAAAAGTGTTTGTTTCATCAAAATCGTTAGAGCCGTTTTTAAATTAAAAAAAAACAAATACAAATATATATACCTGGAAGACCGAGCTTCGTTCGGGTTTAGTTATTGCTTGACCACAACACACCACAATCACAATAGTTCTTCAAGGCCTTTGAGAACAATTAGCCCAACCCATTGTCTGTCTGGGTACAATAGTAAAAGGAAAACCTTTTTTAAAACCTTAAGAATGGAATTTTTTTACCTGAGAATAATTAATTTGATTACGATAAAACCCATCAAAAACAATTTTGTCGAAGATGAGACCGTGACAGATCGAATTGTCACCCCAAAAACCCCATAACCCGTGAATTTCATCAAAATCGGTAGAGCCGTTTTGAAAATAGAACTAAGATACAAACAAATATATAAATATATATATATATAAACAATTTTTGCTCGTTTTATAAGAGTAGATATATGTAACAAAAGGAAAAGTGAAACACCGTGTTAAAACATACGACCAATTGCAACGTTTCGCCAATTTATTGTGGCTTCATCAGGCTCTTGATGAAATTTTTAAAACACTTGGTCATTCAATTCTTTTCTTGCTAATTAGAATACACATATATAACATATATGAACACATTTATTTATAACATCACGATTGATTGTTTAGACTAGCAATGGATTCAAACAGACTAACTTGTACACTGTACACCTTCAACTGATTTTATAGGAAAATACTTTTAAATAAGTTGAAGGTATAGAGATTAGTCTGTTTAAATCAATTGATACTCTAAACAATCAATGGTGTTGTATAAATAAATGTGTTCATTTTGTTATATATGTGTATTTTAATTATCAAGAAAAGAATTGAATGACCAAGTGTTTTAAAAATTTGATCAAAAGCCTGATGAATCCACAATAAATTGGCGAAACGTTGCAATTGGCCGTATGTTTTAACACAGTGTTTATTTGTTCCTTTTTACTCTGATTTGTTACATATATTAAAATTAAATCTCAAGGCTTGCAATATATTAAGTCACATAATTGTTAATTTGATGCACATTTGATTCATTTTCTGCCCCAATTTCAAATGTAAATTTCAAAGTAGAAAATTGTAATGATATTTTTCTTTGTGGCTGGTTTTTGGGTACTTGGACTTGAAATAAATTATAAGTTAAATTTTCAAAATGTTGCTACGTTTCGCAGTATAGGTTTTCTGTTTCCTCAGTCAATTTTTAAACTTAACCTCCTCGTAATAATAAGAACTTTATATTATTTATTTCGAGAAGGTTAAGTTTAAAAGTTGCCTGAGGAAGCTATAAAAATATACTGCGAAACGTAGCAACATTTTGAAAATTTAACTTCTAGTTTATTTCATGTTACCCAACAACCAGCCACAAAGAAAAATTTTCATTATGGATAACAACACCAATTTAATTGTAAAATTATATTAAAATTTGGAACCTCGTAAAAAGTTCATTCTGCTGCCAAAATGTATGTATTTTCAAAAAACCCCATCTATCCCCGTATTGTAAAGTAAAAAATAATAAAAACAATATAAGAATAATAAAAATAAATTTCTAATATGCTTGGACCAATATAGGGCAACTTCGATTGCGTTCTCTCTGATAAAATGGAGAACCTCTAGGTCAGTGATTCTTAACCTTTTATTAGTCACGGCCCCCAAAAAATCCTAAAGTATTTTCGCGGCTAGTGCCCTCCTCCCACCATTAGATACTATACTCGTAATTACTCATACAAAAAAATGAAATGAACAAAACATGTCAGTAAATATTTCCTCTATTTGCATATGAAAGTATATTTGCTTTAGTATAAAACTTGTAAACCTAGACTTATAAAAAATATTTACACGGTTTTATTCAACTTGTAATTTTGTCTGTCTGTCTGTTTGGGTCAAATTTACCTATGCGCTCATCGTTTTCATTTAGTTTAACTATGTTTGAGAATACTGAGATGTCATTAAATTCATCTGTCACTTACATATATGAGGTCCCGGGGGACATTAACCATGCTCTTCTTGGGTGTGGGTTGTCTCGACGAAAAATAGACCGATTTTATGACATGGTTCGGGAAAGATCCAGTTCCCTACAAATGCGCAGAAATTACTTGCCTGCATATCCGAAGGGGGAGAACTAGTTAAGCTGGTTCTTCAATTCCTTATATCACTGGGCTCTGATATTTTTTGAGGAGTTTTTAGGTTGCTATTTATTTTTTTTTTTTAATTTGTTGTTTTGTTTTTTGTAGAGTAAATGTGAATATATTGTCTGGCAAAATGGGTTTGTGCCAATAAATAATGTAAAAAAAAAATAATAAATACATATATGTATCACTTATAAAAACTAGCAACATATTTTTTTTATTTATTTTTTTTTTATTTGTATAGATATAAAAACTTAAAAAATTCTAATATTTTCGCGGCCCCCCCTGTTAAGAATCGCTACTCTAGGTTACATCTAGGCAATGTGGCAAGTTCTACAAGTGATAGGAAAATTAAACAAATCCTCATAAATCGGATGAATCTTCCAGAATGTCCCATCTGGAGAGATTATCCTTTGTTGTGCAGACTCGTCTTGTTAATGAAACGCCAAGTAGCTCAATCTAAAAGTTTCCTCTGGGCGGTAACTTTTCTGCGGGTAGCATCATTCTGTGAGGTGGCTTATTTTATAATTCCAGATGCTCATTTTTTTAGAGTTAGACTCTGCCTCAAGGGCATATGGATTATTAAAGAAACTTTTTCTGAACTTTTGGCAGGTCGGTGCTCATATAATAGATGGAATTTGTTTGATTTTTATCTTTCTGTTCTTGTCCCAATTGGGGGGGAGCGATGCCAGTCAAAGAGTGCAGTATATCGATAGGGGTCTGTTTGATGCATTCTGTAACTATTTGGCACGTTTATCGAAAGATAAATGTCGAGTGAAACGACCTAGATTGCATATTTTTAAAGAAAAAAAATAAAGTTCAATTTTACATGCACTATCTAGTAATGGAATGTTTGGAGTCATTCAGTACCTCTGTTAATTTCTGTCTCTTAAAAAATATTCCAAATCATGTAGTGACGAGTAAACTATAAAAGTTTGCATAAGCTTTGGGAATCATCATCAATTTTAGCAACTTTACCTTTAATTTACTTTACTCAGCACTCTTGCCGAGCGCGGCTTTTTGAGTAAACAGAGTACACCAATACCTCACTTTGCGTCGGGGTTACGTTCCAAAAAACACGACGCAAAGTGAATTGAGATTTTCTATAGCAAACCATGTAAAGATCGAAGATAGGTTCCAGGGTTACGAAAATACTACTTTTTAAAAAGAAAATTGAACAAAGTAAACATTTAAAAAACAAAAATAATATAAAATTTTATTACATACATACAAAAAACAAAAAAAACGTATTCAATTAAAACAAAATAAACTATTCAATTAATTTATGAAAAACAAAATTAAAATTAATCACTGTCTGATGAGTCCATAGTGGCTGTTGTCGTAAGTCGGCTTTCTTTCACAAAAAATTGGTCCAATGTTTGCTGAACAGCTTTTTTCAACGTAAAATAAATTTCCTTGTAGCAATTGATATTCGTAGCTACCGCCTAGGACACTTTAAAACTCCATCCTCAGGATCGTTTTTTAAAATAATCTCCATAGCTTCGTCAATCAAACACATCGCTCTTGAAATTTGTTTGGAGGTTAAATTTTGTTCTTCGGAGATTTCTATTTTTCAGTTAGAAAGGGAATCCCCGAGTTTTGATGGCATGGCGCAATTAGAAACAAAAGTGGTGCCATCTTTTAGAAAAAAAGAAAATTTCAAAAAAAAAATTAAAGACTCGAACCCAAAACAACGCAACCTCGAAAATCTAACGACGCACAGTCAAAATTAGTACTAATTAAGCAGCGACGCAACTTCGAAAAAACGCAAAACGAAACGACGCAAAGCGAGGTATTGGTGTACCTATTTACCCATTTTATTGTATTATTTTGTTTATTATCGTGTTTAGAATTGTCTTAAACGTAAAGTAGCATCATTTTGCTTGTGTTTCTCTGACTGGACCTATAATATTTACTAAGGATGTTACGGAGGAGCTTCGACTCCGATTCCGAAATGTCGGAACTTCCGATTGAATTTACAGCTCCAACTCCGACTTCGGCTCCGATAATTTTGAATCGGAGGTTATAGCGAAGATCGAAAGATTCGACCGCTACAAGTTTTGACTTGTCGGCCGGGGATTTCCCTCACGTCAGCATATTTTTCGATTGTTGCATCTTACTTAAATATGTGTATTATCATTTATATTTGATTAAAGAGACTTATTACTGAATTATATTTCTATTATTTTTGAATCAAATTGCCAGATTTAAAATAGAAATATAATTTGACACGGAAATAGTTTCAGTTCATGACTATCGTTTGTAGTGAGTAATCCACTAATTTGTAGATGTCTGAATAATTTTATGTTTAATTTTTTCAACAAGTTTCTTGTTTTTTCCTTTTTTCTATGCATTGTTTTTAAATTAATAATAATGACATCTTTTGTAATTAAAAATATCTGATATGCCAAATTTTGCCGATAGTAGACATTTAGCCTTTTATACTTGAATAAATAAATTGACACGATTGATATGGCCATTCACTTGACTTTACCATACACTTCTGGTTGAGTTTGGTACAAGGGCCTAGATTTTTATTTTTTGACCCAACAACCCCCCCCATTTCAGGAGGTTAGTTTTTGAATTCTTAGAATTCTGGGGGCCCACTGATTATGTATACAAATTTTGGTTGAGTTTGGTCCAAAGGTCAGAATTTTCATTTTTTGACCCCTTCTCCCCATTTGGGGTGTTTTTTTACATTTTTAGACTTCTGGAGCCCACTAATTATGTGTACAAAATTTGGATGAGTTTGCTCAAATGGCCTAGATTTTATTTTTGCCCCCAAGAAATAAAATGCGAAAATCATACTGAAAGAAATAGCCATTGATATTAATTAGTAGAGATTGTGGTGTTGGTGCAAGGTGAAACATCTTTAATAAAGATAAGAGTAAATAAATATTATATTTAATATTCATTTACTATGAGTTAAGGATTCTTGGTCACTTGTTTCACTTTAAAATTAAAAAATTAAAAGATGTAAATTTTTTTTCAATATATATATATATATATTCGAGCTATCAACCCATCTTCAGGAAGTACCTACAGAAAATACCTTTTTTATTTTTTTTATTTTCTGTACTTCATGAAGATGGGTTGATAGCCCGAAATATATATATTATATATTGAAAAAAAAATTTTACATCTTTTAATTTTTTAATTTTAAAGTGAAACAAATGACCAAGAATCCTTAACTCATAGTAAATGAATATTAAATACGAGCAATTTCAGCCTACGGCACGCCCTGCTCACTCGGGCGGGCAACGTCTCAAGATGTGATTATTAGCTGTCCGTAATTATATGTTTTGAAAAATTTTTTGAATAATGAATATTGACCAAAGATAAGATGAAAAATATCATTAAATGCTTTATAAATACTTTTTAGAACATGCAACCATTTCTCTCGAAGTTCCCGATCGGTTGGAAACCTATTTCTTTTTTAATAATACATTTCAATATTTAAATTTATCTAAAAAGTGTCTCTAAATTAATTATATATAATAATTTTAAAATTAATTTATCTACTAAAATTTTAAATGACCCGCGCAGTAATAAATTATGAATTAATCTCATTATCCCATTAAATCATATCTCATTAAAACTTATATTATAAATTAAATATATATAATATATATATATATTTTAAAATTAATTTGTCTACTAAAATTTTAAGAATTTATATTTTTTTAAATTAAAAAAAAAAATTAATTTTCGCGGTATGAATTATTTCCAAAAATTTAAATATATATTAATATATAATATATTTAAAATTAATAAATTTGTCTACTAAAATTTCAAATGAGACACGGCGTAAATCTAATATTCTAAGCTATATAGAGTAATATATTAATATATAGAGATATTATAGATATATAATATAGAGAATAGAGATGTTTTACTTGTAAAATTTGACAATATAACAACTGTCATTGAATATTAGTTGCTTTTTCTCCCACATGTTCACCTTGCTGCGCCACGGGTACTGTCTGACAATGGCTTTTATATATATAGATAATATTTATTTACTCTTATCGCCATTGATATTTGTTGGTTATTTTAAAATAAGATTCAAAATATTGTTCGGTGTATGTAACTTGACTATTAATTTTGATAGTTAAAACTATATACCCGATGAAAATGACTCACTATGTGAAGTTGATGGTGACCAAAAGAGAAGGGGAAGGATTAGAAAGATAAAGCTTCGTCTGTGGGTTCTAGGTTATGCATTCAATTCAACGATCTGAATTGCCGGTTGCATCATTAGGCGTTAAATGTTAAAATCTTGTGTTTTTTAATATCACTAAAAAAATGACTCGTGTTTTCTTTTAGAAATCTTAATAATTCTGCTACTAGTGACATTTTGAAATTTTATATTCATTAAAATGTCTTTATTATTAATTAATGAGACAGGAAATGAATGCCATTACAGAAACAATTCTATAATCTAATGGGTTTTCAATTTTTAAATTGTTCGGATTTAAGAGTAGAAGAGAATTCATTTTCATTAAATTTTAAAGGAACATGGACTAAAACGGATACCATGCAATAACGGAAAATCGAATTCCTCTCACACTAGGCTTCTATTTCTATTTTATATTATTTTGGTATGTGCCTTGACTTTTAATTAATTTAAAAATCTTTAGAATGATTAAAATCTGCTATTTTTTTAGCGATACCGATAACAAGCATTTATGAAAATGTAAATGTTTTCAATAATTAAAAAAAATCCGTTTTCGATTTGATATCAAATTAGAATTAGTTTAAAATTAAATTTTTTTGCATACTCTATCTCGTGTTTTGTTTATTTAATAATTTATTCTTTTTTTTATGAAAATTAAATTGTCACAATTGCGATACATGATCAATTGTCCAAACAAATAAAAACAAAAAAATGTTTAACTTAATTAATAAACGGGTGTATACATCACACTCTTTTACTTACTTTATTTCATTTAATAAATAATAAATCGCCATTTTGACTTATGAATTTTATAATAAAAATTTAAAAGAAGTACTTCAACGTTTTTAAGACTCGGTACGATCTTTGCAAAATTTCAGGATGTTTATTTTCGTTTTTCCCTATTGCAATGAAATTCTTACATATTAATGGAGATTTAAATCGGCTTTTTTTTCTACATGTAATTTTTTAACCTAAATTATAACGTTGAATTAATTTTTCACTAAATTTTAATTGTGTACTTTCATAGGCTATTTTGATTCAGAAAAAATTCTAATACATAAAAATAAAAATAAAAATTGTTTTAAAAGAAAGTAGTGGAAGGCAGTAGTGAGGAAAGAAAAAATTAACACATATCCAAATAAGTAATTTATTGGATTCCTTCCTCCTTTCCTTTCAAACCGAAGTTTCGGAGGATTCTTCAGGGTTTCAAGGGGTCATTGAAGGAAAGAAATAAAATGATTCCTTCATCTCTCCACAGCAGTGTTTAAAACTGCTATGGAGATAGGAATGAAGCATTTTATTTGTTTCCTTCAATGACCCCTTGAAACCCTGGAGAAGGAGAGAAGAATCCTCCGAAACGTAGGTTTGAAAGGAAAGGAGGAAGGATTCCAATAAATTACATGCATGTGTGAGATAACAGGTTTACACTTTAAGCCGACAATATGACATATTAACACCGTTCGAAAGAAAAAGAGATGCAGCATCGTCCAAGTAAAACTGCTACTTAAAATTATGATCGTAAGTTTTTGAAAAAAAAATGTGAAAAATAATTTCTTGTTACGATCGTAAGTTGTAGGAAAAAATGTGAAAAATACTTTCTTTCTTAAACAACAATATTAGATTTTGTTTGTTTTTCTCTGTCCTGAAAAATTTCCTTGTTGTGAGTTAGCAGGTTTACACTCTAAGGCGACGTTATAATACATTTTTACAATTAGTTTTGAATTTCAATATCTTTTTGTCTTGTTGTTTTGTTTTTGTTATTTTTAAGACTAGTAATTTAAGTAAATAATATACCATTTATTTCCCCACAGATTTCAATTTAAAAATTAAGTGGGAGATAATTTTAACCTAATTATCGAACGGAGAATTTACCACTGCTCAAGTCCTAAACTCAGTAAATTGTATATTGTATTTTATCTAACTTCTGAGACCAGACTTGTGATAGAGATTTCTATCCTTCTTTCTATTCTATCCAATAACTTACATCCTCTCACTCATTCTGCATCATGTCTATTCCTATGGCCTCAGCTGTTTAAGACCCGTATTCACAGATACCTTCGACCCAGCCCATAAAATCTATTCTTCTTCTTTTCACGATGGAGGGGCCATCCAGGCCTTTAGGCGATCCACCTTTTTGGTGTAACTCCTTCTGTCATCACTTTCATAAAAAAATATATATATTAGTAAAACGTATCGTTGGTATATTTAAGCGCACTAAATAGTGACTACTCGATAAGTTAGGCTTCCAAGCGGGTCACAGTTTAAACAATCGCTGTAATTCATGTTATAGGGTGGGCAATATAAACAATATTGTATTTTTGGTTGAATGGTTCTGGACACAAAATAAACCCGGAGATGGTCTGCTCCATTTGTAACAAATATGAAAATGAAAATTTATTTCATATTTTAAATGTATGCCCGATATACAAACAATGCGTTGAGGGAAGTCTATTTAAGGGATTCTATTAAGAATGCTGAAGATTTTGGGATATTTTGAGGCCTATGAGCTTACAAAATCTTGAGAAGCTTATACAATTTTATTGATGGTGCTCTGCATCTCCGTCCATTTATTATCAATGAATGAGGGGAGGGGTGGGTGGTTTATTGTTACATTTGTTCACAATTCTGCTTATATTAGTACTATGTATTCTTGTTATTGAATTTGTTAGTCATTCTATCATATACCAATAATGACTACCTACGGATCACAGTAAAATCGATACAACATGTTATTAAGCAAAAAGACAAGAAAAAAACAAACAAGATTATCAATTTGTTTAATCAATTATCCGCTTGTAATGTTAATATAATAGAAACATAAGACTAAGGGTCGGGAATTGTAAATGAGATTAAAAGAGAATGTTAGAAAGTTGAAAGTTGTTCTTTCGCAAAGGGAGAATAATGACTCTGGTACGCAGTCAGTTTTGTAAACATGAAAGGGCGGTTCTCTCTCCATCTTCAATGCACAATTCATTAGAGGTGGTAATTATACTATTAACACATGTGCATATATATAACGGAGAAGGTGGGGCAAGGGGGGGTTTGGTCCCATGCGATGCTAAAACAAATTCATCACTGTCGGCACGGTTTTAAAAACATTGAGCCTTAATGAGATAAATTAATTAGAGCCCACATGTCAGCTAGGGGTGGGAAACTTTAGATTTTCTCCAGCCCTTTCTGACTGCTGGGATTAATATAAAGTTTTCCTGGAGTATTACATCATCATCGTCATCTGGTCAAAGTTCCTTTCGGGTAATTGAAATTTATAAGTTTGCATTCAATGTTTTCAAATTAAATTGATAACAGAGCATTTCCTTGTGCAAAGTCATTCAAAGTATTGTGTGCCGTGTTCGCGCTATCCATTATCGTCGACATCGATGCTTGGAATTTCAACTATGCGTGAAGAAATGCAATAATTCCTTAATTATCTGCATTCGTTTGCAAAAGGCTCGATTATATTGGAGACCTCGATTCGATCACTCGCTTTGACTCTCGACTCTGCTGCCGAACTTTAATTTTATCCATAATAAAATAAAAAATTTTTATCTATACAAATAACTTACCTGCGATCTGCCTATACGATAATTAAATAAATATATCTATAAAAATGATCAAATTGAAAATATTTTTTGAAATGGGTTTTTGTCAAAATTTTCAAAATTTAAAAATGAGTGGAATGATAATAAATAAACAAATCTATAAAAATGATAAAATTGAAAATATTTTTTGAAGTGGGTTTTTGTCAAAATTTTCCTACAATTTAAAATTTAATTAAAAATGAGTGGAATGATAATAAATAAATAAATCTATAAAAATGATAAAATTGAAAATATTTTTTTGAAGAGGGTTGTTTGTCAAAATTTTCCTATAATTTAAATTGAGGGGAATGATAATAAATAAATAAATCTATAAAAATGAGAAAATTGAAAATATTTTTTGAACTGGGTTTTTGACAAAATTTTCCTAAAATTTAAAATTTAAAAATGAGTGGAATGATAATAAATAAATAAATAAATCTACTAAAATGATAAAATTGAAAATATTTTTTGAAGTGGGTTTTTGTCAAAATTTTCCTAAAATTTAAAATTAAATTAAAAATGAGTGGAATGATAATAAATAAATAAATCTACTAAAATGATAAAATTGAAAATATTTTTTGAAGTGGGTTTTTTCAAAATTTTCCTACAATTTAAAACTTAAAAATGAGTGGAATAAATAAATCTATAAAAATGATCAAATTCAAAATATTTTTTGAAGTGGGAATTTGTCAAAATTTTCCTACAATTTAAAATTTAAAAATGAGTGGATTGATAATAAATAAATAAATCTATAAAAATGATAAAATTGAAAATATTTTTTGAAGTAGTTTTTTGTCAAAATTTTCCTATAATTTAAATTGAGGGGAATGATAATAAATAAATAAATCTATAAAAATGAAAATATTTTTTGAAGTGATTTTTTGTCAAAATTTTCTTACAATTTAAAATTAAAAAATGAGGGAATGATAATAAATAAATAATTTATAAAAATGAAAATATTTTTTGAACTGTGTTTTTGTCAAAATTTTCCTACAATTTAAAATTAAAAAATGAGTGGAATGATAAAAAGACATTATTATAAATATGGACATGGATATGAAGTGTTTACTACTTTACTTGATGATCTAATTTTGATAATAAATATGTAATTTTAAAATAATTAACCCGAAGGTTAAAGTATCTTTTTTGAAAATTAGATGATTTTATTTTTCCAAAAATACAACTCAGGGTTAAGCCCTGGTTTAAATCGAATGGGATTAAAGAAGGATAATATGAGGAATGATAATTTATTTTTTAAAAGGGTCACGGATATAATAATTCTTACTATCCATTATCTATTGACATGTAAGAACGTGCAAAGATCTAAAAGACAAGTCCTGACAGGTTTTAGTCCAGGAAAGAAATTTTCAATTAATTGTGATTGTTCTAGAAAACCCCAATTCCTTGTCTCTTTGTAAACTATAATGATAACTATAGACTTGGTTGGTGTCGTATCATGTAAATTGCTGAAATAATAAATATTTTAGCAAATTAAAATAGAAAAAGAAGGATAATTTTTAAATATTCATTATTTTTTTATCTCATTAGCTGAGCTTATAATTTTGTTTTTAGTGAATTTTATTCTTGAAAAAAAAACTTCCCGTACATCCATATTTCGAAAAAGAGAATAAATATATATCTCTACATATAAATCTCAATGTTTTAAGGAAGTTTAGGATTTTATGTTGGGCCACACTCATTGCAGTGCTGGTCCGCGGCCACGGGTTGGACAACCCTGGTTTAGAGATTAATCGGCTTCTACTATAATGGTAGAAAAGCATCAAATCCTCATTTTCTAATAAACAAAATAGAAAAATATAGGGGCAACTCCAGTCTGGTGGACAATATTGCGGAGCGATTTGGCGTCGGGGCGGGCTCGGTCAGGGTCGAGGCCATCACACTCTCGTGGAAGGGAGTGTGGTGGCATAAAGGGGTGGGGTCCCTCATCGCCCTGGGTATATTCCAAAAAACAATAAACAATTTTACATATAGGGCGATGAGGGGATCTCTCCTTAATTTTTATACTTTCAGCAGAAGAACATATAGAACGGGTGGCGTATGATTATTAATTGTAAATACAAAAAAAAAAGAAATGTGAAATGTGAGTCAGGATTAATCCTGGCTCTCTCATCCACCCTCTCTGAATCTGAATTTATTTGTTCTGAAGCTGAAAGTGTGAAGTTTGTGTAATTAAGTTTATCTTTGTAAGAGGCGGCCCGCTCCTCGGAGGCCCAATAAACAAAATACTAGGCTGAAAAACACTCCTTTACATAATTTCAAAAGTGATGTTGAAAATTTAATTTCTTCTTTGAAATTTTTCTAGAAAAGATTTATTCAACGAAATTTTCACATAAAGTATATAAAAATATTATAAGTTGAGTGATTTTTGCAGCCTCGCTCATCTGTCTCCTGTCACTTGCACTCATGTCCATCATAATCTATTCCTGTGGCTCCAAGCCTCCGGAGGAATGTCTTTTCCTTTGAACATTAGACCCAACCACTCTAGCCCTTTGATTGACCCTGATCATTCGATTGATATTGAATGCGTTGTCGACTTTGGCAGTTAAATAGCATAATGAACTTGGGGCTAGGTATGTAAAATATTCAGATTAAAAAGATGATCATCTATCTCTTCCGATATTGATTTTAATTAATTCTATTCTAATTAAAATTCCAATTAATTATTCCCCAGTTTTTGCCTCTCTGTATAGGCAATGTCATAAAACAGCTTCTCACATATAATACAAATATGAGCTAACGTTTTTTTTATTTTGATCAATCGTTTCACGGTAAAATACAAAATTACAATCTTATATTAGAGTTATAAAGGAAACCAGGCAAGATATATTAAATATACAGGGTGGGGGATAAAGATCTGCCACATTTTGAAGAGGTATAAAAAATGAAAAAATTTGACTAGAAAAAAAACTGAATATATTTTTGGAAAGAACATAAAATATATTTTTTAATGTGCTTTAAACATTATATCAGACTAAAAGGTGTGTGGGGGGGGGGGGGGGGGAAATTAAAATTCTAGCCCTTTCGACCAAACACAACCAAATGTTGTATACATATTCTGTGGACCTCCAGAAGGCTAGAAATTCAAAAACTAACCACCCTAGGGCTATATTTTTAATTTTTGACCGTCCTCCCATTTTGGGTGGTTAGTTTTTGCATTCTAGCCTTCTGGGGATCCACAGAATATGTATACAAAATTCGGTTGAGATTGATCGAAAGGGCTAGAATTTTCATTTTTGACCCTCCTCCTCTTTTAGTCTGATTTAATGCTTAAAACACATTAAAAAAAAATATTTTATGTTCTTTTCAAAAATACATTCAGTTTTTTATAGTTAATTTTTTTCATTATTGTATACCTCTTCAAAATGTGGTAGATCTTTATGCCCCACCCTGTATAAGGATTTGTAAGAGTTTACTTGTCGAGGTTAAGCGGATTGTTTGGCATTTTTAATAAAGAAGATTAATTTTCTATCTTTGTGTAGAATATTTATTATTGGCAGACCACCATGGTTAATAGGTTTCGGTCTACTGATAGATCATTGTCAAGGCCTAAAAACAATATCGATACAATGTCAAATATATATTACAAAATTACATTGATTAAATTTATATACAGTGCTAAATATTTAAAACATTAATACCTCAATTCCAAATTTGTTTCTTAGCTAATAATATAAAAGGACCCTCGTTCCGAAAAATTAGCTAGGAAACAAATTTGGAATTGAATAATATAAAAGGACTCTCGCTCCCAAAAATTAGCTAGGAAACAAATTTGGAATTGAGGTATTAATGTTTTAAATATATAACACTGTATATAAATTTAATCAATGTAATTTTGTAATATATATTTGACACTGTATCTATATTTTATTCGGTCCTGGACACTGGTCTCCCAGTAGACCGAAACCTATTAACCACGGTGGTCGGCCAATAATAAATATTCTATACAAAGATAGAAAATTAATATTTTTTATTAAAAAAAGCCATACATTCGATTAACCGCGACAAGTAAACTATCACAAATCCTTATATTAGAAGTTTCTATATCTATCTATAATTATTTAATCGGCATGCACGACGACGCCGACGGGATTTTTTTTAATTCTAAAACCCACTAATAGTTCAAACAAAATGTATTAAAATTAGGAAATTTAAATTATTATTTTCAGGAAGGGAGGTGGAATGGGATGGGAGGAAAGGGTGAATAAACCAATCGACTTGATTGGAGAATAATGGATTATCGGAAAAGAGGTTTTTTTATCTAATTAGATTTTTCCTCTTATTAAAAACAAGGACTAAAGATGAATAAGGACACTCGATGGTGGAGAAGTAATCTCCGGAATCGAAGCAAAAAATACAATGTATACATTAATTAATGTAAAATAATTGGTTTAATAATAATAATTATTATTTTCAAAACCCTCTATGGAGTCCAGGGGGCGCAGCCCCTTGGCTAGCAAGATGCCCGCCGAAGCCTGACTTCGCAGCTAGTTTGCATTAAATATTTCAATAAGAAATCAAATCAAATATTTTATGTAAAGAAATGAGTATCTATTTGAGAAAGAAAGATTGAATTTTTTTCTCAAAATCAACTTGTGATATGAAATCAATTAATTTTACGAATTTGAATTTAGGTCATTTATCATCATATGGTATATGTTGCATGTTTGGAGGTGATGGTCTCAATGGTCTGGACTAGTTGCCCGGAAAACGTACTAGTGCTTGGGTTCGACTCCCGAGGGGACAAGACCCTCCTACATGCAATATAAACATATCTATTAAAATCTTTGATAAATGACTTAAATACATGTTGGTAAAATATTTTATATTCTTCCAATTTCAGGGATTATTATGCCCATTAACGCATTATATTATGCAAATTATTAGTATTATTAAAATCATCATCATCATTGACTACACGGTTTTAAGACTGGTTTGACACAACCACCCGTCTCCACTCGGCTCTGTCCCATGCCAGCTCTTTGACCTCTCTTAAATGTCTCGTATCCCATATCCCTAATTATTTGGTCGAAATATTCTAATCTGGGCCTTCCCCTTTTCTTTCCCCACCTCCCCTCCAAGACATCCCTAATTCCCTATTATTAAAAAATAAACTGCAATGGATCTTTGCTAAACTTTATCCAAATGCATTTGAAATATTAATATGTTTATTCCTTTATTATTATCAGATATCACATGCAATTCAAAAATAATGATCGATTCCCTTTTAACAGTCGAGGAATAACCATTCTACATTCGATTTTTGACATTTCGGTTATTATTGGTAACCATTGGTGAAGACATGGAGGAATCGACTTAAAATCAAAAATAGAGATCGATTCTCATCTAATACTTTTTTTTTTTTTTTTTTTTCCTCCCTGGCCTTGCCTCATAACAAAGCATTTGGCCAACTCTATAGTATTAAAAAATTTATTTTTACCCCTTAACAAGGACCAATATGACACCAGAGCGGCGCCCCCCACAGCACAGCAATAGGAGTACCCGCGGCACACGCCGCCCGGGCCACAAAAAGTTCCTGCCTTGATCCTTAGTATAAAAACTGAGGCCTAAGATGTAAAAGGTCTCAGAAGATCATTGTCGAAGACTATGAATAAGTTTGAAATGTCTTTAAGGGATTCATAATAAGTAATGATTAAATGAGATATGGAGTAGTATGTCAAGTGTTATTCCAAAACCATCCAATAGACAAAATATGCCCTATTATTATCTTGGTAATGTCCGATTTAACATTTGTATAATGGAGAAGAATTGTCATTCGTGTTGGTAGCAAAATTTTTCTTTGGTAATATCAGTGTAAAATGTGTCAATTTTGATCTTATATCTATCACAGTTCAAATATATATGATCAATATCCCCAATATTTTCACCACCACACACGCAAAATGGAGTATCCCTGACTCCCAGTCTATGTAGGTGAGACGGTGTGGGAGCATGACCGCTACGAAGGCGAAATATCAGTGTGGACAGATTTTAAAATAATGGTTGTATGAACCATGAGTGCATGGGGATTATAGGACTATTTTGCAAGAATGGCCTCTTTGAGTCTCTGCTCTCTGCCCATGTTGTTGCCATTTTGAAAGAGATTTGTTAATGATGTTATAGATGTCAGAAATAGGGAGAGCAATGTTTAAAACCACTTCCCCATCCACCCTGGCTAGATTAGCAAGTTGGTCTGCTTGTTCGTTACCATTTATCCTACGTGCTTGGAATCAAGTAAAAATTTTTTGTTGACATTTTCCAGCTTAAAAATTTGATTAATGATATTTATAATAATTGGGGATGGATTTCTATTTTTATGGAGCCCCTTCATTAGCTTCCATTACACTCAGAGAATCCGTACACACTAGAAATTCACCTCCGGAAAGGTTTGAATATGCTTTAGAGCCTCAAAAATAGACAAAGCTTCAGCTGTAAAGATAGATGTTTCTTTGGGGAATTTTAATTTTTTTGTTATCATACCATTACTACCCTCAATAAGAAAAGCACCTCCAACAAATAATGAATCATTACTTTTAGATCCATCTGTGTAGATGATTGTATGATTAGTGAAATCACTGGCTATGAAATTTTTAAAAATAAGATTAATAAAAGGAGTACCCTTTTTATGGTTGAACATGTGGAAACTGATACGATGAAAATATGAACGAAAGTCACCAGAAAAATAAATATGAGAGGGAGACTTATAAATTTGATATGTCTCGTTCGTTATTGATTCAAAGACTCGATGAGAGCATGTTTCTATTGGTGTAATGGTTGGCTTGGTGATCATTAGTTGTATTCATTCTGATAGAATTTAAAACCAACGAGTAATACTTAAGGAATAACAATTCTACATTAGATTTTTGACCCTTCGATTATTATTGGTAACCATTGCTGAAGACATTGAGGAATCGACTTAAAATAAAAAATAACGATCGATTCATATCTAATACTAGAGGAATAAATTTATTGCATTCCATTTTTGATGTTTTGACTATTAATGGAAACCGGAAACCTCTACTGAAAACGTGGAAGAATCGACTTAAAATCAAAAAGACTAAATTCTTTTTTGGTTAACAACTCAAGCTTGATTACAATACTTTACCCATGCTTCGTATTGGATAAAGTAAAAGATAAAAAAAAATTAACATTAAAATTTTAAAAAGTATCCTCTAATAAAAATAGTCCACATTCCGATTTATTTCTCTTTGTAACTACTAAGAAAAAATCAAAAACAATTTTTTTCCTTTGTTTTTCTTACAACTTCTTTGCCAAGTAACTCTATTAGAGTTAATTTAAATCTTTCTAATGGATTTACATCGAGTATTTGTTTATTTTAGAACGCGAGTTAAAAGCATTAATCCCTTTTATCTATCTCTACTCAAGCAAAGAAGTATTTCAAAAAATTCACATGATAATGAAATTAATAGATTACTCTTAAGTATAATTATTTATTTATTTTAACCCACTTGGTCCATTACAAATGTATTACTACATTTAAATTTTCAAAGACCTTCCTTATCTAAAATCTATAAAACTGCCTAAGCATAATAGGTCGTATAGTATTTATATAATTTTTAGAATATATATATATATATATATATATATATATATATATAAAACAGACTTCAAAAAATTTAAATTCAACAAATAAAATAATAAGAACTCAAAAATCAAATAAAGTGCATGAAATTTATACTGGACCAATCGGCAAATATACTGAACTTGATGCAAAAAAATCATCGAAATCGGTCCACATGGTAAATAGAAATCGGCAAACAAACATCATCAGAACTTGCCCAAAATAATATGGGACCACCCTTAAGGTACCCCCTTTCCAATAAAAGAAGAATCATTGAAATCGGTCCATAAACAAAGAACTTATTCGTGAACATACATAACAAAAAAAGGTCCAATACCAATAAAAAAAAACAATCAGGAACTAAACTGAACCCAATTAAAAAAAAACATCAAAATTGGTTCACAATTGTCGAAGAAATTGAGTAACATAGATACAAAAAAAAAATCATTCGAATTGAGAACCGCCTCCTTTTTTTAAGTCGGTTGAAAATATGGAAAAAAGGGGTCGCTTATTTAAAGGACCAGCGTGTCAAGGGAGTCTGATTAGTCATAGATTTCGAATTGTATCAAGTGTGACAGGAGAATGCTTGGAGGCCCCTCAACATTGTTACGAATCATATATAAGACGTATCCATAGAAAATTTTATAATCAGGAATTATAGCATTTTTGTATTCTAGTATTACCACGCCTAATTATAACCAGCAAGGATTAATTTTTTAAGCTCAATTAAAGTTATTTTAATTGATATATACTGTTATTACGATTCATCAATGCATTTTAGTAGTTTAATCCAGCTTAACATGACTTTATCGAGATTAATAATTGTCAACAGACTGTTTGACAGAGTTGATCTGCATGAATGTTTCTAAAAACATAATTATTTATCATCGCTTTGTAAGGACAGGAAGAAACGAGGGGTGAACCGCGATTGGAATTATGTGTACACGTCTTTGGAATTCATTAGATAATGCCCCTTCATCTATTGTCTTCTATTTGGAAATGAAAGTGGAAGTGGAAGTTTGTCTACGCGATATTAGGTCGCGGTTCACCCTTCGGGAAGAAACCTGGACAATTGGATAAACATATAGAATTAGGCTGGATGACTTTCATATGTGCTAAAAAATAAGGGTGAAGTTTAAACGAGTGGGTAAAATTACAAATAAAGGAGTTTGGAAAAGATTAGAGAAAAGAAAACTATGGGACTTAAATAATAGGCCACGGCTAGGGTGTTCCTTATTTTGGGAATTTTCGAATTTTAACACTGACAGAGGCTCATATGGTTCGAAATAAATAAAAAAAAATCCCTAAGTTTCAAGTCTCTATCTCAATTTTAAGATGTGCCTTGCGATGCAAGTTTCCCACCTAAATAACATGGAGTTTTTGGCACTGAACGATCAATTTTTTATTTAGACCAAAGTAATGGTTCAAAAAATTCTAAATTCTATAGAATTATAACAGTAGCTATCCCTAAAGTTTACAGATTTTTATTTATTATAATTTTGGAGTCTTTAACTTACTAATACTTAGATTATAGCAGTATTTTATCTAGCTGTAACTCCAAAATTATAATAGCTAAAAATCTGTAAAAATTCTGGACGATAGCTACTATTATAAGGATAAAGTCTTAAGAGTTTCAATTTTTTTGAAGAATTACTTTGACCGGAATAAAAATTAGACCGTTCGATGCCAAAAACCTCATGTTATTTAGATGGGAAACTGGCATCGCTGTGAGCTAAGTTAGTAAATGTGTGCTTGTAAATATGTAAAAGGAATTGTTCCGTTCAAAATAAATAAATAAATAAATAAATAAATTGAAATAGAGACTTGAAATTTGGAGGATATTTTTTTTTGAGTCGATATTGAGGAGACAGTCCAAAATTCAAAAAAGAAGATAATTTAAAATCTTTTTATTCATAAACCGATGTTTCTGGAGGCTTATTCCCTCCTTCAGGGTTTTGAAAGGCCAGTGAAGGAAATCCAGACCTCAAGAAGGTGGGAATAAGCCTCCAAAACGTTAGTTTATGAATAAAAAGATAGTTTAAATTATCTTCTTTGTTTAAATTTTGCCTGACTCATCAATATGCACTCAATTCACTTATCAGTTCGTCTCCGAAAATTACTTCAATATTTTTTTTTTTATATCAAACCATTTGAACCTATGTCAGAGTAAAAAATGCGAAAATACCCAAAATAAGAACCACGCTAAGGACATACATTAAGACAGACGATATTCTTGAGAGATATTTTTAGAGAGTGAGAAAGATTATAATATTAGCGCAAATAATGAAGAAAATAAGATGATCATTTAAAGAAGTGAAAGAGCCTTGGGATAGAGTTTATTGAAGGCGGGTAGTGGTGTCAAACCAGTCTTTGGTCTAATTAGTATATGATGAAGATGAATCTTTTACAACGTCAGAGTAGTAATTTTTAAATTTTTGGGATAATATTTTTTGATCATATATTTATTTAATGATTGATTGATATTATAAAATAAAGAAGATTTTCTTGAACTACAAGAATAATTTTATTGATTTCTTTAATAAATAATCCAATCCACAATTTGTTTGATATGCGGTCATATTTCTCCCTCAAGAAGCGAATTAGCCTCTTGGGTCGCGGTAGATGCAAAAAAACTGCACTGAGGTGACACCGAGGGGTGAACCGCGCTTGGAATTAGGTGTACAAGTCTTTGGAATTATTTTGAAATTCATTAGATAATGTCCCTTCATCTATTGTCTTCTACTTGGAAATGGAAGTGGAAGTGGAAGTAGGTGTATACGATATTAGGTCGCGGTTCACCCCTCGGGTGACACCGAGCTCCCATTCATAAACAAACACAAAATAAAACTTTTTAAGTGATATTCCTACTAGAATACGCGATCAGTCATTTTAAGCTTGACATTTGATTTGATTTGTGTGTTTTAACTTTGCAGTAGATTATACAAGTTTTTGTTTCTTCTTATCTTGTCTTTAAAACATTCAGAAATAGGCCCTTTTAATAGAAATACTTCATTTTGAAAATTTTAATCGAAAAATAATTCTAATTGAAATAATTGGTGGTTGTCTCGATAAAAATATATATTTACATTTTTATTTAATTTCCTTTGAATATTAAATTTGTTTTGTAATTTCAAATCCCACAAAAAAGATCATTACAAATATTATTATATGTGACCTTCTCCGAGAAAAGGGACCTAGTGTGTCAAAAAACGGGTTTGGACTTAAGAGTGGATTCTGGTACCTAAAAGGGTATAGAATAAGATGAAATGAGTTAGATTTCTGATAAGCTTAGTAACAAAATTACAAAAGAACCAAAATTGCGAAACAACTTTTGAGATATTGATAACACTCGTTATACAGTTGGCACAAGACTGAAGCGGCACTTTATTATTTTCCTTTCTTATAGTTATTTTTACATAAAATACGTCACCACATAGGCATGACGTCACCAAAGTCGGCACCCAATCATAACTAACCATACCAAATCGCATCTCCCAAATGAAGGTGTGTTCAAAGTGATAATGCGTTATGAAACTTTAAATGCTTTTTCTCAAAACTTCATTTTCACACACTAGGTCCCTTTTCTCGGAGAAGGTCACATATATTAAAAGTTAGGCAATTAATTTATTAAAAATCGGGGTTTAAATTCCAAAAATACTTTAAAACAAATATTATTATATATACATACAAGAATTGCTCTTTTAATATAATAAAATAATATAATATAATAAGATAATTACATTTTTGCTCAATATCATTTTAATAATTAATTGGTTTTACAATTCTATATCCTTAGTAGCACAATGTTTCAAACTATATCGCCCCTATATAGTTACTACCAGATAATGTTTGAAACATTGTGCTACTAGGGATACCACTAATAGTTGATTACAAAATATTATTATATATTAAAATTATTAAAGGTATTTTTCTATTTTCTATAAAATAATTTATTAGAATATCAATTTCATTCTCTTAAAAAATCAGACTATTCAAAAGAACGTGCCTCCTTCTTCAAGATTTAAAAGGGTCAACGAAAGAACCAGCGTGTATATTAATATTATTTTTAATTAATAAAGTTGTTGTAGGGAAATAAGGACAATAGCTTATGCAAATAATTTTTATCTTTTTGCCAACGTTTTATCAACTTTTTTGACTTCCTCAGGGCTCAAATAAATTAACTTCCTTACATATTTGTCATTTTATCAATATTCCTTCTTAGAAAACATATCAGGCCTATCATCAAACAGATTGAAAAATAAAAATAATTTGAATAAGCTATTGTCCTTATTTCCCTACAACAACTTTATTATTTAATCGATGGACATAAATAATTATTTTTAATTGTAATATTAAATTCAAAACTTTGTGCCCAGTGATAGGTCCTGATGATGGCCATAGCGGGTGTAAACGTTGAAAAAAATTAAATTTTATTTTTATTTTGGCTGCGAATAAAAATCGACCCTTTTACCTGTGTTTAAAATTAAAAATAAAATTAATATTTCGCTTTTAACTGAAGTAAAAATTTACCGAGCATCGCTCGGTGTTCCAGGCACTAATCACTATCTTACTATTGCTAAACGTTTCATTGGAACTTTTTTGATCTATTTTGATCTTTGTAAATGCATAACTAGTTGCCTTTATCCAAAAGTAAGCCAAGGTTGTTTTAGGGAAATTATTTCTATCCCTTATTGATCTATTTATAGCGTAGGTTTTGATAGCTAAAAGTATTTTTATCCGTATCTTGTTATAGAGAAATCTAATAAAACTCAAAGTAGTTAGAAAATTGAATAATAGTCAATTGAAATCAGTGCGAAATCTTTATCAATAATCAATTATTTTTATAAATTAAAAAAAAAAATCAATGTTAATGATGGGCCATTATCGTTTGAACAGAACACACGTTTATAAATGATTGATTAGTAAACCACAGTGGTTGGACTAAATGCAAATTGTCCCTCAATCCGGTGTTCCTGACTCAGTCTTCATTGATCAGCAGATAATGGACCAGGAAATGAATTCAGCTAGTTCAATGGATATGCTATAGAATAAATAATAAGTAAACTAAAGACAAAATATATACCATATAACATATATATTTATTTATTGAATGTAATGGAGGGCAGCCCGGAGGTGGTGAGGAGGAAAAAATTAACACATATAAAATAAGGTGTAATTTGTTGGAATCCTTCCTCCTTTCCTTTCAAACCGACGTTTCGGAGGATTTTCCCTCCTTCTTCAGGGTTTCAAAGGGTCAATGAATGAAACAAATAAAATGTTTCCTTCTTCTCTCCACAGCAGTGTTCAAAAACTTTCTTCATTTTTAACAAAGGCATAGAAAAACAAATTTTTTTCCTCCATTTCTTAATTATGTCTTGCCTTTTCTTATCTATGCCTTTGTTAAAAATGAAGTAAGTTTTTGAACACTACTGTGAGAGAGAAGGAAATATTTTATTTGTTTCATTCATTGACCCTTGAAACCCTGAGAGGAAAAATCCTCCGAAACGTCGGTTTGAAAGAGAAGATTCCATTAAATTACACTTTATTTTATATGTTTTAATTTTTCTTTTCCTCACTACCTTCCATTACATTCAATTAAAATTTCTACCAGTCCGTCTCTCTCCAGAGAAAATTTGGTTGAAAAAATATTTATTTATATTTTTTTTATTTAATTAATTTATTTAACCAATTATTTTACATGAATTACTGTATACATTGTATTTGAGCTTCGACTTCGGAGATAACGTCCCCATTTACTGTCCTTGATCATCTTTTTTTAGTCCTTGTTTTTAATAAGAGGAAAAAATTAATTAAATAAAAAAACCTCTTTTTCGATAATATTTTCACTTCCATTCCCTATATTTATTTATTTATAATAGAATTTATTATAAATAGAAAAAGTCACTTTTCTCTGGTCATTCAGGGGAGGGGAGAAGACTAATTTACTCAATTTTTTTCCTTATCTTGCTTAGAGTTGTCTGAAATATATTCATAAGATTAGTAATATGAACATCTGACATATACACAATATTTGTTATTTATATGAACATTTATAGGGCAAATTTATCAAAGATCTTAGTAGATTATTATGTATATATTATATGTTAGAAGGTTTCGCCCCCTCTCAGGAGTCGAACCCGAGCGCTATGTTGCTATCCTGGAGGGGCGAAACTCTCATATAATTAAAATACAGGTATGATACCCAGAAGTAGTTCTTTTTTTACTTTATCCAATGCGAAGCATGGGTAAAGTATTGTAATCGCTCTCGCGCCAAGCGGGACTTCAAAGGGTCCTCAGGTAAAGACTACGGAACCCATGGACTCAATTAAGGTCACAAATTGTAGTATTCAATTAGGTTGAATTTTAGCACTTGACGATTTTGCCAAAAATTACCAGGTATCTCATCGAGAGGCCAAAAAGTGCCATTTTTTGGAAGTGCGTGGGGATGGATGGATGGATGGATGGATGGATGGATGGATGTTATCGTTTTTTTCGTCCACGATTTTTCCACACCTTTGCACCGATTGAAATGAAATTGAAAACCTACCATTAGTTTAATAAAATGAAGCGCTGATTAGTTTTTGGTACATATCGGCCCACAAACATTAGTACTTTATTTCAGAACTTTTTTAGTTTTTTCTAAATATCTTGAAAATGACTTAACCAATTTTGATGAAGCGTCAAAAACCTAATGTAGAATTGTTATTCCTCAAGTATTAGATGAGAATCGATCACTATTTTGATTTTAACTCTATTCCTCCATGTCTTCAGCAATGGTTACCAATAATAACCGAAACGTCAAAATTCAATGTAGAATGGTTATTCCTCGACTATTAAATGAGAATCGATCATTATTTTTTACTTAAAGTCAACATGAACTGCAAATATCAAGTGATATCTGATTAATAATAAAGGAATAAACATATTAATATTTCAAATGAATTTGGATAAAGTTTAGCAACGATCCGTTGCAGTTTATTTGAAAACATTTTTCCATCCATTTTTCAAAAAGATATGACAGTCAAATTTTCATATTAGATATTTATTAGGTTCATATTTTTGTTCACTCCCTGTATATGTTGCAATAAAAACCCGTTTTTAGTAAGAACGGGTGCTTATAGTTAAAACGCGTTTCACTGAATACCTTTGTGGCAACTAAAGCTTACTGATGTTGGTTGAGTTTGGTTCATTGATCTCGAATCTTCATTTTTGACGTTCCGCCTTATTTTGAGGGTTTATTTTCAAAAATTTTAAACGAAAATGTCAAAAATTAGAAGCAAAGTTGTAGAGGATGTAATTTTTGGCATTTTCGTTTAAAAATTTTTGAAAATAAACACCCAAAATAAGGCGGAACGTCAAAAATGATGATTCGAGACCTTTGAACCAAACTCAACCAACATTAGTTAAACTCTAGTTGCCACAAAGGTATTCAGTGAAACGCGTTTTAACTAGTAAGAACCCGATCTTACTAAAAAACAGATATTTACTGAAACATATATACCTATATATATATAAATTTAAAAAATACAAATCTTTTATAAAACAATTTTGAAAATGTTTATTTTTAACCCAGACGTTTCAGGAGAAATTCTCCCACTATCCCTTTTTTTAATATTCATAAAAATAATCAATATTTTTTTTTCTTTTCTATATAAATATAGGGGTGAAGAAGAAAAAATATGAACATAATAAATATTGTGTATATGTCAGGTGTTCATATATTTTGTCCAACCCCTGTATGAGAAGTCAGGAAAAATAATTTTCGAGCTCACGTCTGTGTATTTTTGTTTGTCTGGATTTATTCACCTACGTCAACTTAAGAATGGGGAGACTTGGAAACTTCGTTCTGGTGCTAAAATATTTATATTTTCAAAATATATAATTCATAAGATAATGGGTTTCTATCTATAAATCTTTTAGCGCAAAAATGCAGTAGGTAAATCAGAAAAAAAACGAATTGTCTAACGAACTAAATTCCTGAAATTTGGCATACATATATTTATTAATAGACCACATACTGTACCAAGTTTAAGTTTTCCAAATTTTTTAACTATATTCGTTATGATCACTGAAAAATTTGCTAAATTTGAGTGTTTTTGTAAATAATATAGTTTTTAAATTAACCAAATAACTAAAAGATATATGATGGTGTCAGGGAAAATGGCCCTTATCTTCACCTGATAAAAATCGAGCTAATGGCATCTCCTGTTGAGAAACAACTGAACAAAATGCTTTTTGTTCGGGCCAAAAATTCCAAAAATGTACTCAGTTTGAATTTTTGAATATTTAGAAATGCAAAAAACGTAGTTTTGGCTTATAGCCTTATAAATTGTGACACTTTTTAAGCAGACAAAATAGGACATTTTTTCAACTTTATCCTCCCTATTATTCTATATTGAATGAAAATTTGCTTCTGAATTCAAATATGTAACCAAAAAAATGATACCCAAGTAGGCAAAGAATTGGGATGTTTCCATTTTTACAGCATACCCTCTAGCTACAATCAGTAAATGTAATACTTAACCTATTTTCATATATTATATTAAAGTTTTTCCTTTCAATTATTATTTAATCAATTTTTAATTAAATGTTTCATAAATGGAATTTTAGATCAAATTAATCTCACCCATAGCATAAATTGATTTTCATTTTATTTTAGTTTTTTCAATTTTTTGCAATTCTTAATATCAAAAATTAATAAAATCATTTCATTTTTCAATAATTTTATTCTTTAAATTATTCAGATTTCATGGTAAAAGAAAATCAGATTAGGAATTTTCAGATCCCGTCAATTTCATCTTAATCTGCAGTGAAGTAACAAGGGAACCATTGGATGATCTCCACAAAGTGATTATAATAGTAGGGATTTTCAGGTTTCACCGCCTCGACCACCGATGGGATTCATCGCTATTTTAATATTAAATTTAATTCTTAAATTCAGAATAGATTTATTAATATACATTTAATTCACATTTTTGCCAATCCTAAAAAAGCTTATAGGTGAAAAATAATTTTTATAAAAAAAAAATAAAACCGACTTCAAAAAAATTAAATGCAACAAATAAAATAATATTAACTCAAAAATAAAATAAAATACATTAAAGTTATAAAATAATTATATCTAATTTAGTTACAACTAAACAACTAAATATTAACATCAAATCACTTTTTGAAGTCGGTGCCAAAAATATATATTTTAGGAATCGAACTCGACGGATCTTACTTAGTACGTTTGGCGGGTACGCTAGCTTATATAGTTTGTTTAGCACCGACTTCAAAAAGTGATTTCATGTTAATATTTCGTCGTTTAGTTGTAACTAAATTAGATAATTATTTTATACCTTTTTAGTGTATTTTATTTTATTTTTTGAGTTAATATTATTTTATTTGTTGCATTTAATTTTTTTGAAGTTGGTTTTATTTTTTTATAAAAATTATTTTTATTTTTCTCTTTTTAGTGATGTTATTAATAGTGACTTAAGATAACACCTTGTATGCATCTCGTAAGAGAAAGCCTCAGGCGAATGAATCAGAAAATGATAATAAAATTCAATTCATAAATATAGAAATTCTCTCGTGGGTTTTAAATGAATGTTTTAAGATTTTTTTTTATAAAAGATTTTATGTATTATAATTTCGATTATTTGCTCATAAGAATTGGGGATTTACGTTATTTCGTCATTGATCATATCATCAGAATTTGATCAAATTAATATGGTACCACCCCTAAGGTACCCTCATTTCCAATAAAAAAAGAATCATCGAAATCGGTCCTCGTGGCAAAAAGTTTTCGCCGAACATACATAAAATAAATAAATACTTATATATCTTGACTATCTTGGAGCTATACTGATCCAAACGCACAAAGAATCATTAAAATCGGTTCATAAACAAAGAAGTTATGGGTGAACAAACATATAAAAAAAGGTCCAATACCAATAAAAAAAAACGAGACCAATCAGAAACTATAATGAACCCAATGCAAAAAAAAAAAATATCAAATTCGGTTCACAATTGGCGAAGATATCGGGTAACTATAGACACAAAAAAAAATCGGCCGAATTGAGAACCTCCTCCTTTTTTGAAGTCGGTTAAAAATAAGGGTCCTTTTCACTGACACCATCACATATAGTGGTGTTAAATCATCTATATTGTATTAAAATTCTACTCCTCCGAGCTAAGTTTAAAATTTCTGCCTCAAACTGTTTGCTGACAAAATATTCCAAATAAATTAAATCTTATAAAATCCTATTTTTGAAATACTTCTCACATTTTTCTCTACTTTAATCCTCCTTAATTATGAAAAGTATTTTGAATCTTTTTTTTTTGGCGGTTATTGTTAATCAGACTTCCGTTTCTTTGATCATAACTAATCATTAAATTTTTTTATAAAAGTATTGAGGAGAAAGAAGTCTCCCCTATTTTTATCCAATTTCAAGATACAAAGTCAAAAGAAACCTATCTCATCATTACATCATTTCACCATTAAATTTCCATATTGAAAACAAAATCTCGAGTCTAAATTCTCCTTATTTCTTTTTATAGAACATTTCTCTCGTGATCTTAGAGCTTATGGCGGCTCGACAACTTTTGCATCTGATCGATATACAATTTGTTAATATTTAAATTTGCTACCTATACTAAAACCATTATGGGTGATGAAATTACCATTCGCAATTGAAGGTTGGAAGGAAATATTAGAGCCGATAAAATTATTATTATTGGTAAGATTCAAAAGTAAATCGGGACCCTATTACTGTCGCCTGGGTGTCTGTCCGTAAGTCTGTCTGCAATCAAGCTTATAATCTAAATAAGATACAAACTTGAAATTTACAAGTTATATGTACTATGTATTTATTTTCTTTAAAAATTAAAAATCTTATTAAGATTTATTATTAAGAGGCTACTGTGGGTCAGTGGTTAGAGGTCGTCGCTGGCCGGAAGTGCGCTGGTTCGAGACTGAGTCTCGGCAGATATTTGCAGTCGCCTCCTCTTGGAAAGCAATGGCAACCTACCAAGAGTATAATTGCCTAGTAACCTCTCCAAACTAGCCATTCGGAACCGGCGTTAAAAAATAGGTCCTGTATATCTGTGTAAAAACAGCTAAACACACTCAGTACAGGTATATGTGGAGAGGAGCCGAAACTTAAGCAAGAAGATTAAGATTTTAATCCATTTGCTTCCAAATGAAACACCCGAATATTCATTCATATTCCCCATTGTGTCAACTGCCTTGGCATGTTTAAAGCATCAGTACTTAGATGATAATCGAATTTAAGCAACATGTGGGGCATTTAATTTTTTAGATAGGTGACCTCTTTCAGGCTGTTGAATATTCACAGCCTTCTTGATCCCAGTCATATTGTTATCATACATAAAAATCAATAAGGTTATCCTCTGCTTGATGCAAATAAACACACACACACACACATATTATGTATGGTATATACCATTTATTTGAAAGAAAAAATTAATCTTATTATATTAAACGAGCAATTCTTGTATATATATAGAATCGATTTCCCGAAAACGGCTCTAAAGATTTGGATGAAATTCACGGGTTAGGGGCTATTTGTGTTGGCGATCTGTCACGGTCTCGTCTTCAGCTAAGTTGTTTTTGATGGGTTTTTTGTTAATTAAAATAATTATTCATAGGGGGTTGTCTCGATAAAAAAGTATAATTACATTTTTATTCAATTTGCTTTTAATAAATAATTGGTTTTTTTAATTTTAAATCCCACAAAATGATCATTACAAATATTATTATATATCAAAAGTTAGGCAATTGATTTGATTAAAAATCGAGTTTCAAAATCCCATAAACTTGATTAATTATTATTTAATTAAAAAAATAAATATGCGGTATTTGTTTATATACCTAGACATAATCTGTGGACCACTAGAAAGCTAGAAATGCAAAAACTGGGGGGCGGATGGGGGGTGCAGGAAGTGGGGTGCAGTGGTGGGGGTCCGGGTTTTTGGGGTGAGGCTGGGAGGTGGATTGGGAATGAGGCTGGATTTCTGGGGGAGTCCAGGGGGCGTGTATTAAATATATAGCTTAAAAAGTTATAGAGCATCGCTCGGTGGCCCAGGTACTTATTGATTGTAAAACAAATATTAAAAAATACAAATCTTTAAAAAGCAATCAAAAAACACGCTTATTCGAAATCAAACAAGGAATCAACTTTTTTCTTTTTTCTTTTTCTTTTACAAATTTCCACTGGAAAAGGAAAAATTCTCCCGAAACTTTTAGTTTCGAATAACGTGTTTTTTGATTGTTTTTAAAGATTTGTATTTTTTAATATATTTATTTGTTTCTTTGTTTGTTTGAGACTATAGTTTGAATGTTTGACCTTCATTCATCATCAGTCTTTTTAATTATAAATATTTCTCATGGGTTTAAGTACCCGATCCTAATTTTTGATTCCTTTTATCGAAATAGCAAGCAGGCCCATGAACAAACGAATTCTGTTATAGCCCAGTGAAAATAATTGCGAAGGCGAATTGAGATATTGTAAATTGAGAGCCTTCTATTTTCGCTAGACTCGACTCTACTCAATAAATGAGTAGGTATAATGATAACATTTCAATTATTATCAGAAACTCACCAATATATATTCCATGAATAAATCTATTAGCTAAAGCAGTGCTTTTCAATCTTTTTCATGACGCGACCCCCTTAGTATAAAAAAGCCTACCCCTCTTTGTTTGAGAGGCCTGGCTCGTGACTTTGTATACAATTTTTCATTTTTTTTATATAAAAAAGCACATAAAAACAGTAAAAAAAGTATTGATTTATTATTTATTTTTATAAATCCTGGTATAAATTAATAATAAAAAAATATATAATTATTCAAAAATGTATTATAATCCAATAAACCTACACAAAATCACGAGCCGGGCTGCCAGGCTCGTGACTTTGTGTACAATTTTCATTTTTTTTATATATATATATAAAAAACACATAAAAACAGTAAAAAAAGTATTGATTTATTATTTATTTTTATAAATCCTGATATAAATTAATAAAAAAAATATATATAATTATTCAAAAATGTATTATAAGCCAATAAACCTACACAAAATCACGAGCCTGGCAGCCCGGCTCGTGATTTTTGTGTACAATTTTTCATTTTTTTTTTACCCTATAGTGAAAAACACATAAAAACAGTAAAAAAAAGTATTGATTTATTACTGAAGCTTCGCGACCCCCATGGGAAGATTGCCAAATGAAGTAATAGACACGGATTGGCGAAAATTATGAAAGAAGTGACATCTATTCAAGATTCATTAGAATTTTAATAAGGGAGAATGGTATGGGTTCTTGGTGAAATATATTTAAATAAAGTAAAGCAAATTTTATATTTAAATTAAAAATTTTTTAAATTTTCTTTACCTATTTTACCCATAGAATTAATAAAAGAAGCACGAACTCAATAGAAATAAAATTATTGGATAAAAAATACTTGGTAGGTTTCACATTAACAAATAAAAAATAAAACGAATTTATTTTTGGAGAATCTTTAATCTCGATATATATATTTCGGGTGACTAACCCATCTTCATCTAAAAAAAATGTTTCACCAAGTACCAACACCAAATTCCTTAAAAACTATCAATAGAAATAGCCCCCCCCCCCGCATCTATTGGGAACTGCTTGGGACGCTTGTCAACGAATAATATGAGAAATGTTGTCCATCGATGGCAAGACCCCCAAACGGTTCGTGATTTTCGCCAAATGCTTAATTTAACATTTAACATTAACATTTTTCGTGAAAGAATCAAAGTACACATTGATTGTTCGTTTCCAGAATAAAGTACCAGTAACATAAGTCGAATACGTTAATAGTTTAATCTCCCCAAGTGGGCAATTTGGGTTATCAGGGGGCAATAAATAAGTGGGGGGGCGATGAGTATTAAAATGGGAAAATTTAGTTCTGTTGTCCAGCTCCTCACAAAACAAAGAATAAGTTGTACATTTGACTCAAATGAGACTTGCGCCTGAACTTGACGAACATAAAGCCGGATATTCAAGCTTTAACTGAAATTCACCAAGCACAATGCAGCCATTGAAAAGGTAAAATAAAAGAATAACTAACTTTTCACACTTTCATTTATTAAAGCACTGCTTTAGCTAATAGATTTATTCATGGAATATATATTGGTGAGTTTCTGATAATAATTGAAATGTTATCATTATACCTACTCATTTAAAGAGTAGAGTTAAAGGTAAAATAAAAGAATAACTAACTTTTCACACTTTCATTTATTTTTAAAATTTTAACTGTCAACTTTCTTAATTTTTCCAGATTCCAATTTAAAAATCAAAACATGTACTCCTGCTTTTTAAATGTACGTCAATGATCTTAGTTAATTATTTCACTTCTTTGTTCTTAAAAAAATCTGTAAAAAATGTAAATTTTAATTTTTTATATACGGTAATATATTTTTATTTACGGTTTAAAATAATAATTTTTTATTTACACTTTACTTCAAATTAAAATTAGGCATACAATGAAAACGAAAAGGGGGCGATAAGTGTTAGTCAACCTCCAGAAAGGGGAGATGGGTCACAAAAGGTTGGGAAACACTGGTATTTACAAAAAAATCACTCTATTTCGGTGTATAAATTGTATCACTAAACTATCCATTTAAATTGGGAGATTGGAAGCGGATCTCGGCAAAAATAACTGGAGAAAATGAGAATTCATTGACCCAGGACAAGTCTTGAAAATCCGTCTGATTAAGATTAAATGATCAAAAATAAAAATACCCCAAAAGTATGGGGGATCGAGGGCAATGCTCTTTCCCCCTTGGTGTGTATTAACTAACAGGGTCTTTGTATTTCCTATCAAAGATTTATTTTATCGATTCATCAACTAAGTCAATACTTTTTCAAATGTTTTCCTTTCTAATCTTTCCTAAATTAATAGCCATTTGATGCTTTACGATTAGCCGTAAAATGAAAGGATGGATTATTGGTGGACTGACGCACTTGGTCCAGGTTAACTAAGACCACGCCCTGTTCCCTTCAATTAAACATCGAGCTGGTCGAAAAGTAAAAATATTCTCGCGGATTTAACCCACATGACACTGGGTTAACCCTGCATTAAATTAAAAGCTATAGTAAAAGCTAACTAAATTAAAAGTAAATCTATTATTTTTGTTATTTAAATTTAAAATTTAAAAAATCCAGGGTCCATACTAACGAATGTTAGGGTTTCTAAATATTTTCGAATAATGTTATATAGCGATATTCAAGTTATATAAATATTTTAGTCAACATACGACTTTTGATTCTCGGAAAAAATTGAAAATTAAAAAAAAATCATTTATTCTTTTTTCAGAAAATTACAAAAAATACAAACACCAGAAGTATACAAGTTTTTTCAAAAATTAGATTTAAAAAATAAATAAATATAATAAAAGCAGATTCTCGATATATTCTGAAAAGTTAAAAAAACGTTGAAGCCCTTAGACCAGAGATTCACAAACTTTTTTGTCATGTAGACCCTTGGCAATGTTTTTCTGATTTGAGTAGACCCCCTTCTTAAGAAAATAAAGTTTTATTTTTAAGAAATTTTAATTTATTCTAACAGTATATTGTATAGAGTATAATGTTTATTTTTATATCTCTCCTAAAAATTAAATTTATGAACCCTTCAAAAAATGATGATCCCCCCATACCTCTCATTTTCGGATTTTTAAAAAAAATAAAGTTTTACTTTTTAAGAAATTTTAATTTATTATAATAGTATATTATATACAGAGCTCGAATATAGTATTTATTTTTATATCTCTCTAAAAATTAAATTTATGAACCCTTCCAAAAATGGTGAAGTATTACAAAGTGTTCCCTTACCTCTCATTTTCGGAATTTTTTAATAAAATAAAGTTTTACTTTTCAAGAAATTTTAATTTATTCTAATAGTATATTATATGCAGAGCTCGAATATATTATATATTTTTATATCTCTCCTAAAAATTAAATTTATTAACCCTTCCATAAATGGTGAAGTGATATAAAGGGCCATATAAAATTAAATTTATGAACCACTCCAAAAATGGTGAAGTCATACAAAGGCTACCCCCTTACCACTCATTTTCGGATTAAAAAAAATAAAGTTTTACTTTTAAATAAATTTTAATTTATTCTAATAGTTTATTTTATAGAGAGCTCGAATATAATATTTATTTTTATATCTCTCCTAAAAATTAAATTTATGAACCCTTCCAAAACTGGTGAAGTGCTACAAGATACAAAGGGTTTATACTATAGTATAATAAAATTTTATCATGGGTTTGTAGTGAAGGAATTTTAGTGGAGGAGCCGGATTTTAGCAAGTCAAATTTTTTATTGAGGGCTAAAGTTGGACCTACTGCTCCAAATTTAAGACATTTAAAGACTATTTATAATATTAAATTGAAAAAACTTCAAAAATCCATCTCCTGATGACACCATACCAAATTATATAATAAATTCTACCTAGCTATAAATAGATTTCATGGAGTTTACTAAATTAAGATGCGAATTCAAGATTTAGAAAGCTGAGGAGAATAAATTATTAAAATTAATCCTCTCGGACAGATATATAAATAGTATCAACATGGAAGCGTTTCACTTAATTAGCAGAAGAGTGGCTTTGGATTAGTCAAGACCGAGAGGTGTTTTGGTTGATGGTATTTTTAAGGCAAACCGCAAGCAGTTAAACCGATTGGGCGGATTCCAGCCTTCCTAATAAGGTTACATTTGCACAAATGCAGAAAATAAATCTTTTATGGAAAATGAATATTATTATAAATACCATGGGATCATATATTATCAGCTTTAATACGAATGAAAATAATAATAATAATAATGTATTTTGTTAAATAAATAACCGCACATATTTAAACCAAATAATTTATTTAAATAATTAAGATATTTAAATTTAAATATTGAGGAAAAGATTGGGAGAGGAGAGACCAATCGACTTGATTGGGGAATAATGGAATTGAAATAATTATCGGAAAAGAGGTTTTTTTATCTAATTAGATTTTTCCTCTTATTAAAAACAAGGACTAAAGATGAATAAGGACACTCGATGGTGGAGAAGTAATCTCCGGAATCGAATAAAAAATACAATGTATACATTAATTAATATAAAATAATTGGTTTAATAAAATTTATAAAAAAAAAAATTAAATATTGGATGGATTGGGAAGAGAGAAAATATGGAATTGGAATAATTATCGGAAAAGAGGTTTTTTTCTTTAATTAGTTTTTTCCTCTTATTAAAAACAAGGACTAAAAGATGATCAAGGACAGTCGATGGTGGAGAACTAATCTCCGGAATCGAAGCTCAAAAACAATGTATGCATAAATTCATTTAAAATAATTGGTTTAATAAAATTTATAAAAATAAAAAAAAAAATAAAAAAAAATTAAATATTGAAGACTTGGATAGAACAGGATGGAATAATGGAATTGGAATAATTATCGGAAAAGAGATTTTATATTTAATAAGTTTTTTCCTCTTATTAAAAACAAGCACTAAAAAGATGAATAAGGACACTCGATGGTGGAGAAGTAATCTCCGAAGTCGAAGCTCAAAACAATGTATACATTAATTCATGTAAAATAATTGGTTTAATAAAATTTATAAAAATTTTTTTAATATTTGTATTGTTTGCCGATTCCCAACATCCCTTAGCGGTTAAATTGGAAAAGTGCCGAGGAGACTGGAGATTATAAGACTCTAATCTTGATATGTAAAAATCGCGATATTTATTATATAAGCTAGCAAAAAACACTTCCTTATACTTAGTATGATAAACTAAAATATCCTTTAAGCCCATGGTTTTATTTTTAGTAATGAGTTGTGTTTATGAAAACTTGTTGGATCCTGAATAAAAATTTAAAATTTTATATTTTAGAAGAAATTTTCTCTTTGGAGAGAGACGGACGGGTAGAAATTTTAATTGATAAGGGATGGAAAGTCAGCCCAATGATACTGAAAAAATTATTTCGAATTAAGTAAATTTATTATTATTTTTTTCATCACTCAAAAACCAACATTTCGGAGGATTTTCCCTCCTTCTTCAGGGTTTAAAAAGAGTCATTGATTCCTTTTAAACACTGAAGAAGGAGGAAAATCCTCAAAACCTTGGTTTTTGAGTGATGAAAAATGAATATCCTAAATCTACTTGATTCAAGAGGATTTTTTTTCACTATACTTAGGCTGCCTTTCCTTCACTTATCAATCTAAATTTTATATCTAAGTAGGTACTAGTAGCGTGAGGTCTATGGATGCTGTAGATGCTGCGAATTCTTAAAATTCCAAAACGTCAAGAATATTTTCATAACATGTTATAAAAAATCTGATGTTAAATTTGATCGATGTATTTTACAAAAGGATCAATAAATAAAATAACATTTTAAAAATTGAATTGTTCCAGGGGACACTGGACCAGGGATAATTGTATTTTTTGAGATTTTTTTGAATTTTTTAAAATTTTCCTATAAGGAAACTATTGTCTATTTTTCTCATGTGCTATTATTTGATCATATTTCACATTTTTAACTTTATTCATTCGAAAATCCATTACAAATATAAATCATATATGAGATACAATTAAATAAGTAAAATAATTCCGATTCAATGAGAATAAATCAATTGATTCAGTTCCAAATCGATACCCATTTGAATTGAACTGTTTAGATGATGGAAGTTTTTAAAATTGCTGACCAATTAGAAATTTTCCTGGTTAATACAATCCTTCTGACATGTAATATAAATCATGCATAACAGCTCGGATTCGATAGAATTGATTTTTTCCAAGCTTGTATTTATATTAAGACTACAATTTCATTTACTTGTATTTATATTTTACAAACCTTTATTTCAAATAAGCACAGATATCTATCGTATATAAAATATATATTAAAAGGGAAATTTTTTAATGTCTGTATTTTAGGTAGATCTTACATTTATTAAGATAGATTTAGTTTTATTAGCAAGAGGATTCGAAAACAAGCTCAGACTAGTTTGATCAAATTGGTATTTATTTTTCTATTGGATACTTATAAGAGTTCCCTTTTAACTATTAACTGTTTCTACAATAACTATTACAATTTATCGCAGGGTCCAAGGTCCACACCCGTGCCACTGCAAGTGTGAGCCCCGGCAACCCAAAAGTGACCCTCTCCAGCAAGGATTCGCTCCAGTCAGGACGTTCCAGAGATAGCGCTCCCACCCACGCATCTTCCAGGTGAGATTTCTTCCAGGCTTTTTGGTATTTCCATTATCTGACCCATCCCTTATTTACATATTATATACTATTTATATCACAGCTTAAAAATAAATTATATCAATATTAATATTTCAACTCTATTACTTTTTTTAAATATAATATACATATGATTAACTATATCCAAATGCTGAGAGAATATAAGAGCTTATACTCCTGTAAAAAGCACACCAGACATGCAAAGATCCTGGGTTCGAACCCCGGCTGATCCTTTTGTCTATAATAAGACAATCTTTTCTTTTGTTCTTTAATTTATATGATTAACATTTTAATGGCTTATATAAAATTATATAAGTATTATTAATGTACTATTTTTTTTAAATATTTCATTTCAGCTTCTCTCCAATTCAAAAACAGCGGATACGAAAATCAGTACCAGCGGAGCCGAGCTGTTTAGAAGATCTACTATATATCATAGGGGTGAGTTTCGGAAACAATTTTAATTTTCAACTACTTTCTCTCTTAATTCTAACAATTCTATTATTCAGTAAGCTTGCTAATATTAATATACTACTATTTTTTTAGATATATATTCGTGTTTAGAAATGTTGGAAAAATGTATATTCAAGCAATATCTATGCTTTCTTAAATTGAAAGTTTCTTTTTGCCGAAAGTAGCAAAATTTTTATAATTTAAAAATGTTATTAGTTAAATACTTAGCTTCTTCTAAAATTATTTTCCACACACCGGTTAGTTTTTGATATATATATTATATGCCTATATATAAAGAGACAGAGAGAGAGAGAGTGAGACAGCAGTTATATCTTTACTGACAGGTAAAGGATTAGTCCTTCCAGAGGAAGAAGTTTTCCTCGCCAGATCTGTTACCATTCCAAAGGATTAGTCTACCAGTCAATACGAAGATAGGGGTTGCTTTTCAACCAGGAAATCCTGGGTTGTCATTTTCTGAACAAGTGTACTAACCCACTTTCACTTTTGAGTATTGACCTTGTCATTTCTCACCTTAAAGCCGATAGTTGAAAGTAGAAATTGATTTTGTTTACTTACTATATATTTCTCAAATTATTTTATAGTTTTAATACATACAGAGATTAAATTAAATAACTTACAACATGTCATATCATATCTACTATTATAAAGCGCTTAAAGAGGTTCGGGATGTTTATCATTTTTATTAGAAAATTCTCAAATTTTTACCATCAAATCATTGATGTATTAAATATTTATTTCCGAAATTTGAAGTTGATCGTTTGTCCCATTAACGAGAAATAAATTATTGAAAATTGTCCTTTTAACATGGAAGTAAATGGACCTAGCTTTTAAAAGGGCTATAACTTCTATACACATTATACCATTTCCAACAAATTTATATAAATCAATAACTTTTATGAATCGAATGATACATTTTTCAATAGATTTAACAGTCTAGTTAATTAGTTATTCATAAATGTAAAATAAAAAAAATGAGAAAAATTTTATCTCAATATTCTTCTTATTAATATTATCAAAACAAAAATTTTTATTCGAAATTAACCTCATTATTAACAATGTTTTTAATTAAAAAATTTAGTAGGCAGAAGTTGTCACTCTGGAGAAAAACAAAAGATTTTTTAAAGATCAAGTAGATAGATAAGCTGTCCCGAACTCCTTTAAAGGATGACGACGTGATCTCTCTGATTGGCAAAATATATCCAATGGAGGTCACTGATTGGCCGTGCTTAAGCGTTAAATAAATAAATACGGGTCCCATAAATTCCAAGTTTTTAATATTCCTTCATTCATACTTAATTAAAGTATTTTTAAAGGATTTTTCTAAATAAAAATTTTAAATACCTAATTTTTTCTTGGAACTAAATTATTTTAAAAACACAAAGTCACAAGACGGGCCTCTCAGCCCTGGGGTTTTCCGTGTATTAAAACAGTAGAGAAAGTATTGATATATTATTTATTTTTATTAATACTGATATAAATTAATAAAAATTAAATAAATAAATAAATACAATTATTATTATTGAGAAATGTATTATAAAAAAATTAGCCTTTAGTGGGTCTGACAGGCCCGGATCGTGACTTTGTATACAATTTTTCATTTTTTAAATTTTTTAGAGCGAATTAGAGTAAAAAATATATAAAAACAGTAAAAAGTATTGATTTATTATTTATTTTTATAAATCTTTATATAAATTAATAAAAAAAACATAATATACTTATTGAAAAATGTGTTATAAGCCAATTAAACATATAATGGGACTGACAGGCTTCTGCGTTCTAGGGTTAAAATCTAAAATTTTTAAACAAAAATACTAGAAAGCTATTTGCCTTAGAAGAGTTAGTTCCCTTATTTAAAAGAAGAGATTTGACAAATGCTAATGAGCCCAAAATTTAGATGAAGGAGGGTTCTCGTCCCGCCTCTGTCTTTTTCAATGACCTCAACCTTCAGCCGTTGAAAACTAAAATCCAACGGTACCTTCGATTTCAATCCAATCTCTAAAATTATTTTATTTTTTGAAGGAGACAATAAAAGAGTGTGTCATCTGTTGGAATTATAAATTTTTAATTTATTTATAACGAGACTATAGTTTCGAGAGCTTTTCCCTCTTCATCAGTCTATTACAATTGATTCACAGGAAATATGTCTATCTATATCTATCTATATCTATAGGTATATATGGAAATGAATTGAAATCGGAAAAGAGGTTTTTTTATTTAATTAGTTTTTTCCTTTTATTAAAAACAAGGACTAAAAAGATGATCAAGGACAGTCGATGGTGAAGAAGTAATCTCCGAAGTCGAAGCTCAAATACAATGTATACATTAATTCATGTAAAATAATTGGTTCAATAAAATTAAAAAAAATATATATATAATGGAAAAGTATGTATATATGTATATATGTTTGTATGATACAAACGATCTGATTGGCCAGTGCATAGCCAATGACAAAGCGTTATATTATTAGAACGATTCTGATTGGTCAGATAGCGATCGTGCTTAGCCAATGCGTTAAATAAATATTAAAAAAAAAACTTGTGACCGTCTCGAGACGCTGTCCGTCAGGGCAACCCGCCCTGAGGGCCAGGTAGAAGGTGTGCCGAAGACATGCCTGGGCAGCTAGTAATTTATATAATGTAGAGGTTAATCCACTTGGTATAATTTCTTCCCGCGCCAATATTATTAAAACTATTAATACATATGTATATATAAAATATTTGCCTCAACTCATAAAGAGACCAAACAAAATTTGAATATATATTTTGACTTTTTAGTGTTGGTAAATTTGCCTTTTAAACCCGAGGGTCGTAGACAGAAAACCAACTTTTTATGAACTGAGAAATTTTAGAAAAAAATTAATATAGTTTGTTTAATAATAAAACACATAGTATGTTAATTTATTAAGAATATAAATATTTTTTTAAAAAACAAATAGTTTTACTTAACCAAGTTCTATATAGTTGCTAATTAAAAAAAAAATACTTTAAAAGAAATTAGATTTTTTGTGAACCCCATGCTAGAATAAACTTCTAATTAAATCTATTTTAAAATGTGTTGCTTTTCACGATTAAATTAAATTACATGCATAGTTTGATATCTAGGTAAGAATTTTATAAAGTAAAATAAAAACAACCTCAAACAAAATATTATTTTTTTGAATATATACCTACCTGTACCTATATATATATTCATGTATAATTAAATTTTTATTTTAAATAATTTTGATTAAATTATATTTCACATTCGAGTATTTATGAATAAATATTGATTACGCCGGTTCGTTAAGATTTATTCAAACTTAAAAATTTAATATCTAATATCAAGTATAAAAGCTAACAAACGGATTCCGTTTTTTAAATTAAAAAAATAAATTTATTTCATATAATCTGTTTTTCTATTTGATTAAACAAATGTTTCCGGGTAATTCCGATCAGTATGTTTGCTTTCTTTTTGAAAATTCACAAAATCCTAATCTATATAAAATACGCTTCTTTATCCCTTTTTGGAGGTTTAGTTAAAAGATCAAATTCATGGAGGAAAGTGAAAACTTTTTCTAAGACTCGGTATACTCAAGGCCAATTTTTTATTTCTTATTAATTACTAGCTGGAAGGCCCGCCTTCGGCGGCCCTCTTACTAGCCAGGGAGCGCGCCCCCTAGACCCCCGGGCCTCGAACCCCCTCCTCCGCACCCCCAACCCCTCCAGCACCCCCAGCCCCGCATCATGCACCCGTTCCCAATCCCCGCCCGCACCCCACCCACCTCAGACCCCGGACCCCACCCCGTGCCCTCCAACCCTGCGCACCACACCCCCGCCTAGCCCCCTGGACTCCACCCCGCACCACCCCCTGCACTCCCACCCTACTCCGCCTCACTCGTCATTCCACCCCCGCACCCACCTTCCGAACCCAGTTTTTGCATTTCTAGCCTTCTAGTGACCCACAGATTATGTATACAAAATTTGGTTGAGTTTGGCCCAAGAGAAAGAATTTTCATTTTTTGACCCTCCCCCCATTTTGGGTGGTTAGTTTTTGCATTTCTAGCTCTCTAGAGGCCCAGAGATTATGTATACAAAATTTGGTTTAGTTTGCTCCAAGAATTTATAATTTTTCACCCTCCCCCCCCTTTTTGGGTGGTTTTTGGGGATAATTTTTTTAAACAAAAGTTGTCAGAAATTACATCCCCTACAACTTTGTTTATTATAAAACTTGCCGTAGGGTTAATAGTTTAGGAGTTATGTGATACTTTTCATTCCTCCCGCCCCCCCACCCAAACCCCCTTCTGGGGTCAAAATATCAAAATGTCATATAGCTAAAAACGTAAGTTAGAAGACATCTGATGTAAATATGAAATTTCATAATAATCCCTTGAGCCGTTTTTACGTGAATCGTGAGCAACTTTTCGGAAACCAATGAAACAGACATACAGACAGACAGACAGACAGGAATTTTGTTGAGGGTGTTTTCGTTCATAACTTTGCTTGAAACGTGTGCAACCAAAATTTGGCGTGATTTGGAGCAATGTACAGACAAAACCTTAATTTTATATATATAGATATAATTTTTTGCTTTAAAGTGAACATTTTTTAAAATGCTACTATTCAATTAGATGAGTAAAATAAAAATAAAGATTTCCCGAAAATTATTCACTTTATTTTTTCCTTTGAGGATATATTCTCCTTTTGAGGATATATTCTCACGAAATGGCTCTCATTTCTTTTGTAAAAACATAACTCAGGCTTTATTATTAAAAAAAAATATTGTCAATAGGGACGTTTCGTCCACTTTACCATATTATATTAGTGTCATCATCAATTTTATTTTAATGTATAACTTACAAAAACACAACATTACAAAATTTCACATTTTCAATATTATTTAATAAAGTAAAGTGTGCCATTATTATTGTTCAGTTACATAAACAGTATTAGATATAACAAATCAAAGGAAAAGGAAACAATTAAACACCATGTTAACTCATACGACCAATTGCAAAGTTTCGCTAATTTATTGTAGATTCATCAGGTTCTTGATCAAATTATTTTCAAACACTTTGTCATTTAATTTTTTTCTTGTCAATTAGAATACATATTATTATGTGTATGAATATAATTTGATCAAGAACCTGATGAAGCTACAATAAATTAGCGAAACGTTGCGATTGGTCGTATGATTTAACACGGTGTTTAATTGTTTCCTTTTTCCTCCGATTTGTTATATTTAGTAATTTTGTACCTTAGAACAATTTTAAAAAAATATTTAAATTAAAATTTTATGAAATAAGAAGAAAAAATATTCTATTATAGGAAATAATCCCGATGATGGATGAAGATGAGTTTTGACTCGAAAGGCTTGATGGAAAGATATCGGAGGAGCGCCGATGTCGTCGATTTTCTTCAGAGGTGAAAACCTCTCTTGGTGGCGTAAAGCCGTGAAATTTGCTTTCCCAAAATAAGAATTGGCCCGGAGGCTTGTGAAAAATGCTTTTTAAAAATAAGAAATTGCCCTGAGGCGGTGAAAAATGCTTTCAACAAAATAAATGGCACAAGGCCCGAAATTTATTACTTCTTCGTGGTTACAAGATTTCGTACAGCGTTGTTTCTTTAATCGTTCCAAAGTCGACAGGCGAACTCTTGGAGAGCGTAAAACAGCTCTTCACACAGCGAGAGCTGAATTGCAACTGCCTCGCTAATTACGGCTTCGCTTCTTTTATAGCCGCCGATTTAATTGGTAATTAAGGTGATTGGTTGATAATTTTCCCTAGATCGCGCTCGATTAATTATAAAAAGGCGTGGTCTTCTTCTTCGCTAATTAGTCTTTCATAAGCCACGAATCGATTAACATCGAAAAATAAATTACATTTCTAATTGAAAAAAAAAGCAGAAAATCGATCCCTACATTCTCCCCTTTCTCAATCAAGTTACGACTCGGAACTTATAACCAATCATCTTTTACATAGTTAAATATTTCAACTTAAAATTAATTTAGTTATTGTCTTTTCTTCTTTAAAACCGTTTAGGTATTTTTAACTTAATCATAAAATACAGAATTATTGTTTTTTTTTTTACAATGAAATAGCACTTAAAACTAAACTTAACTATTGTTATTTTTTACAAAACAAATTGATCTTGAAAATTACTTGAACAAAACAAAAAACAAATTTTATGCTTAAACTTAGTGTTTCTTAATTGTCTATTTCTTTGATTTTAACTTAAAAACTAACACTTTCACACACTATTTTTCACTTGCACTTAAATTAACACTTTTTTTTTTTTTTTTTACACTTTTATAATTAACACAACACTTCACTTGGGTATCTTCTTGAACACTTAATATAGTCTGAGGTAAGGGACCGACATGGGTTTTAACTGGTATTGAGGGGTAATTGAAATTAATTTTATCAGATTTAAGACCACTAAACTTTGTAACGTCATAGGCTGCGTAATCATTTTGGCTTTTGATTCTAATTTTCTTCGTAAGTTCCCCAATTCTTCTTGCTTGAAACCCCTTAATCTTGTCTTTGTTCATAGGTGAATTTGTCCCTTGACCATCTTCTAAATGACTTTCTTTATTTGAGATATCTTTATTTTCTTCTTTCAAAGCGTTAGCTGTTTTCGCAAAATAACTGTCTTGATCTGATAATTTCTTGTGTAATTCCCTGTTTTCGTGTTTAATTAAATTTATAACTTCGATTAATGAATTATTTTGATCTATCAGTTCGTTGTTCCTTAATTTTAAATGGTTAATTTCGTTTCTTTGAATTTTTCTTTCTTCGTTGAGACTTCTATTTAAACTGTTCAATTCCTTTTTCATTGACTGAATTTCGTGTTTTAATGAATTGTTTTCCATGCGTAGTTCATCTATTAAATGAGATTCTGTTTCCGTTCTTGTTTTACTAATTTTATTAACGTCTATGTTTTTAATAATTTGAATGTCATCTTGTCCTATTTTAATTTCGGCCTGATCTATCAGATCGATTCCTAAAATTACTTGTTCGTCTATTGTTTCGTTTGGAACTACATAAAATTTAATATTAAAATCTTCGTTGTCAATTCGTATGGTCGTTTTAAAATATCCTTTACTTCCGGTTCGTGAAAATGCAAACCCATTCAGAATAATATTTGAATCTGTTAATTGTGGTGAACCTAGCTGTTTGTGGATGTCTTCGCTCATGAGCGATAAGCCTGCACCGGTATCTACTAAGGCGTTAATCTTGTGGTTGCTTATTGAAATGATCTTGTGATTGGATTTCGTTTTTTGACTATTTACTGTAACTATGTTCATGGGTGGGTCTTCTTTGGTGATTAGGTTTTCGTTTCCACCCTTACTGCTAACTGGCTGTCTATTGCATGCATGATTTGCTATGTTTGTTGACTTGAAGGTGATTTCTGAATACAATTTTAACTTTTCTTTAAATTCTTTTAATGTTTTTGCCCCGTAAAGTATTACTTTATTAGGACTAATGTCTTGTATGCCGTCCAGTATATACTCTATTACTGCCTTGTCTTCTAGGTTGCCCCTATTGGCTATCTCTTTCATAACAAGAAAGTATTCATAAACATGCTCACCCTTTTGCAATTTTCTTCTGGCTAGCTGTTTATGAATATCCGCGCTGCTAACTTGCAATGAGAATTCTTCCAACAAGGCCTCTTTTAACTTATCCCACGTATTAATGTTTCTTTCACTTTCTACGAATAGCCTAGCTAGTCCAGTTATTAGCCGTCTGCCAAAGGTAAATAGTTGCAAGTTACTCCAACTTTGAATACTTGCTTCGGATTCTATGTCCTGCACCCATCTTTCTATTGAATAACTGTCTGTTCCGTTGAATTTTTTTATTAGTGGTTCTACGTCCCTAAAATTGATTGGACTGTGTTCCATGACTGTATAGTGGTCTTATAACTGATAAGAGGGATAGGTGTGTAGGTGTGCAGTGGGATTGTCGGCTCTTACCTCGTTAGTTAATTCTTCTGTCGTATTCCTGCTGCTACTCCTATGGGTGGCTGGTTCAGCTGTTATCCGCGAGTGGCGCTGCCGTCGTCGTGTTGCTTGGCTCTCGGCTCTCGCTAAATCGCTTCAGTCGATGGCCGCTGCTGCTGCCTGCCACGTCGCCTGCCTTCGCTCGTCGCTTGGCTGCCGGGCGCGCGGTAAATGTGTTTGCCCGCGCAAAAACGGTCGGTGCCTCGAGGCGAGTCGAGACAAACCTCCTCGGGTCCGAACCGAGATGGTCCAGCTCCGTCCGATAAAGCCTTTAACGAATCCGCGGCCGAGCCCCCAAATTTATAGGAAATAATCCCGATGATGGATGAAGATGAGTTTTTGACTCGAAAGGCTTGATGGAAAGATATCGGAGGAGCGCCGATGTCGTCGATTTTCTTCAGAGGTGAAAACCTCTCTTGGTGGCGTAAAGCCGTGAAATTTGCTTTCCCAAAATAAGAATTGGCCCGGAGGCTTGTGAAAAATGCTTTTTAAAAATAAGAAATTGCCCTGAGGCGGTGAAAAATGCTTTCAACAAAATAAATGGCACAAGGCCCGAAATTTATTACTTCTTCGTGGTTACAAGATTTCGTACAGCGTTGTTTCTTTAATCGTTCCAAAGTCGACAGGCGAACTCTTGGAGAGCGTAAAACAGCTCTTCACACAGCGAGAGCTGAATTGCAACTGCCTCGCTAATTACGGCTTCGCTTCTTTTATAGCCGCCGATTTAATTGGTAATTAAGGTGATTGGTTGATAATTTTCCCTAGATCGCGCTCGATTAATTATAAAAAGGCGTGGTCTTCTTCTTCGCTAATTAGTCTTTCATAAGCCACGAATCGATTAACATCGAAAAATAAATTACATTTCTAATTGAAAAAAAAAAGCAGAAAATCGATCCCTACACTATTTTTTTTTTTAATGTTATTTGAAAATTTGTAAAGAATATAACCTGGAGTTAAGATATCAATCAAATTAATGAAAAAATTATGATTTCCGAATTCCTGAAGTCAGAGTTGTTACGGGATCGAGATTTCTGTACTTGAGTTATCGCGAGTACCAAAAAATCTAGGCAGAAACACAGAAAACAAGTCATGGTTAAAAAAAAATTTCCCCACGTTTCAGACATTTTTAAGTACAATGAGCAATTATAATTTGCGTGAATTCAATAGCAGGGCTGCTCGATAGGCAGGCTTTCCCTCGTATTGCAGCAGGATAGAATAAAAAATATTTTAATTGTTTTCAATGGGTTAAAATCGATGGCTAATTGGAATGTGATAAAAGAGCGAATTGGGAATAGTATATTTCTTCTGAAAAGACCACAGATAGAAGAATATCTCTCAAGCTCATATATTGACATGGTAGAAACTGCAAGGAAGAGACAAGACCAGACAAGTTCTAGTAAATTATAAATCATTACCCTTTCGGGGACAAATAGAGCAGTATACTCAAATTTGTTTTTCTGTATTTCAATGCATCACCTTTCTAAACCAAGCCTATATTGATATCTTTTCTGGCTTAAGAGATCTTGAAAAACATTTTGGGGCCCTTTCCCCCTTTAAGTTTCTAATTTAAAAATCCCTTCTTAGCACACCTATAAATCGTTAAAAGAATATACACTCCAAATTTCATCGTTCTAGGTCAAGCGTTTTAGGCTTTGGGTTGATAGATGAATGAACGAAACATCACCTTCTCTTTATATGCCATTTATTACTAGCTGCAAGGCACGCCCCCTGGACCCCCACCCCCGTTCCCAACCACCGCCCCCCACCCTCCCACCCCACCCCACTACAGCCTCTTGGGCCTCACCTGAACCCCCACTCTACCCTGCAACACCACCTCCGCACACCACCCACCCCGGACCCCACTCCGTGCCCTCCACCCCCCGCGCACCACACACACACACACACCCGCCTAGCCTCCTGGGCTCCACCCCAACTACGCCCCCCGGAATCCACCCCACCCCCGCACCCCATACCTAACCCACCCCTACTCCGTTCCTCCTCACCCCCGCACCATCATTTCCATTTCTCTCTAGAGTTCTATAGTGACCCACAGATTATATATACAAAATTTGTTGTTGGCTCTGGGTAGTTAAAAAAAAAAAAAAAAAAAAAAAAAAAAAAAAAAAAAAAAAAAAAAAAAAAAAAAAAGCAAGAATTTTCATTTTTTGACCCCCCCCCCCATTTAGGGTGGTTAATTTTTGCATTTTCTTTATCCTCCTAGTGACCCACAGATTATGTATACAAAATTTGGTTAAGTTGGCTCCAAGGGTAAGAATTTTCATATTTTGACCCTCCCCCTATTTTTGGGTGGTTTTTTGGGGGAATTTTTTTAAACAAAAGTTGTCAGAAATCACATCCCCTACAACTTCGTGCGATCTTCCAAACCCCCTTTTGGGGTCAAAATATCAAAAGGTTATATAGCTAAAAACGTAAGTTGGAAGATATCTGATGAAATACGAAATTTCATAATAACCTTCTGCCGTTTTTACGTGAATCGAGCAACTTTTAACGGAACCCACGGAAACATACAGACATACAGATATACAGATATACAGACAGACAGACACACAGACAGACAGACAATAATTTTATTAAGGGTGTTTTAGTTTATAACTTTTCTTGAAACGTGTGGAACCAAAATTTGGCGTGATTTGGACCAATGTACAGACATAATAACCTTAATTTTATATATATAAGTAGACAGATTGATAGATACAAATATCTCAAATTTTAATTTAGTTTAACTCAGCTATCTAAAATAAAGGAAACAATGAGGTTGCCCTCATTTGATTCAAATAAACATTATATATACATATATATCACAATATAAATATATATAATTTATTTGTTTGATATGTTGTAGTGTTATGTTTATCTTTATTTGCATTAACTAGAGGACAACCTCATTGATTTTCCTGTATGAATTAACAACTCTCCTACTTCGACAAACAAAAACTTTTCAATCAACCATTTAACATTGAAATAATTAAATTGAAAGTTTTTTTGCCGAGGGTAGCAGAATTTCGTTATAAATAAATAAAATTTATAATTCCAGCAGAAGATACACTCTTTATTGTCTCCTTCAAATGAAATGATTGTTTAAAACATAATTTTAAACTTTTTTATCAGGTGAATAGAAATAAATGTTAGATAAATAAATATTACTTATTCAAATTATTAAAGACAAAATTGCCTAATTAAAATTTTGCTTTTTATTTATTTAGTCTCAATCGTTTAGAACGAATTTTTAAATCAAATAAGTAAGGATTTTCCACTCATGATACAATTAATCTTTTGCCTTGAATTTCACTAAAAAGCAAATAAAAATATTATACATTGAATTAAAAAGCTATAATTCGATTTAAACCGATGACTCTTATTTTTTAGTTTCTTGATTTTGTTAAAATATTGTGGGATTTTATTCTCTGCTCTTTTCAATGTAAAATGCTTTTGAAAATAAAGATTCATTTTCGCCTTGAGAAAGACGTTTGTTGTTTGCCCGTCAGAATCTTTCGATAAACTGGCAGGCGAGCAGCAAGGACACGCCCTTCTTATATTGAGAAGCAAGCGCGCGAAATTTAAGCATGCGTCATCCTAAAGGCGGGAATAATTAACCAATCAGCTTAATTGCTAATTAGATTTTTTTTTTTTTTTTTTCAGGGTTATAAAAGCAGCTCCCCGCGAGCTCAAGGCTGCTGTTCGTCATTTTCTATCATTTGTGAGTTGTTATTCAGTTGATAAAGCTCATCGAAGAAGACAACTCACATGGGAACAAAACGGTTTGTGTCTAAGAAGTAATTTGTATACACGTTCTCTAACGAAGAAGCAATAAATGCGGGCCTTGTGCCATTATTTTATTTAAAGCATGTTTCCAATTGCCTCTGGCAAATTCATATTTTGGAAAAGCATATTTTCAACTGCCTAGTGCAAATTCTTATTTTAAAATATCAATTTTTCTGGCTTTAACGCCGCCAAGAGAGATTCTAATCTCTGAAGATTATCTCCCACCCAAGCCCGGCGAATCTCCTTTCAACTAACCCTTCGAGGCAAACATAATAAAATCATCCATGATCTTAATGATTTCCTATAATATTATGGGGAAGTTTAATCTTACTTTATTAATTTTAATAACTCACTTAAATATTGATTTTTCCTGAAATTTCACATTTTATTTAAATTTTATAAAATTTTCATATGAGGTACCCTACACGTTCCGTTAATTTTGTCCATGAGTAGATAGATCTATATTTTATATATCTGAAATAAATTTCATCTATACTTATTATAATTGGTTGAAAAGACACTGATGTGATTTTAATTTGAAATCCTACTCAGTTCATGACAAATAAAATTTATTAAAATTAGGAAATTTAATTATTTTAAAATTCACAAGTCCTGGCCAGCAAGGTAATATTAATATCGAGGGGTAAACCTCGATTGGAATTAGGTGTACACCGTCTTTGGAATTATGTGGAATTATTTTGGAATTCGTTAGATAATGCCCCTTCATCTATTGTCTTCTATTTGAAAATGAAAGTGGAAGTGGAAGTAGGTGTACACGATATTAGGTCGCGGTTCACTCCTCGTATAATATTATATAAAATTCAACACTTGATACACTCACTCACTCACTGATCATCGAAATAGATCAAACCACTAGAATTAGAAACATGGAATTTATTCATTAAGAAAGGGTTTTTCGAAATTCGAACCCTTAAGGGAGAAATGTCTCCAAAATGTGTTTGCAGTTTTCAAGATCTCTTCAATCCCAAAAGATATCGATATGGATTTAGCTTAGAAATGTGAAGCATTACAATTCGACAAATCATATTAATTTATCGTATAGAAGCTCTTTTTGATGTTACAAACTACTTATTGATGAAATTGTTTTCGCTTCTATAATTTCCCTTGAATCAGTCAACTATGGGAATATATTCGATGTTGGGATTCAGGAATCTACACTTGATTGCAATTAAGAAATCTCCGACATCAAACACCCAACTAGGTTTATATTTATTTGATAAAATCTTGTAAATTCTTATCTATTTACTGTTCCATCAGATTATAAGGCAATAATTGATTAACTGAATTAAATAAGTTATCTCCTGGAGAAAGGCCTCTTAGTGTAGTTAATATTTGTTTCCTAAGGCTTGTGCAAGTATTTATTTTGCCAAGAGCGATTTAGCGACAGGGGCCTTGAGAAGGGTTGCTTAGAGAAATTTCGCTTCAAAGACTTACATACAATATAATAGGATCTAAGAAGTTCTTATCGAAACCCTTGTCCAAAAAGATATAGAGAAGTCAGGGGTAAGGGAACTAAAGAAAGGGGGCTCAAAAAAATAATTTTTATAAAAAAAAATAAAACCTAGATCAAAAAAATTAAATGCACAATACAAAATAATAAAAACTCAAAAATCAAATAAAATGCACTAAAAGATATAAAATAATTATCTAATTTAGTTACAACTAAACGACGAAATATTTATATGAAATCACTTTTTGAAGCCAAAAATATACATTTTAAAAATTCGACGGATCTTACTTAGTATGTTTGGCGGGTACGCTATATAGTTTGTTTAGCACCGACTTGAAAAAGTGATTTCATGTAAATATTTCATCGCTTAGTTGTAACTAAATTCATTAGATAATTATTTTATACCTTTAGTTCATTTTATTTTATTTTTGAGTTCTTATTATTTGTATTTATTACATTTAATTTTTTCAAGTCGGTTTTATTTTTTATAAAATTTATTTTTATTTGTCTCTTTTTATTGATGTTATTAATAGTGACTTATAGTATATTATATAATACCTTGCATGCATCTCGTAACAGAAAGCGTCGGGCGAATGAATAATAAAATTCAATTCATAAATATAGAAATTCTCTCGAAACGTTTGCGGTTTTAAATGAACGTTTTAAGATTATTTTTTTTATAAAAGATTTTATTTATTATAATTTCGATTATTTGATCATAAGAATTGGAGATTTGCGTTATTTCGTCATTGGTCATATCATCAGAACTTGATCAAATTAATATGGGACCACCCCTAAGATACTCCCTTTCCAATAAAAGAAGAATCATTGAAATCGGTCAATAAACAAAGAAGTTATACCTGAACATACATATCAAAACAGGTAACATTGACAATAAAAAAAAAAAATCAGTCGAATTGATAACCCCCTCCTTGAAGTCGGTTAAATAGTTTATTTAGAAAGAAATTTAAAAATCATGAAGACTAATTGAATCGCTTCATTCAAAAAGGGCTTCAATCACCCACATTTCACTAATTTTTGGGAAACAACAAAAATTATTTTTCTTTTTAAAGAGTACAGATTATTGTTAACGGTGTTCGCTGTTTATATTATAAACATTTTGCACATATTTATATTTGATAACAAAAGCACTTATCAATAATTTTTAATTAAATTTTGAAATTTTGGATTGATGCCCTTTTCGAAGAAAATAACAGTTTTAATTAAGTACATTCTAAGTAGGTTTTTTAATAATAAACTCAGATTTTTTATGGGTTCGAAAAATTTTACTCTTGATTTTCTTGATTTTAGTATCCATCAAAAAACACTTCCTGGTAAATTTTGAAAATTTTTGCCACCGGTTTAAAAGATATCGAATTTCGGTTTTTCGCTCATTACTTCTTAAAAATGGTCCAAATTCAAATTTCCTCCTTCTTTTTTTGTGTTTTTACATACTTTTTAGAAAAAAATACAAAAAATGTATTTAAAGTAATTGAAATTAAGGAAGGCAAGCCCAGAGGTGAGGAAAGAAAAAACAACACATCAAATAAGGTGTAATTTATTAAATGCTTCCTCCTTTTCTTTCAAACCGACGTTTCGGAGGATTCTTCCCACCTTCTTCAGGGTTTCAAGAGGTCAATGAACGAAACAAATAAAATGCTCCTCCTCTCTCAGCATTTTATTTGTTTCTGTTACTCCTTGAAACCCTGAAGAAGGATGGAAAAATCCCCCGAAACGTTGGTTTGAAAGGAAAGGAGGAAGGATTCCAATAAATTACACTTTATTTGATGTATTTTAAAAGAGAATGAATTAAATCAATCTTTTCGGATTTGAATTCTTCTCTTTTAAATACATCTTGGTTAATCTGAACCCGAGCTGATTTTTTTGAAAAACTACCAATATTTTCAAAAAAAAGATGCTCAAAACTTTAATTATACTTATTTGATGTGTTAATTTTTCTTTTTCACTATACCTGGGCTGCCTTCATCTTGTTTTTGAAACTGTCAGCGTACTTTGATTTTTTTTGATGATTTTTTATTTTAAACTTGTATTCATTCTACTAATTTTAAGACGGGGTTAATAGTGTGCTTATGATAATTAACTATTTTTTTCTATTTTTGAAAATTTCGAAAAAATTTATTCACATTAAAAAAAAAAACCACTTTTTTGGTATTGAGTTCTTTTTTAGTTAGTATTTTGAATTGATTTTATCGTTAACAGGTGTTTAAAATAAATAATTAATATTTTAGTTTGTTGAAATAAAATCAAAATCAAAAATCGAAAAAAATAGTAATTATCATTGGCTGAAGCCCTTTTGCATGAAGCAATTATAAGTAAAGAAACCAATTATTTATTTTACATGAATATATGTATAGATTGTATTTGAGCTTCGACTTCGGAGATTACTTCTCCACCATCGACTGTCCTTGATCATCTATAGTCCTTGTTTTTAATAAGAGGAAAACTAATTAAATAAAAACTCTTTTCCGATAATTATTCCAATTCCATATTCATTCTCCTTCCCATTTCATATGTAAAGAAATTATAATAATAATTAAATAATACTTTTTAAATCCATAAGATTCGAAATTTATACCTACCTACCTGTAGATATACTCGTAAATCCGAGCATTAGTTTCATTTGACTGAACAAACGCCAAAAGACTTTGAAAACTTATAAATATCATAAGCGTAAATTTCATATTTTCTTTTCTTTTTTTTATCCAACCCTTGAACCCATTTATAAATTTTGTTCAAGCGGTAACTCGTCTATCGGCCCAGGTATAAAACAAAGAATGACATGTTTATTAAATTTAAAAAAAAAAAAGAGGAGGCCTGGGTGGCAGCAGCAGCGGACGCCTCTGAGGTTTAATAGAATTCGTGAGGGTAGAAAAAAAGAAAAAGGGGTTGTTTTTAACTCCCTCGGGCAATTATTTCCTCTCCCCCCCCCCCCCCCCCCCCCCCCCCCCCCCCCCCCCCCCCCCCCCCCCCCCCCCCCCCCCCCCCCCCCCCCCCCCCCCCCCCCCCCCCCCCCCCCCCCCCCCCCCCCCCCCCCCCCCCCCCCCCCCCCCCCCCCCCCCCCCCCCCCCCCCCCCCCCCCCCCCCCCCCCCCCCCCCCCCCCCCCCCCCCCCCCCCCCCCCCCCCCCCCCCCCCCCCCCCCCCCCCCCCCCCCCCCCCCCCCCCCCCCCCCCCCTCGCCTACCAGTGATTCGTTCTCAAAGGAGAAATTTAAAATTCACTTTCTCCGAAAAACAACGAATAAAAGAAAAAAAAAGAAAGAATAATACATATAATCAATTTCAAATTTCAACAGAAAATAAATATTAGATCAAATCAGTTGCTTTAAATTGTAGAGTGGTCATTAGAGACCAGATTTCATTGTTATTTCAAGTTATTTTGTTGTTGTAGATTACAACAATGCTAGGAATTGATGTCTATTGAAACTTAAGATGTTTGCCAAATTCGATACTGCATGGAAATGAAATTTCAGGCGTTAATGATTGAAATCTCAGATTTCATCTTTTTATCCAAGGAATCAATATTTTTTACTTTCCCTCCTATGCATATATACATATCAATTTTGTTAAGTTAGAATGGTGTGGGTTCTTGGTGAAACATTTTAAATAAAGTAAAGAAAATTTCTTGAAATTTTTTTTTGAAACTTTCTCTGTAAAAAATTTTTAAAATGATGTTCAAAGTACTAGGTAGGTTTCCCATAAATAAAAGATCAGATGCTTGTTTAGCACGACTCTATATATATATATTTCGATATAGGGCCATCTTCATGAGTTCACAAAGAATACTCAGATATATGATATTAGATACCTGTTGAAGTATAACATTTTCCTTTTAATAATTACTTTTTCTTGGCTATTTAATTGAAAGTATAAGATGGCCTTAATAAATATCTATAATATATTTAACAAATTCATTGATTAAAAGCAACAAAGATCCAAACTTAAATTAGGTATAGCAAGCTTTTGGTTGAAATCGGACAGTCGGAAGTACGTAGACTTTTACTTTAGGCGTTTTATTTTTGATAAAGTAATTAAAAATTTTTTAAAATACAAGATTTCTATGTAGGTTTCACACAAATAATATTGTTGTGAAAACCTACTTTTAGAATTTTATATTTTAAAAAAATTTAAAATTTTCTTTATTTTATTAAAATATGTTTCACCAAGAACCTACACCATTCTCCCTTAACAAAAAGTTTTAATTTTGATTTCAATTTTTATCAAAAACGGCTCCAAGGATTTCTTTAAATAGGGGTGTTTAACAAAGGTCTTAACTTAAGTTCTTTAACGATAATCAATATTATTCTAATTGATTTTAAAGGGGGTGATTATGGGTATCGCGAAAAACTAATGATTCTTTCAAAATCGGTATGCCTATCACATAGTAAATAGGTATATTCCTCCTCTATTCTGTAAATCAAAAGGATGATTAAAAAAGGCTCGATATATGTTATTAAAATATAAAGGATTGAATAATTGAGATTTGGCCATCATACTAATTATTGAGATTCTATATATATTCAGTATAATTTTTTAGTTTATCCATAGAGAAGCAGTGATATCTGATTAATAATAAAGGAATAACCATATTAATATTTAAAACGACTATGAATCAAATCTAGCATGGATCTGATACAGTTTATTTAGCTAGTCTTCGTGGGAAAATTGCTACGCAAAGAACGTACCGAATTTTGAAAACGTTTTAATTTTTTCCTGCACTTAAGAATAAAATCGATCTTTTATATAATATGTTTTGCTGTCTTCCGGTATGGTATTTATTTTATTGTATTTTTTTCAACAGTTGGAACAGTTTATTCTAGGGTAGTTCGTATTGTCAAATAGAAAGCAGCTAATATAAACCAAATGTAATCAATCAACAGCTAACCATGAACTAAAAATAAACAATCTACCTCCCCTCTATGCCCAGCCATCTATTTTGATGACACCTCGAATCCTAGATATATCTATTATCGACTGGATTCTCTTTGATAATTTGACACTATTATAATGATAAATTCTTTCTACTTTATGAAATAGTGCATTACATTCAAAGAGCAATTATCCTGAAAGCCTAGAAATTTGTTAATATGTATTGAATAATTATCCGCGTCGTATTTACTTGTGCTATCGTGATATGTAATCGGAATAATTCCATGTTTAGTGATTGTATGTATTAAACATGATGAGTTGGTGGTGTTACGCCAGGCGGGACGTCCCTCAGGAGAGCTCTGGTCTAACGGAAGGACAGACGGTTGAACACCCCGATGCGACCACCTTGCGGTTTCCTATTAATGTTTACATAAGTTAAGAGAAATAGTTGTTTAACGAAATTGCTTTTGAAACAATTTGTATTACCTAGATAATAATCAAATTCAAAAGTGAGAAATTAAAACTTTTTTAATCTTTTTTTTTATTCCTCCTGTCGTAGAGACAAAGCATTTCCAAACATGTTTTTTTCTTAAAGAGAAAAGGTGGCTACTACGCAAATTTTTGTAGGTGTTTGTGAACCCGGGTTTTGAAGGGAAAGACTGAGGCCAGAAGAGAGTTCCAGTTCCTCGAAGTCATGGGGAGAAACATATTGTCGAATGGAGTGGTTCGGCACTTTTCCAATTTAACCGCGAAAGGGTGTGTAGGTAATTGACATAAGTGCTTAGAGAGCTCATGAAATTCGGATATTTTTGTTGTTTAGCGAAATTCGGACATTTTTGTTGCTTATCGAAATTCGGATATCTATGTTGCTTAGCGAAATTCGGACATCTCTGTTTCTGTGCTGTACCTGAACATCTCTGCTGCTTTTAGCGAAATTTGAACATCTCTGTTTCTTAGCAAAATTCGGACATCTCTGTTGCTTAGCGAAATTGGACATCTCTGTTTCTTAGCGAAATTCGGACATCTCTGTTGCTTAGCGAAATTCGAACATTTCTGCTGCTTAGCGAAATTCGGACATTTCTGTTGCTTAGCGAAATTCGGAAATCTCTTTTGCTTAGCGAAATTTGAACATCTCTGTTGCTTAACGAAATTCGAACATCACTGTTGCTTAGCGAAATTCAGACATCTCTGTTGCTTAGCTGTGAAATTCGAACAGCTCTGTTGCTTAGCGAAGTTCGGACATTTCTGCTGCTTAGCGAAATTTGGACATCTCTGTTTCTTAGCGAAATTCGGACATGTCTGTTGTTGAGCGAAATCCAAACAGCACTGTTGCTTAGCGAAGTTCCGACATTTCTGTTGCTTAGCGAAATTCGGACAGCTCTGTTTCTTATAGCAATATAAATTTAATGGAGCTATTTAGTTTTACTAGATTTTCGAGTATAAATTAGAGATGACGCAGTGGTATATAAATCCAAATCGGAATTTTGGGACTTGGTGACTTTGCTTGAACGCCAACGATTTATTATGTCAGGCTGTTTGCCTTTTACGGCAAGATAATTTTAAATCGTAAAATTCTAATTCAATCACTAAAAAATAGGAATTTTATGAATATAGTTTCAGATGTTTATATTAATTTAGATATCAGTATAGATGGGTTAAACAATGTAGAACGAATAGAATTGAGATAAAAATGAAAATAATAAAGCCCCAGTCCAAAGTTAAGTTTGAAAATAAAAACCAATAGATAAAGGAATGAAAAAAAGAAAAGTCCATCGTGAACTGAAAGGAAAAGGGCTGAGAGGGAAGAAAGGAGGCAACTTCGGAGAAAGCATGTCAACGCGCAATATCGCTCACGTAATTTGCAGAATCTAATCAGTTTGGACCAGATCGAGGGATTCCTAGCGAAGTACAGAACTCCATCGGGGACGAACGGGAGAGAAAAGTATTTCCTCTTTTGAATCTTATTTAAGGCATTATCCTTGGGTCAGACTCGAAAATGGCTTTGTATTGCCAATACACTCTCAGCAATCCTTCACCCGAATAATCCACTACAATAGAAATGTCAAGCTTAGTATCGGCTTAATCCATCAAACCTAAACCTTAATCAAAACAATTGAATGTTAGTGATTAATTCGTGTTTATTAAGAAATTCATTATTATAGAGTTGTTTTCTTTAATACATACATTCAAGCTAACAAAATAATAGACAAAATGTTAAGCAACATCCCCTTCAAAATTCAACCCACCATTGGCAGCAGCAGTGAAATAGCACCTTAAGACACAAACCTGAACTTGTCCTCTTCAAATTACAATTATGTTCATTTTTTCTCTAATTTTTTATATGAATTAAAATTTATTATTGTTAAACATCATTTTATTTTTTTCATTGTACTTTAGACTAATTTAACAGAGATAATAATTATTAAACTATATTCGAACACCTCCCAATCGATCACAAACCCAAAGGTCGAAAATTATTATTTCTTTACCCCGGGGCAACGTCGAAAGACAATTTTATAAATCAAATTAAATTAGAGAACAAAGAAAATATTTTTTATTATAGACAGATCAGCCGGGGTTCAAATCCGGGATCTTCGTGGGAAGATTTACAACCTCGCTGTTATGAACAGTTGAACATAACCCGGTTCTTGGTTTAATAAATACATTTATAGATATATTTTTAAATTTTAGTTTCGATTTTTAAATTTTTGAAAAAGCATACATTTCACACAACAACAGCTACGTGTTTTTCTGTGAAATAAAACGTTTCGGGACACACTTGAAAAGGGCTAAAATTTTCAAAAAGAAATTAATAAAAATGGTAGAAAAAGTGAAAAAGAGTGTAGTAAAATTAATATTTAGGTACTTGGAAAATCACAAGGATGTTTTCTACTGAATGTAATTTATTTTGGATAGTTTTTTATTACAAATCAAAAGGCCACTCACCTGCATATGAATTGAATCCAAGTGCCAAAAGCCTTATGACCATTTTTATGACCTCACTTCTGAATATGTACATTCTCAATTCGAGATTTAGTACATTTTTAAGTAATTATTTAAATTTTACACTGGATGCATTAGATAACAACAAAACTAAATTTCATAAGGAGAAGAGGCTGTCCTTTGCTTGATTGAAAATATACATTGTTAAACGACCAGCACACTATTACAGCTAAACGAATTTACCTACATCCAATCGGGTATTACATCTCATGAGATAAAACAGATAGAATATTTCTAATTATAAAGACTGATGATAAGAGCAAACCTTCGAAACTAAATTTTCTAACAAATAAATTATATCGTCGGTTTGCAGGTAAAAGTCACTAAGTAGGAAAATCAAAATTTTACAGTACGAGCAATATGATGACTTTTACCTCTCACTGATCAAATAGTAGAAGCACTAAATGATTTTTCACATTGATTAAAACACATTAGGAGTATGAATTAGCACTTTTGGGTTTGAAAGAAGTGACAATTTTAAGTACTTGTGTACTTGAAAAAAGTGGACTTAGTAACTTTTACCTGCAAAACGACGATCTATATTATTCCACGCCAAATAGGATGGTTTGAAAAATTTTAATTTTTGATTTCCTTCATTTTTGGACATTTTTTATAACCCATCAAAAACTCTTCCTGGTAAATATTGAAATTTTTTTGATCACCGGTTTAAAAGATATCGAATTTCGGTCTTTCGCCCATAATTTCTTCAAAAATGGTCAAACACAAAAATAGCTTATAAAAACACTTTAAATAATTTTTTTTGAATTTTTTTCTAAAAAGTAGTTATGTAAAAAACAAAAATTTCAAAAAAAAAATTTGAATTTGGACAATTTTTGAAGAAGTTATGAGCGAAAAACCGAAATTCGATATCTTTTAAACCGGTGATCAAAAAATGTCAAAATTTGTAAGGAAGAGTTTTTTGATGGATATTAATTAATGTAAAAAAATGAAGGAAATAAAAAATTAAAATTTTTCAAACCGTCCGATCTGACGTGGAATGCTCCATATACGAGTATAATAGTATATATTATGTATAATGAATATGTTTATTTACATCAAGCAGATGATAACCTCATTGATTTCTCTTTTATGAATTCTCATTTCTGCTACTCTCTCCAAACTAAATCTTTTATCAATTATTAAAACTATATTTCATTTTGATTCTTATTTCTTGATTTATTTATTTAATTAAGAAAAATTCCATTTACAAAATTTTCAAAACTTGTCTCTCTAAATTAGACATTTGATATGAAATTTGTTCTTTTATTTTGAATTTGATCCTTCCCCTCTCGATTCTTTCTTCTTTCTCATTCCAACAATTTCTCTTCCCTCTTTTCTAATAAAACCCTTGGATTTTCCCATAAGTACCTCTACACATCCCCATATTGTTTACTTGATCTCTCAACATTTCTTTCATAACTCCCCTTCATTTTCTCTCGTTCTACATTTGCTTATGGTTCTTCCCTCCCTAAGAATTACTTTCCATATCTCATCGTGGGCATCTTATTTTTCAATTCCACTTATTAAGTATTTCCTCGAAAAAATCTTTTTTTTTGTATCCTTGTAGAACAGAGAGTACTCTTTGTATTTTTATATCTTACTCGTTTGCATATTTTTTCAGTCGAATATAAAAATGGATATTTAAGTGTATCCTCTTTAATCACAATAGAAATTATTTAACTTGAGAAATATATAAATATTTATTATTCGGTACTCTCTCAGTCTGAAAATTAAAAAAAAACAATCAAATTCAAGAGGTTTTTTCTTACTGTTTATCTGTATTTCGTAGCCCTCGATAACTTAAGAATGAAATATCATAAAAAATTGGTTCTGGTGCCAAAATAACTATACTATCGCTATAAAAAGAAAAAAAATGATCAGATTCTGATCATTCAGAGTAGCAATTAGTGGTAGAGACAGTGTGGTGTTGGTGCAAGGTGAAACATCTTTAATAAAAGATAAGAGTAAATAAATATTATATTTAATATTGATTTACTATGAGTTGTGATCCAGAGACATTGATTTCAATATTAAGGATACTAGTAGTAAGTACCTTAACTCATAGTAAATATCAATATTGTATAATATTTACTCTTTATCTTCATTCAGAGTAGTAAAAATGCAGAAAATCTGAAAAAATTAAATTTTTATACATATGTATTCATTGTGAAAGGGTGTTTTGGAAGTCGGTAAATCGCGTGGTTTGAGCATAGCATCGTTTAAAGATATTAATAAACTACACATCTGTTCCACGTATAGCTTTAATAAGCTCAAAACATTTAAAAATTTGCCAAATCAATACGTCACTGCTTATTTTGCTTTCTCGGATTCCACCATTAGACATTTTATGATACTATATATTTTAATTTATTCTCAAATATGTAGGGATCAGATTAAAGTCAGATTGCTGAGAGTCGGGCTTGAACCCAGGCTAGCTTGATTACGAGGCATGTACTTTACCCACTCGAACAACCTGTCCCACACTACGTCACTGTTATATCAAAATTTTTATTGAAGAAACACACTTCATGTTATCAGGGGATAGATCTCAAGTTACAGATTAAAAACTAAACACCAGAGCTATCAAATATTAGGGTTAATACAAAATGGAAACACGTGCTACTGAAATTGTTGATTTTTACTTACGACATTTTGATATAACAGCGAGGACAAAAACATTCAATAAGAGTACTGAATCTTGCAGAAAAGTTTTTATTGTTTCCAACAATTGAAAATTTAACTTTTACAAACAATGTTTATTTATTTATTTATTATGAAATAATGTTCATGGTGAAATTGGTCATGAAACTCCACTTTTTTCTTCACGAGAGCTTAGGTGGTAGTGATGTCAGTGCTACGTCAATATCAACCCGGGGAGGCTCATTTTATTTAATATCAGAGATAAAAAACTGCAGAATGGAACGGAATTCGATTCCGAACTTGATAATTGAGCTACTTAATACGATTTAGGGACAAACTTATGTGTTTCCGAATATTTCACAGAACTGGAATTCAAATGGTGTTGTTCTTCCACCAACTATATTTCAAAGATTAATATAATATATTGATCTATTTAACATATAATTAGTTAGATGTAACATTCGAACTATTATTGTAACAATCGTCAGTCAATCAAAATGATATAGAAACTATTCTATTTTAATAGAAAATGTTCTTATTCATGTTAATGTGCAATTTTCTATTTTAAACGTCGATTGCTTTAACGGAATCTTATTCCTTCAACTCAATTAGTAACGTGACTCGATTGAATGTATAATAGAAACATTTGTAACCAAATTATAGCTATACCATTTCGTCACACAATCCATAAGCCTCAAGAAATTATTTATAGTCATTCATACCCCTAATCACAATTTATTAACGGAAAATCAAATTTAAAGGAAATCGGTTCACCTTTAGGGAAATGAAGTAATCCGTGGGTGCTAATTTAATAATAGAGGATTGAGAAATGGGGGTATGTCCCTTTTGAACATTAAAGTGAATCACACTTTTATATCAACTTGTTAATTTCTTAATAGGACGCGACATATTGATTGCTTAACTTCAGAAACGGAAGGCTCAAAACGAGCGGATGTAATCTCGACACTTAGTAGCTAGTGCCCTTTAATCTATCAGGTAAACTCGACACTCCGACTAAGGGTTCAAGTTTCTCTTATGGAATTCTCGACTCATTTTCTGAATTATCAGGGAGCATGAAATCGAAGGCAATATTGAACTTCTTCTAGCCTTTAGTAAGTTAATCCAAATCGCCTTTCTACATACTTTTTAATTTAAATAAATGACTTAATGGGGTTATCCTGTAATTAGGTTCATTAATAATAATAATAATATTCATAAAGAAAAACAAAGAGATTGTCCTCTGCTTGATGCAAATAAACATACGGCACGCCCTCGAAGCTCGGCCCTTCGGGATGATGGCCTGGCGGGCAGCGTCTCGGTCCAAAAATTTTTATTCCTCTTAAAAAACCACACTCCAAATGTATACCCGTAAACTACCGAAAATACATCGTCTCTTAAAAGTTTCGCCTCTTTAATTTTTGGGTGGCGAGGGGAAGGGGGGAAATAATTATCAATATATTTAATGTTTCTTAATTTAAAATGGAATTGGAGTCTTTCATTTCAAAATTCGAGTCCAAATTTACAATTATATTTCAAATTTGCCTGGTTAATGAAAATCGATTAGAGCCATCAGTTTAAAATCCGAGCTGACAATTATATTTTAAATTCGCCTTGTTAATTAATATATATTTAATGTTTCTTAATTTAATATCTATTGGTGTTTTTTCATTTTCATTCGAGTTCAAATGAATACAATATACTCTCGACACAAAGTCTAAATCAAAAATATATAGTTTTAGTAACAGAAATCAAGATATAAATATTAATGTTGCATTGGTGTAATGGCTAGAGCTGATGCCTTTAGTTCAAGAGTTCGTCGGTTCGATTCTAGGCAAGAGAGTAATTTTTTTAAAGAAAATTATCTTAGCGTTGTTTCAAATTAATCTAGGCTCTTATATATAGTATTATTTATTTGTTTGAGACTATAGTTTCGAAGGCTTGGCCTTCATCATATGTATTTTATTAATTATAAATATTATTGTAGGAGACAATAAAGAGTGTGTCTTCTGCTAGAATTATAAATTTTATTTATAACGAGACTATAGTTTCGAGGGCTTTGCCCTCTTCATCAGTCTATTACAATTGATTCACAGGAATTAATGTATGAATGGAAAGTAATAGACTGATGAAGAGGACAGAAACCCTCGAAATTATAGTCTCGTTATAAATAAAATTTATAATTCCAGCAGAAAGACACACTCTTTTATTGTCTCCTTCAATATATAAAAATTCTGCTACACTCGGCATAAAACTTTCAATTTAATAAATATTACTTTTCATGGGCTCATTCAGGTTTTAACTAACTAAGCTTTTCTGCTAAGTAAGAACAAAAATTTTCAATATCCACGCGATACTGACCCCATGAAAAAATATTTATAATTAGGTAATAAAAGACTGATGGTGAAGGCCAAGTATTCAAAACTATAGTTTCAAACAAATAAATTATATATATATTATATATATTTTATATATATCTGTGTATGTTTATTTGCATAAGACAGAGGACAACATCTTTGTTTCTCTTTATGATTCAACAACTCTGCTACTCTCGCCAAACTAATAATTCTTTTCAATTAATAATAATAATATTATAATAATTTGATTAGCGGGGCCGGGGCTTATTAGCCCCATTAGCCCTCTCCGAATTCTACAATCAGTTTTTTTTGTTTTGTTTCTTACATATTACATATTAATAAGGAGTCGATGAATGCATTCATAGTCCTACAATTGTTTTACTATTAATTTAGATATTTAAAGTTGGGGTAACTTAGTTAATTACACTTAAGGTACAATGTTGTATCATATGTTGACATTAATTTAGAATCACATATCTTCATATATGGCTGAAAATGATCAATATTTGATTTATGGTATAAATTTATAATATTTCTGTATCAAAGCTTACAGAAAATTTGAATTATTACACCCAATACTTTTTGCGTTTATCAAACAGAACATAAACTTTCGTTTAGACGCGGTTATCTGGGGGCCAACTACCTTTATCGCTTTAATGGCATTGGGTCTGAAATATGCATGCATATACTAGTATATTATTTATGGGTTCTTATTTTAAAATGATTTTTTGTCCTTTCCTTAAACATTGAGGTTTGATTATTATCTTATTAAAGAACATTTATGGTTAGTTGATGGTCATAAGCAATTGACTCCCATTATTAGGTATGACTGACTTTGTGCTGGACCCGATTGAAGCGCATTTGAAATGTTTAAAGCAGGCCTGGGTAACCAAAATCGCTAAAGCCGCATTGACGACCTAAAAATTTCCAAGAGTCGCAGATAAATAAGAATAATTTTAATTATTTTTAATATTTTTTCGAGATCTGGCTTTATAATGGATTTCGTATTTAGTAATTTTTATTGGGAGTGAATGCAATAGGTACACTGAAAGTGTAAATGTGAAAAAACAATACTAGAACCGGAAATAAAAACAAAATATACTTATTCGAACGGTAATAACCATAATTTAAAATATGTAGTTTTAACTTTCAAAATTATTATTTTTTTTTATTTTTTTTTTGTTTTAGTGATATTCAAAAACATAAGGTTTTAATGTTTAACAAATCTAATGATGCAACCTGCAATTCAGAGCGTTCGATTTGAATGCATAACCTAAACACACAGGCGAAGTGGGTTGGGCAACTTGGCTAGTACACCCCAAGACATTTTACTAGGATAAACTGTTTTATTTCATATATGAGTGATGCTAAAATATCGTCGTGCGTAAACTTCATTAAATCCATTTATATCATATATGATATATTAATTGAAAGAAAAAAGAGATGCAGACCAAGTGAACTTACCATTGTGTTGTAGAAAAAAATATGACAAATAGTTTTTTGCTAAACAACAATATTGCCTTTGTTTGGCTTTTGTTTGTCCTGTAACAAATTTTATGTTGTGAGTTAACAGGTTTACACTCTAAGGCGATGATAGAATATCGCCGCACGACCGATATTGCCCAAAGCTCTGAAAATTTAATAAATAAATTATTCATTATAAACAGTACTCAATCATAAGGAAAGACATGCTATTTAATTAAAAATTAATTAAATAATCTGTTTTCAATTCGTAAAACACTCTTTAAATGCATTTTGTCCTTCTCTCTACTTTAACGGCCTATTTCCAATTCAAATTCCAAGGAAATTGCATTTCAGGCTAATTTAAAAATCCAACTAGCAGCATTTTGGTGGGCATTCAAGAGATAATAATAAATAAATTCCATCTATGTAAATGGCGTAATAGCTGTTAACGGGGCTCTCAAGTTTGGTGAGTTTATGGTGTTCATTTGTATCCCCTCTCCGCAAGGAGCGAATAGAAAACCTTATTAAAAAGAAAATGGTATAATACGATTACTCACACTATTATATGATAAAAGACTGCTGCGAAGCCACGGGGTCTTTCTAGGAAATTGTATATGCGACTTTGAAGGCGGCGATATCTCGCGTCCCGGCGACTGGCCCGGTAGTTGAGCGGTTTCCCAAGTAGACTCATGCGTGGACGGTCCAACCGGCCCAAGCCGCCCCCTGAAAAACCCACCGCCATTCAAGCTAATTCGGGGTCCACGGTGAGAAAATTAAAACAAACTAATTGTATTATATTAGGTCAAGGCCATCACACTCGTGGAGTGTGCGGCATAGTGGGTAAAATTTCATCACCCCTGGGAGCATCGCAAACAATAAACAATTTGACATATAGGCGATGAGGGGATCTCTCCTTAATTTTTACACTTTCAGCAGAAGAACACATAGAGCGGGTGGCGTAAGACACACACAAAAAAAGAAATGTGAAATGTGAGTCAGGATTAATCCTGGCTCTCTCATCCACCCGCTCTAACTCCAAATTATTTGTTCTGAAGCCGAAGCAAAAATGAATCCACCTTGTAAGCTGAAGGGTAATGCATTTAATCTGTAAGGCACCGCTCCTCGGAGGCCCAATAAACAAAATTACAATTGTGAAAAATTTACAAAATCATTATCACTAGAATAATATAAATTGACACGTTCTGATGTGGCCATCCACTTGACTTAACCATACACTTCTGGTTGAGTTTGGTACAAGGGCCTAGATTTTCATTTTTTGATCACCCCCCCCCCCCATTTTGGGCGGTTTGTTTTTGCATTTTTAGTGTTCTGGCGGCCCACTGATTTTGTATACAAAATATGGTTGAGTTTACTCAAATGGCCTAGATTCTTTATTTTGCCCCCTGAATTTTGGCAGAATTTTTCGTTATTATAGGTTCATTTCATAGTATATTTCAGTTTTTTTTTTTTTAATTTGTAGTTTAGAATTTTGATAATTTTATACATCCTCCTATTAATTTTGGGTCGACTATACACCAAAAATCCTAATCAGAAGTTTAATTCAATGCATCAAAACTACGTGTGAAATTTAGGCTTTGATATTCACACTAGTCATTTGAGCTAGCTCGTTCACAAAATTTGGTAACGCATAGACTAACAGAATAACCGACAGGCATTTTGATAAAACAGTTATTATCTCGAAAAATATAATTTTTTCCATGTTCAACTTATTAGAGTTTTTTGTAGCCGTGAAATGCCATAGTTTCGTCCAAATTTTTTAATCAAAATAGTTTCAGCCGTTTTTGAGATATTTCGACAAAAGTAAGCAAAAACACTTTTTTAAATGTATGGTAAAGTAAAGCATATTAAAATTTTAATCGAATTTTTGATGATAGTTAAATTTTTGGAGGGGTCTAAAATTAAAAATATTTTTTATCATGGATTGTAAGATTTTTTTGTAAAGATCTTAAGTAGAATTAAATTTAATTCACTTAAAAATGATCATGTTAAAGGGTTCCAAAATGAAGTCTTTTTTAGCTTTTTGTTATAAATATAATATTTCCATATTAGTGATTCAGAAGTGGCTTAAATTAAAATAATAAATAAATTCCTATATAAATTTCTTCATTCTTTACTATACTAAATAAGAATGAATTTGATATCTCAAGTATTTTAGTAGATATGAGATGCGGCAAAATTGCATTTGGTTGGTATATTTGCAAAAACTTCCGTAAGTTTTTTGAAATTTGGAAAAATACTATAATTTTACAAAACTCGCAAAAAAAACAACATATTTGGACGATTATTTTTAGTGGAGGGGATATAAGAACAGTCGCTGTGGAACAATCCATTCATAAAGAGAAGGATATAGTATTAGTGCGAGAAGTACAGTCGCGTTAAAAAACATAACCTAAAATTTTAGTTCCGTTCATATGTAACATATAGAGTGGTTACGAGGCTAAAACTTTTGTGTGGATTTCCGCGAAAGAACTAACTTAATACACATTATGATAATAATAATAAGATTGGAGTAATTTTTGGAGACGGGCTGATAAGTGAAGTTGAGTGGATATTAATGAGGCAGTCCACAAAAAAGAAGATAATTTATACTCATCTTTTTATTTAATAATAATTATAATTTACTATATAATATTCTCACTATCGTATAAATTTATTTAATCAATTTCCCGATCAGAATCTTTTAATACTTTGTTTAGGTTCGATTCGGAGTATAAAAGACCGCACTTTTGAAACTGAATAAAAAAAATTAAACGAAGAAGAAACAAAGTTTACTAATAAAATGTTCATAATTAATTGACTACAACATTTGTTTAGAATGTTTGCCCTTTGGTGATGAATGTACATAGGAAGCAAACGTTTCAATAGATCTTAAGCTTGCTTATCCCACAATCTTGAAGCAAATCCAATAACAAATGACGAAACGTTGAGCATCAGAGAATCTCGAGTAGATTATATAATTAATTACACCAAGCTCTCTAGAGAGAAACCAATCGATTGGAAATCAATTATACGGATTGAGTTCTATTAATAGACTAAGCCAACGCCCCGAATAAACTCTTCGCAACCATATAGACTATTACTACTGTAAAGCTAATAAAGTAATTTTCTTTAATCGTGCAGATATAAACATTTTCTTTTAAAATAAGTTTAATACAAATACAAAAGTTGAATTGGAGAAAAAAGTGAAAACATTTTTTAAACTCAACGCTATTGCCGAAAATTACGATAGGAAATTCAACTATATAAATATATAGAGTTAATAATTCAATCCATATTTACCTCCAAGCAAGCTCTTAGAAATCACTTGGGGACTCTTTAGACGTAAACAAATATAAAAAATAAATTTTTCTGCCACTGAATCATAGGTAACAACCTCATGGATGCTGTGGATACGGCGCATCCCTAAAATTTCAAACATTTTCAAGTATTTTCATAAATACATAAGATCGATTTCAAAAATTTCAGGAGTATCTTAAAATTTTCAAATTATTATCCGCGCGTTATTTTCAAATATTTCTATAAAAAAACATTGTTTTGAAGAAAGTAGTATTATTGGTTCTCGAAATGAAATAAAATTGTTCCATAGTTTCAAGGGGCAATAAAATAAATGATTTTCCCCGAAAAGGGTGCTGATAGAAGGTATGAAGCAGCAGTAGTGGATGAAACGGATAGATGTTGTGTCGGATACCGAATACCGAATATTCGGCCAACCTTGAAGCTCGGATAGCCGAATATCCGGTCGCCGAATATCCGGCCGAACATAGTCAGAGTGGCGTACCCGTTACAAGAGTGCGATTCACCAAGCGATCGGGTGGACTCGGGTGATTTCGGGCCCTTTCGTTTATGAGTGACATTAGCGCTTTATTGTCTTCTTGAATTGATTGCAAATACGATCAGCAAGAGGTTATGAAAAACGTGTTCTTGTTGTTTGAGTTTGTGGTAATTTTATTAGTATTTTTTTCTATAAATTTAAAGTAAAGTACCGAAGAAAAATGTCTTTCGATAAAATAAATGAGACTATATTACAGCTTTCAAATGAATAAATTTTAAAGAATTAAAAAAATTAAAAAGTACCATCTTACTCAAGAGTAAAAGTACTTTGCAAAATATAATTTTACTAAAAACTTTATTTAACCTTTTTTGTGGTCCCCAAGGTAGCTTAATTAGGATATTAAATTTCATCAAAATTGGCTAAGTCATGTTTCGAGATATTTAGAAAAAGCTAAAAAAGTACTGAAATAAAGTACTAATGTTTGTGGGCCGATATGTACCAAAGCTAATCAGCGCTTCATTTTGTTAAATCCAATGGTAGGCTTCTCAATTTCATTTCAATCGGTGCAGCGGTGTGGAAAAATCGTGGGCCAAAAAGCGATAACATACATCCATCCATATACATACATACATACATACATCCGCACGCACTAAATGAAAAAATCGCACTTTTTGGCCTCTCGACGAGGAACCCTTGTAATTTTTGGCAAACACCGTCACGTGCTAAAATTCAACCTAATTGAATACTACAATTTGTGGCTTTAATTGAGTCCATGGGTTCAAACGCCCTTACCTGAGGACCCTTTGAAGCTCACGCTTGCCCCGAGAACTTGATTGCAATACTTTACCCATGAAAAGATCACCTATATGGAAATATTTTGATATAAAAAGTGACAATCAAAAGTTTGCTATTTGTTCGTTATGTAACGTTAAAATTTCTTCGTGGGGAAGGAAAAAAGACAGGTATGTACCAAACAAAACTAGTTTCTCTTTTTATACGTGTTTAATTAGGTCAGCTAATGCTGTACAATATCCAAACTCAAACGAAGTTTACTAGAGTTTATTATTTTTCAGCGCCCTGCAGCAGCGTATATAGCGGAAAGAGTTTTTTCGGAAGCTGGCTTTGTATACGAAGACAAGGGAAACCGTCTGTTGCCTTGGAACGCAGAGAAATGGGTATTTATTCATCATAATTTGCCCTTAGTGCAGTTTGAGTATTAATTATTTTGTTTTGTTATTAAAAATTCATAGAGTTCAGCAAGAAAGTGCCTTCAATCTTTATGCTGTATTTATTTGAAATCCGGCCGGATACTCGTTTCTTATCCGGTATTCGGCCGGATTTAAAATTTGAGCCGGACAGGGCCGGTTACCGGATAGTTACCGAATATCCGTTTCATACTATGAAGTCCTTGTATGGTATATCTTCCAGTTCAGGCAGGCCCAAGCAAGTCTAGACGAGTTTTAGTCGAATAAAAATTGTTCTCGCGGAGGTAATATTAAAATAGAAATAATACAAAAAAGGAATAAATATTCATGATTCGAGAATCTCTAGACTAATCCATTTCTAAAATATGGTAAACAAATATATTCTTTTGGGGAGAAATTTCTTTCCTCCACTGAATCATAGGTATACCACCTACCAGTGGTGTAAAATTTGAAACCTCAGCTAGGAATAAGCCAGCAACGATATAATAAGCTTTTAGTCCAAATCGACATATACTTTATAGCCCTTTACTTGAAGTTTGCGGAAGTTTTTTATTTTTTTTCAAAAACAACAAGTAGGTACGATTTTTTTTAAAAATGGCTATGCTTAACAAGTATCACAAGTTCTGTGATGTATTTTTTTCATCTCGAATAAAACATTGTGAGGGGCTTATGATTAGTCGTATAGCCAAAAAATCTCAACAGTTGGAGGTTGTAAGTGAAAGTGTGGTACACACACTTGTTTATTTGATTTCTATACATTCGGAAGCTTTCCTAAATTTTGTTCAGGGAGAATGGTGTAGGTTCTAGGTGAAGCTTTCTAAACACTATTGTCTAATAGAAGAAGCTTTGTTTTTCATAATCTAAAACAAACGTTAACAAAAAAGAAAAAATATATTTCATTTTGTTTGAAAGATCCAAGAATTTGAGTTAGAAAATATTTTGTTTTTGAAGGAAGAAAATAAACGGAAAAGTCAATAGGATAAAAGCTGTGCAAAATAACAGTAGGTAAGATAAAAATATGAAGACAATATATGGAGGTTGTATTGAGTTCAGGGACAGTAGATTGTTATTGTAAAAATAAAAGATGTGAGGTTGCCATCTCATGATCCATAGACTCATACCCCCCCTCCCACCCGACCATTTAGAAAGCTGATTTTTGCGATTATAGTTCCTTAAGGCATTAAAGGCTAAGTGGACCAATTTTTGTCCAAATCGGACAAAGGTTCAAATTTTTAAACCCTCTCCTAATTGTTGGTTTGATTTCAATCGAAATTTAATCAGCTCTTAACCTTAATATATATAATATCTAAATATAAAATTTCGTTTTGATACTTTGAATGGTTTGTACGGTAAAGCGTACACAACATTTGGTAACTACACGCACTCACTAAAATTTTGACAAAATAATTCATATCTTTTAACATACAAATTTTTCGATATTTATAGACCGATACGCCAAGAATTCGCCTAATTTTTTTTTTTTAATTAAAATAGTTTGAGCTGTTTGTGAGATATTTCGAAAATACGAAACAAAACACTTTTTCAAGCACAATTAAATTATATTACATTTTTTAAAGTAAAGGTTAGTTTTTATTTTTAATATGAAGTTTTTTACTATCTAAAAATTTTAATAGGTATTTTAAAGCATGAAAAATTATTAATAAGCCTTCTGATGTGTTTATCATTCTACTGCTAAATTTAACGATTTTCTACTGTTTCTTTCAGATTCGATCTGGGAACTCTGGCACATTTTTGTGTGTTTCTGTGCTCGGTGTATCTAGTTAAACCAATAGATAAGTAATAGATCTTTATTGTTTCTCGTAGTCGTAGGTTGCAAATAACGTGAATAATCATGGATCCAAAAGTATTAATTAGGAAGTATTTTACCAAAACATCCAAACAAAATCCATTAACTAACAAATTAATAAAAATATGTCGATATATTTGCTGCGATATATTTATGTATCGATATATAAGTTATAGCAAATACTGTATATATCAATACAGGACAGCCTGTCAAAATCCTATAGAAAATTTAACGGTTTTTGGCATCATGAATTTCGAAGCGCCGTCATGCGGGCAAGGATGAAATCTTGGTGGCCAGGCTGGCCCAGCACCAACGAATGTGCTTCTTTCAAATTAACCACTTACATGTGATATTTTCTATTATACGATATATGTATTTTCATCCTAGCCCGCTAGAATGCGCAGTTTTCATGATACCGAAGATTTTGACAGGCTGTCCTGTATTGATATATACAGTTGTTGGTTATAGCTAATATCGATATATCGATATAATAAAATAATTTGCCATCCCTACTCACCATATGGTAAAGTAACAATATAATAAGACAAGTGGATTTTTTTAATGATAATGATGAAAGAAGAAGTTACACCAAAAAGGTGCATCTCCTAAAGGGCTGGGTTGGCCTCTCCATCGTGAAAGAAGAAGAAGGGTTTTTATGAGGTAGGGGTCGAAGGTATCTGTGAATACGGGTCTTAAACAGCTGAAGGTTGTAAGTCGCGGGAAAGACGGTGGCTGGGAGCGAGTTCCAGTCTCGAGGCCATAGGAATAAAAGAGTTGACGAAAGCGCCTGTTCGATTTTTATAAAATTTGACAGTGAAGGGGTGCTGAGCGTTGGAAAACCGCGTGTTTCTCTTAAAGAGGGCTTTAGGGGGGATAATTGATTTCAGCTCGACTGAACAGACACCATGATAGTATCTGTAGTACAGGTAAATGGCAGAAACGTTTCTTCGGTGAGCCAGGGAGTCAAGTGAGTTAGTTAGGGCCGGGTCTCCTATTAGTTTAATTGCTCGCTTCTGAATTGCATCCAGTGTGGCAAGAGAATGCTTGAAGGTCCTTCTCCCCAGATGAGAGCCATATTCGAGACAGGGACGAGTTTGAGCCTTATACGGTGTAAGAAGTTGACTGGGAGTATAGTAGCGTCTAGACCTATAAAGGAAACCAAGCTTGCGCGCTGTAGCTTTAGCAGTAGATGAGATATGGTCATTCCAAGAAAGGTCAGACTCTAGCGTGACGCCTAGCATTGAAATTTTATCCCTGAATTCCAATGAGTTTGAATCGAATGATATGTTTGGGAGGTTACAATTAATTAAAGGAGGATTACAAGTAATTAAAAAAATCTGCTTCACAAGCCAAATTTTCAAATTAATTTTAGTCAAAATAGACTTAATTGATGTTTAAGCCCCTTCTGTGAATACTGACCATACTGCATATATATAGTTCTACTTCTACGTGTTCCTTTATTCATTTAATCAGTAATTCACTTATCTATATCCTCGTTGGTTTTTTCGCGCTTTTCTTTTCCAACAGGCAAACGGGCTTGATATGTGTGTATTGAACAACCCATTAAACAACCCTTCTTTTTTTCTTTTTCTTTTCCTATTCTTCTCTAAGTGATTCCACCTAGGGGTAAATTGCTTTGGCCAACTTATTCTCCTTTCTCTTTTCGACCCAGTTTTTCTTACTCCCAGCCTGGCTCTTGGTCTCTTTTCAAATGCTCATTTAAATTTCTTGCTGATCTTTTCAGATTTACAAAATAGATAAAAACTTATCGAATGGCGATAAAATTGATAATAAATTTTTGTTATTAAAAATTATTCTTAAAATAAAATGGAAACCGGCTGAAGTTATTGTGTTTGTTAATAAGTTAGTAATTTAAATTTTAATTACTAATTACAATATTATAATTAAGGTAGTTGTTTCACCATATGCGTTTTCTTAGGATTTTTTTGAAATTTAGACAGATTATTATTTAAATACTTCTGCATCGATTGGTGGCAAAACGAAATTTATAAACAATATAGTTCCGGAGATATTAAATTCCAAAGATAGATTTTTCAGACTCTTATATATTGCACTATAAGGGATATCGGAAAAGCTTACATACATATTTAATTATTATTAAGAAACTCTTCTTACTATTGTTATAAAAAACTAAACCATCATTAAAAAATAACTAATACATTTTTTAAGAAAATTTGAATTAAATTGAAAGTTTTTGTACCGAGAGTAGCAGAATTTTTATATATTGAAGGAGACAATAAAAGAGTGTGTTATAAATAAAATATATAAATCGTTATAAATAAATAAAATTTATATTTCCAGCAAAAGACACACTCTTTTATTGTCTCCTTCAAAAATTTGAATTCATAGTTACAACACAATTTCTGAGATAATAATGAATAAATAATGCAAAATAAATAATGAAAAATATACACTAAAAACAAGCAGGCAACAACGCATTTATTTAACCTAAAAAGTGGCAGTCATTTGAATGATGTTGTGTTTCATTCTTAAATTAAAATGGCCAATCTTTCTAATAAACTTATAATTTTGAAAAAATATCCATTAGTTTTTCTTTTATAGCCGATTCAAATTCCAAACGTTAGATGGCCCACCCTATAGTATCACCCCTCAAAAAATTTGTCATGTAAAAAAAATACTAAATTTAGAGTCTACAGTAAATTTAACTTTTAGTCAAATAAAACCATTGATACTTAAGAATGCGATGAACATCAGTATTATTGTCTCAGTGATACCATTTTTGTTGCTCTAAAGTTCCTTAACTTTCTTATAATACAACGATTACGGTACATTATTAACAAAATTAAAAAATCATTTAAATTGTTTATTATTTGTTTTGGCGTTTTTTCGCTTCAGCCATTGTCGCAACTGCTTTCAATCGCTTATTAAGAACTTTTTGTTTTATAAATCTCCCTTTACAATGTACTTTATATGATATTTCTATGATAAAATATATAAAAAAGCTCGGACACTGTTGCCATATTTGTCAAACGAGCACTTGAGTGGCTAATAGTGGTACATAAACAACAAAAAGTTTTGGGCTTATGAATCCTTATTGTCTGTTCTCTAGCATTAACTTTTTGCTAGTATTGTCGCGAAACAACTACCCTAAATTAAAAGAAAACAAAATATTGAAATTCTTCGCTTTACGTTTCTTCACTATAAGGCAATTTTTCTCTGGCACACTTTTTCACAATTATTTGCCGCTTTGGACAATCAATATTTTCTGAAAACGTTTAAACAAAATGAATGTTTTAAAGAATTGTAACATGATAGAACTACTACATCACTTCCTTAAAGCTGTTTAACTTAAGTTAGCTGAAGAATCAGAAAGATTATGATCAGAATTAATTTATTAATATGACTCTCCAAATAAATCTAATTCAAGTATTATTTATTTATCTACCTTCCTATTGTCAAATCAGTCAATTAAAATATTTAAATAATTTTTTACTTTAACCATAGCGAATTGGTCTCGCGCCAAGCGCGACTTAAAAGGGTCCTCAAATAACAATGACTACGGAACCCATGGTCTCAAACAAAGTCACAATTTGTAGTATTCAATCAGTTTGAGTTTTAGGACCTGATGGTTTTGCAAAAATTGCATGGATTCTCGTCCAGGCCCCCAAAAAGTGCGATTTTTTCATTTAATCCGTGGGCATGTAGGTATATTAGGATGGGTCAAAAATATCCATTATTTTTTTTTTACAAGTGACACGGAAAAATGGGTTGCTAGACACCTTAAAAAATTCTTTCTAAATATGAGCTCTTAATTTTAATAAGAAGATCCTCCGCATCGCAGTTTTTTATTTTTCTCAGTCCAATAGAAAAAATTCATACCTCATCATTAATTGATTGTACAGAAAAATGTTCTTGAAAAATTTCGTAGGAAATTTAATGCTCTACAAAAAAGGTATCTTATATTTTTTCCGTAAACCTCACCATTTGAAAGATATTGAAGATTTAAGTTTGATTATTTTAAGACAAATTTCATTTTTGTTTATGAATTTCATAACTCGACAATAAATGGCTATTATAAAATTCGCAATACAAATTTTTGTAGGAAATTAACTGCTCTATAAAAGGGTGTCTTATGTTTTGGCGATTAAATTAAGCGTTCAAAAGATATTCATCATCAAACTTCAGTACACATGAAAGTTTGATGATGAATATCTTTTGAACGCTTAATTTAATCGCCAAAACATAAGACACCCTTTTTATAGAGCAGTTAATTTCCTACAAAAATTTGTATTGCGAATTTTATAATAGCCATTTATTGTCGAGTTATGAAATTCATAAACAAAAATGAAATTTGTCTTAAAATAATCAAACTTAAATCTTCAATATCTTTCAAATGGTGAGGTTTACGGAAAAAATATAAGATACCTTTTTTGTAGAGCATTAAATTTCCTACGAAATTCTTCAAGAACATTTTTCTGTACAATCAATTAATGATGAGGTATGAATTTTTTTCTATTGACTGAGAAAAAGATAAAAACTGCGATGCGGAGGATCTTCTTATTAAAATTAAGAGCTCATATTTAGAAAGAATTTTTTTAAGGTGTCTAGCAACCCATTTTTACTTTAACACAATGAAGCGCTGATTTGTTTTTGGTACATATCAAAAAAACATTAATGGTTTAATCTAGTACTTTTTTAGTTTTTTTCTAAATATCTTAAAAATGGCTTGACCAATTTTGTTCGAATTTAATCTATATATATATATATATATATATATATATATATATATATATATATATATATATATATATATATAAGCTATTGTCTGTACATTAGTCCAAATCACGCCAAATTTTGGTTGCACACGTTTCAAACAAAGTTATGAACGAAGACACCCTCTACAAAATTCTTGTCTGTCTGTCTGTATAGCATGTTTGCGTGGTTTCCGCGAAAAGTTGGTCACAATTCACGTGAATGGATAACCTTCTTTTTTTAAATAGCTAAATTTTAAAGCGATTTTCAAACATTCGCCATTCTTCACCCGCTTTTTATCTCTATCTTTCCAGTGGCCTACAAATTCTTCAAAGCCCTCCTCCACATACCGTATTACTGTATATCATTGAACTCTTGACGACTTAGAAGACGATCATGCCTGGACTTGATTTCTGACATATTCTCGGCAGGATTACTTTATTTATTTATTTATTTATTATTTTATTTTTTAAATAATGACTTTTCATCAAGCGCTCCTCCGTTGTGAGCTTAAGAAAGAAATAAAAGAAAGAAGAGTTAAAGAGTCACTTATAAATTAATTAATTTAAAAGTGTTTCATCTTCTTGTTGTAACATTTTTCTTTGCATCATTATATACGTAGTTATTAATACTTAGTTAATTTAAAACATGTATACTAAATCCGTCACTTTCATTTGCTTTTTGCTGAAATCCCTTATAAAGTACCTTTATACATCTTTCTTTGTGCAGTTGATGCGTGGTTCTTGACACGAATTCGGATCAAATAGATTTTGTTGAGTGAACAAATTCTGAAAGAAAATTGCTCCACAATTTACTTTAAACTTTCCAAGTCAATATATTTTAAGATTTAATGAAGAGAAAACTTTTCTAGAAGTTTTACTTTAATTAAGTATTTTTGTAAACGAATTACGTTTGTACCTATTAGGCAGGGTTAAAGAAAATTTATTGTGTTCATTTAGGAAGGGAGATCCCACGTTGACACGATATATCACATGTTAAGTTCAATTTAATAGTAGTCAACGTACATATACCGCTATTAAGGAATGGCAAATGAAAGAAAAAAAGATATTAAAATTCAAGTAAACTTTTCTTGATTGAATACATTTACAATTATGCATATATCATAAATTTAAATTATTTTTTACTAGATTAAAAGAAAAATTTAAGATACGGAAAGTACTTACTTTTCTTTTATAATAGTAAAATATTGAATAAATTAAATAAGTATTTATAAATTTTATTTATTTTCTTAGAATCACTGACTGGTAAGTGAAATAAGTAGGTTATAATGAAAGGCAGTCCATAAATTATTTAAATTTTATTCAATTTCCGACGTTTCGGAGACTTTGAGAACTTGAAAAAGGAGAGAAAATAGTCTCCGAAACATCGGAAATTGAATAAAATTTAAAGAATTTATGGACTACCTTTCATTATAACCTACTTAGTATTTAGAAAAATTGAAATTCCAAGAGAATAATGATTAAATTAACGAATTAAAGATTTTAGATTTTACTTAATTTTTTTAATTTTGAATGCCCGCAACTCTAATATAATTCCATCTTGGAAACGATCTTAACATGCCTGGGTATAGTTCTGACATTCCTTTATCAAATTCCTTGCCTAATAATTTATTTTTTGTACTTTTTCTCCCTCGTAAGATTGCAGTTGTATAGCTAAAAATTACAATTAAATATAATATTATATCATATTAAATCAGTGCTTCCCAACCTTTTTCAAGCCACTTCCCACTAAATCTAGGAGAACCGGCTCTAACCAACTCACTCGACTCCCTGGCTCACCGAAGAACCGTTTCTGCCCTTTCCCTGTACTACAGATACTATCACGGTGTCTGTTCAGTCGAGCTGAAATCACTTATCCCCCTAATGCCCTCTTTGCGCGAAGCACGCGGTTTTCTAACGCTCAGCACCCCTTCGCTGTCAAATTGGATAAATTTCGAACAAGCGCTTTCGCCAACTCTTTTATCCCTTTGACCTCCAGAGACTGGAACTCGCTCCCTGCCACCATCTTTCCCGCGACCTATAACCTTCAGCTATTTAAGACCCGTATCCACAGATACCTTCGACCCCCGCCCAACCCATAAAATTCTTTCTTCTTCTTTTCACGATGGAGGGGCCAACCCAGGCCTTTAGGGGTTGCACCTTTTTTGGTGTAACTCCTTCTCTCATCATTATCATAAAAAAAAAAAAAAAAAAATCTGAAAAATTAATCCGCGGACCCCCGAAAAAAACAGGTAATTTTCGTCGTCAAAATTTATTATTTCATGTTTTATATTTTATCACAAAGAATAGTAACTTACATGAGTTTTTTAAAAAAGGTTATTGTGGTGTTTCAGAAGTAAAAATAAAAATGTTAAAAATTAATTTTTTTAATTATATTTTTGTTAATTGTTAATAGTAACTTACTTACAAACAGTTTTGAAAAATAAAATAAGAAAAACTATACATAGCATGAAAAATCATAAAAATGTTCATAAATAAATATTTGTATTTTCTACTGAAAATTTTTGTGGACCCTAGGTTGGGAAGTACTGAATTAGATAGTCCACCAAAAGCTTAATTTACCGGATCTAGGCCTTTTGTCAGGGGGCAAATTTAAATTGTCAGCCCCCCCCCAATCCTAAATATATACAAAAAATTTCCCCCTTCCGAAAATGCACCGCTGCTTAAAATTTGTCGCCGGGGCACGTGACCCCTTTGCCCCCCCCCTAGATCCTACCCAGGTGCAAACCATATTTCAAGACCTTTCCGCGGAGTAATTACATATACATCGATCAGCCGGTTTCGCCATTTAGCTTTCCTAAATGACTTCTAGCAAGTGGAACTCTCTTAACACTCCAGTTTTCCTGCAATATCTTTCAAACCAGCTGTAAGGGAGGGGGTTAGCTGTTAGAACACCCCCTGAAATGTTGAAGTAAAAATCGATGTTTTACTATAGTTAATTTAAAAATTAAATACAAAAAATACTCTGTCAAAAAAGCAATCTTGGTATCTGGAAGGGCATGTCTCCATCCTTAGGATTTTATCCATGTTTCCTAGGGATGGGTAACCAATCCCTGTGAAATTTTTTCTTGCTACAGCCTTGAACATCAACTATAAGTCAGAATTGACTCACACATTATATAAAAACAAGCGGTGCCGGGCTGGTGGCCCTGGCGGGCAGCGTCTCGAGATGTGATTATTAGCTGTCCGTAATTATATGTTTTGAAAAAAATATTTTTTTGAATAATATATTGATCAAAGAAAGATGAAAAAATATAATTAAATGCTTTATAAATAATTTATTAGAGCATGCAACCATTTCTCTCGAAGTTCCCGATCGATTGGAAACCTATTTCTTGTTTAATAATACATTTCAACATTTAAATTTATCTAAAAAGTGTTTCTAAATTAATTCTATATAATAATTTTAAAATTTATTTATCTACTAAAATTTCAAATGACCCGCGCAGTAATAAATTAAGAATTAATCTCATTATCACATTAAATCATATCTCATTAAAACTTATATTATAAATTAAATATGTATAATATATATATATATTTTAAAATTAATTTGTCTACTAAAATTTTAAGAATTTATATTTTTCTTAAATTCAAAAAAAAAATAATAATTTTCGCGGTATGAACTATTTCCAAAAAATCAAATATATATTAATATATAATATATTTAAAATTAATAAATTTTTCTACTAAAATTTCAAATGAGACACGCCGTAAATTTAATATTCTAAGCTATATAGAGGAATATATATTAATATATAGAGATAATCTAGAGAATAGATATGTTTTATTTGTAAAATTTGACAATATAACAACTGTCATTGAATATTAGTTGCTTTTTTCCCACATGTTCCATGCTGCGCCACGGGTACTGTCTGACAATGGCTTTTATATATATATACGAGCAGTACCTGGCGTGCCTACGGCACCCTCGGCCTCCAGACTGGAGGCCCTGGCGGGCAGCGTCTCGAGATGTGATTATTAGCTGTCCGTAATTATATGTTTTGAATAATGAATATTGATCAAAGAAAGAAGAAAAAATATCATTAAATGCTTTATAAATACTTTATTAGAGCATGAAACCATTTCTCTCGAAATTCCCGATCGGTTGGAAACCTATTTCTTTTTTAATAATACATTTCAATATTTAAATTTATCTAAAAAGTGTCTCTAAATTAATTATATATAATAATTTTAAAATTAATTTATCTACTAAAATTTCAAATGACCCGCGCAGTAATAAATTAAGAATTAATCTCATTATCCCATTAAATCATATCTCATTAAAACTTATATTATAAATTAAATATGTATAATATATATATATATTTTAAAATTAATTTGTCTACTAAAATTTTAAGAATTTATATTTTCTTAAATTCAAAAAAAAAAATAAATTAATTTTCGCGGTATGAACTATTTCAAAAAATCAAATATATATTAATATATAATATATTTAAAATTAATAAATTTGTCTACTAAAATTTCAAATGAGACACGCCGTAAATCTAATATTCTAAGCTATATAGAGGAATATATTAATATATAGAGATATAGATATATAATATAGAGAATAGATATATTTTGTTTTATTTGTAAAATTTGACAATATAACAACTGTCATTGAATATTAGTTGCTTTTTGTCCCACATGTTCCTTGCTGCGCCACGGGGACTGTCTGACAATGGCTTTTATATATATAGATAAATTAAGAGGCCAAATTGGAGATTGTCTTTTCCGATTGAAGGTTGAAGGTTGGGAGAAAGATGAATTTCAGAAGCTGTAGTTCTACAAGTCATAGAGATAAACGAGTTTGCCAACTCTTGTTATTTTTAATTTGACTTCGAAGAGATGTCACATTTGTCAAAATACTTAGTTTCGCGCAAATGAGAGTTTAGATGTGATTATTATAATGAGTTAGCTAAGAAAAACTTAATAATTTATAGGAAATCACAAAAGATTGTCATCGATAGTTTCCAGATGGAATGGATTATTTTTAATTATATTTCAGATATATCCATTCTATTTCAGATCTAGTAGATGACAACCTTTTTGTGATTTCCTTTAAAATTTAAAGTCTGCCATTATAATTTATCTTAACGATTTTTCACACTCTACTCTATATTTTCATTTGTAACGTTTCGCCAGTAATTCTGATTTTTTTATAATCAGCTCCTTGTTTTCGTTGCTTTAGAAATCTCAATAAAGAAATTAATTGCCTGCCAAGTAGTCGGATATGAATTTAAATCTTTTACCACGTGGCTTATTTAAAAAAGAAAATATATCTAATAGTAGGTACTCGTATTTGCCTAGTGGAAATCTAAAATTAAACGGATTTCGTTGTTCTCAAGTCTTTTTTTCAATTTGCCTCTTATTCATGTTAATATTAGAAATAAATAAAAAAATAAAACTTCTCTGCTCACTCTATTTTCTTGTTTTTCTATTAATAAACCGCAATATGTCGATATATTTATAGATTATTTATTTAGTCTAAACATGAAATAGATATCAATAATATAACCTAAAAATATATATTCAAGTAAACATATTACAATTTTGATCAATGTATCACTGGGTTTTGTCATTGGAAGGAAAAAACTTTTCAAATGCTCAATAGCTGTTTGCTGTGTATATATGCACAAATTAAAAAATTAAAAAATTTCAAAAAAAAAATGCAATAGTATGAAAAAAATATATTTTAAAAAATGCACATTTTCAAAAATACAAAAATTAGTGATGTATTTAATCTAGCGTAATAGCTAAATCGTTTGCGTTTCAACCAGGAAGTGAGTGGTATTAAAATTAAAGCTTGCCTCCCCAAGCAGATGTCGGCAGCAGCGTCATCAATAGTAATTAATAAAGAAAGCGAGATATTTACTAAATGATTTCTTTTAAGAATTCTTAACATAAAAAATCACAACATCTTTGCAATGTCGCAAAAAGACATTTTAAAATTTCAGAAAAAAATTGTTGAAAACAACGAAAGGGCAACAACCGCGTTTAGCGCCATCTGTGACCACAAAAACAACTTCAAGTACAATAATATTGTATAAAAGCAATAGGCATTTACGAAAAATAATTAATTTCATAAATAATACAATATTTAATATCTAAAATAATCATTGATTACCGTAATAAATAAATTTGTTAATAAACAATTAAAATAATAGCTTGAAAAAAATAATTTTTCAATTAAAAAAAAAATCTTTAAATATCCTTATTGAGGTTAACTTTCATGAAATGTCATAATGGATAATATTATTAAAACTGGCTTTGAAAAAATTACCCATTCAATCGATTTTAATAAACTAAAAGTAAATAAACAAGTAAATCTCGAGCACTTGAAAATTTTACTGAAGATTCTGATCTCCATAGTATTTTTGGTGAATTGTCAAAATCGGATTTTCGGATTTTTTATTTCCAGCAAAATAAAAACTACAGATCCAATCTGATCCATCTAACCTGTAATTTTTAATTTAAATAATATGCATGTAAATATTTATGAATATTAAGTATCATTTCTCAATTATATAAAACTGTTTGTATGAATTATTTATTTCCTTATACTTACTCCGACTTTTTTCAAACTTTCAACCAATGCACACGTCTCAGCACTTTGTGTGGATAGTTAGGGTTATTCGAAGGAAAACAATAAAATTCATAGTTGGAATTTAATGAAGTGTTTTTACAGTTCGTCACAGAGCACCTGAAAAACTTCTTTTTAGCTTGAATTCATCATCAATTGATTCAAGTTAAAGTAAAATAATTAAACACTTTTTGATTCAGTAAAATACACGTTAATATACACAGATGAATGTTAAATAAGGAGGTAGATTGTACCCGAAGTTCTTAAAAGTGTCACCTATGGCGATGCCTCTGTTTCGGTGTGAATAAGGGTAGGTAGTTAATTTTCTTCTATCTCGGCGAGGTATGTAAAGCCACGTGAGTTCAAAGTTGAAGAAAAAGAATAAATAAATGTTGAAAAAAGTAATCTTTATCTTGTATTGTTGTTAATTATTTGACAAAAAAGAGACGTTTCAGCGGTCATTCACCACCATCATCAGTCTTTTTAAGTCTTTGCAGTAACCAATAATGTTCTCAACAAAAATGAAGAACGGTGTTAGGTGTAGGGGTAGTGTGTAAGGCTAGCTTTTTTACGATTTCTTATAGATAGATACCAGTGACGTGCATCCCTAAAATTTCAAACATTTAGAATATTTTCATAAATATATATTAGGTCATTCAATAAGTCCGTAGGATGACACATAGATGGCGTTACTAGAATTTTTTCCATATGATTTTTATTTAGTACTAACCTTCAAACGATACGTGTATAAATTTGACAGCAATCTGACTATTGATTCGTGAGTTATAACATTTTGTGTGAAGCAACATTTGTTATTGAAAAAAAAGTGAATTTTGAGTTTTAATAAAGCATTGCTTTTTGATGATAAAAAATACAGTTGAAACCAAACAATGGCTTGATAAACATTATCCGAACTCTGCTCCATCGAAACAAATGGTAGAGAAGTGGATTGCGGAATTTAAACGAGGTCGTACCAGCACAAATGATGCAGAGCGCAGTGAACGCCCAAAAGAGGCTGTTATTCCAGAAAACATAAAAAAATCCACAAATTGGTTATGAACGATCGCAAATTGTAGGTGCACGAGCTAGCTGACATTGTAAAGATATCAGATGGTAGTGTTTTTACCAATTTACACGAACATTTGGGTATGCGAAAGCTCTGTGCAAAGTGGGTGCCACGTGAGCTCACAGTCGACCAAAAACAACAACGCATCGATGCTTCAGAGGAATGTTTGGCAATGTTAAACCGCAATAAAATGGAATTCTATTGTCGATATGTGACAATGGATGAGACATGGCTTCACTATTACACACCAGAATCCAAAAGAAGTCCAATGATGAAGTAATCGCTGAAACTGAGGCCAATTTTGACGAGAAAGGGAAATCGTACTATAAAAGTGGTATCTAAAAGTTGGAAAATCGCTATACTCGTTGTATAGCCCTCGAAGGCAACTATGTTGAATAATAAAATCGAGTTGTGTTAAAATTTTGTTTTTTTCTTACTTATCCTACGGACTTATTGAATGACCTGTTAAGGTCGACTTTAAAATTTCAGGAGGATCTTTAAATTTTCAAATTTTTACCCGTTTTTCAAAAATTTCTATAAAAAACATTTTTTGTTTCCAAAAGTATATTGGTTCTCGAAATAAAATAAAATTGTTGCATAGTTTCAAGGGGCAATTAAAATGAATGATTTTCCCGAAAAGGGTGTCGATAGAAGGTTTCAAGTCCCTGTCTGGTATATCTTCCAGTTCAAGCATGTCAAAGACAAGTTCAGACTTGTTTTAGTAGAATAAAAATTGTTCTCGCTGAGGAACTATTAAAATAATAATAATACAAAAAAGGAATAAATATAGATGCTTCGGGAATCTTTAGACTAATCCATTTCTAAAATCTCTCAATATATAAAATCGGGAATAACTAAGAGCGCTATAGACAGTCATAGCTTGCTTATAGCAATAGAATTAGGAAGAAATTTAAGATTTTCTTATATGACAGGCTAATTCATTGTGGAAGATGGTCGATTTTCATCTCAGGGACTGTGGAGTTTAAGTCACAATAATTAATTTCATATTCCTACCCCTCACTCACACAAAGCAGTATCCGTTTGGGACGAAAGGTTCCAAAATATATATTTTTTAAATTAATGTTAAATTTGAAAAATTGATGCCGGAATCGATGAAATTTGCAAAAAAAGCAAAGATAGAAATAAAATTTCAAAAAAGTAAGGGTGCTTTTTGGATAGCATCGCCTGGTTGAAAATTCACCAAGCGCAATTGATAGAATACATATCATACATATAGGTATACGAATTTCTGATGAATAAATAAAGAGAAATCAATATATATGTTTATTTGCATCAAGCTTAGGGTAATATCATTGATTTCTCTATATGAATCAACATTTCTACTAATCTAAGCAAAAATAAATATTTCCAATTATATTCCCATGAATAGCTGTTATAAATAGTGGTAACACTTGAGTAAATCATATAAATAATTAATCAAATAGTTAAGGTGTCAATTTTTTAAATACATTTTTTTATTTGTATTATAGGCGCAGGGTAAAAAAGAATTTTACTTAATAAATAAATGTATTATTATCATGGGATGTTAGGTATCCCTGCAAATATATTTTTAAGAACAATTAGGAAACATGTTTTAAATTACCGTTGTGTCTCTCGCAAATTCGTAACAGGAATAGTATGAAATTTAATAAATTTTTATCTCAAATAGAAATCCAACTTGAAAATGATAAGTTGGTGTTTTTTTTTAATATTTCTTAAGATTAGTCAATTAATGTGTTTGTTCGTGTGTTTGACACCTCAAATGACTATGTTTATCAACCAAAACATTCTGTGAAAAAACATGCCAAGTTCAAAAAAGTAGTAAAATCTACTATACAGGCAAGTTATATTCGTCAAGAATAATTAACTTGAGAAAATATTAGTTTCAATTAGAATATATTCTTTTAATTTTAAATTTTAATCTAAGTTTATGAATTCTAAATTTTTTATTTAGATTATTTTAATGAAACTTGGCGGGTCAGAAACAAGGGCGGATCCGGGGGGGGCGGAGAGGCGACCACCCCCCACATAGAGGCCAAAAAACGGCGGCCAAATCGACAGGGAATTTAATTTATAACAATTTTTTTTTTTTTTTTTTTTTAATGAACTTAAAATATGAGAAATGAAACTTGTAAAAAAATTTAAAAAAAAAAACATTTATTTTTTTAAAAAATTTTAAAATTGAAAATAAAGTTCTATATGTGTGGGGGGGAGTGGCGGAGTCTCTGGACCCCCCCCCCCCCCATGGACAATTCGATCGCGACAAACTTTCGAGATAAAAAAGTAGATCTTATTGTTCTTATATACATCGGGCACCTTATATACATTCTCCCCCCCCCCCATAAAAAAATTCCTGGATCCGCCCTTGGTCAGAAATTTAGTTCATTAACCATTAGAGTATAATTAGTACTTAACAGCCAAGTTTAATGAAAATAATCTAAATGAAAAATTTAGAATCCATAAATTTAAATTTTAGTCAATGAATGTGTCTGTGTGTTTGAAACCTCAAATGACTCTATATTAGGTTGTAGTATTTAAAATATCTCCTTGGAATAATTAGTATTACTTTTTTGTCAAAATTTTTAATATTTTCTCTCCAAATAATTAATCCTTTCGTACCTCGGGGTATATATTCGGGGAAACTTGAAAATCATAAGTTGGTGTTTTTTTTAATATTTCTACAGATTAGTCAATTAATGTGTCTGTTTGTGTGTTTGACACCTCAAATGACTATATATCTCAACCTAAACATTCTGAGAAAAAATAGACCAAGATTAAAAAAAGTAGTGAAATTCTACTGTGCAGGCAAGTTATATTCGCCAAGAATAATTAAGTTGAGAAAATAGTAGTTTCAAAGAATGATAAAATCAGCCACTGAGGAAGTCAAAATAAAAAAATAAATAAATTGACGAAACTTCTGGCCTATGACTTTCTCAGTGGCTCATTTTATCATTGTTTTCAAAAAAGAATTTCACTATAAGACCAAACAACTGAAGAAATCAAAATAAATTGACGAAACGTCTAGCCCATTTAATAAAAACTCTGTATTTTTTAATTTTATTCAATTCCATACAATTCCTGTTGCGTTTTAAATTCAATTTATTTTAAAATCATGTTGGGAGAGAGTTCCAAAGTATTTTCATTTGATTTTTGTATCTGTGAGAGTTCAGAAATGCCTTAACTTAAAATTATAAAAAATTACACAGATTCACTCATTTTGTCATTATTAATATCAGCAAACAAAAACGAATTTGATATAACTAGTAATTCAGAAAATATAAAGTACCTACGGAACTCTAGGTATGATATCAAACTAGCATTTGGCCAGTTTATTAATTAATGGCAATATCAGAAATTGCTCTGTATCAGATACAACCACTAACATATGCAGGAATATTTTTCTAGTAAAAGTGAGAAATTTTTAAATATATGAGCGTCCAAGCTATTCCATATTTATTTATTCTTAACTTTTTTAATTTTAGCACGTTTTTTTTATATATAAAATATAATATTAAAAGGAAATTTTTTAATGTCTGTATTTTAGTTAGAGCTTAAAATTATTAAGATAGATTTGGTTTTAATAGCAAGTGGATTCGAAAACAAGCTCAGACTAGTTTGATCAAATTGGTATTTATTTTTCTATTGGATACTTATAAGAGTTCACTTTTAACTATTAATTGTTTCTACAATAACTATTACAATTTATTGCAGGTTTTTTTTTTTTTTAATGCAATCGAATGCAAGAAGGGGTGTACCAGTAAAGATGCAGCCCCTATGGATCTCGAAAGACCCTTGCATTACCGAAGAGAAGGGAAAGTTGATTAAGTGAGAGGGTGTAGACGTAGGTGTCTATGCACTCCGGTTTTGAAGGTTTGAAGATTATAAGTGCTGGGAAAGATGGAGGCTGGGAGGGAGTTCCAGTTCCTTGAAGTCATGGGGATATATGAATTGGCGAATGAAGTGGTCCGGCACTTTTCTAATTTGACCGCGAAAGAGTGTTGGGAGTCGGCAAAACGCGTGCTACGTGCAAAGCATGCTTTGGGGGGAATTATTGATTTTATCTCATCAGAGCACCTGCCGTGATAGTATCTATAGAAAAGGGAAAGGGCAGAGACATTTCTTCGATGAGCCAGCGAGTCGAGGGAGTCGGTGAGGGTAGAATCGTCAATTAGCCTGATGGCTCGTTTCTGAATTGCATCAAGGGTAGCAAGAGAATATTTTGAGGCTCCTCTCCATAGATGAGAGCCGTATTCGAGACAGGGGCGGATTTGGGCCTTGTAGATGGTGAGAAGTTGTGGGGTTTGTAAAATCGCTTGGACCTGAATAAGAGGCCAATCTTCCTTGCTGTAGATTTCGCTACAGAGGAGATGTGTTCATTCCAAGACAGGTCAGATGCGATAGAGACGCCCAACATGGATAGGCTGTCACACATTTTCAGGGTTCAAGGTCCACACCCGTGCCACTGCCACCCAAAAGTGACCCTCTCCAGCAAGGATTCGCTCCAGTCAGGACGTTCCAGAGATAGCGCTCCCACCCACCCATCTTCCAGGGGAAATTTTTTCTAGGCTTTTTGGTATTACCATTATCTGGCCCATCCCTTATTTACATATATTATAAATTATATTAATATTAATATTTCAACTATATTACATTTTTTTAAAATAAATCTATATGAATAACTATATCCAATAATATAAGAGCTTATACTCTTGCAGAACCCCCCCCCCACCCAAGGGCAGGCTAATGAGTAACGGCAGCAACGATCTGTTTCTTATTGAAAACTAACCGTAATTAAATATATTTCATATGTTTAATCTATAATGATGTTTTTTTTAATTTCTTGAATTAACTATTTGTTTTAATAAAAAAAATTCTCACTAAATATTTTGCTTTGTGGATTAACCCCCCCCCCCCATCATAATTTTTTACGCCACTGTACTCTTGTAAAAAGCATCGTACCAGACATGCCAAGATCCGTGGTTCGAACGGGTCGTTCAGAGGATCTCCTATACATCATGGGGGTGAGTTTTGGAAACAATTTTAGTTTCAACTACTTTCTCTCTTAATTCTAACAATTCTATTAATCGGTAAGCTTATATTAATATTGCTCGATTTTTTTTCTGTATATTCATAATATTTAGAAATGTTGGAAAAAATTAAATTCAAGCAATATCTATTCTTTCTTAAATTGAAAGTTTCTTTTTGCAGAGAGTAGTAAAATTTTTGTGAATTAATGGAGACAATAAAAGAGTGTCTTTTGCTGGAAAAATAATTTGATATCACTAGTATTTTGGAAAAGATAAAGTACCTACGGAACTCTAGGTATGATATCTAGCTCCCATTTGGCCGGTTTATTAATTAATGGCAATATCAGAAATTGCTCTGTATCAGATACCACTAACATATGCAGGAATATTTTTCTAGTAAAAAGGGAAAAATTCTTAAATATATGAGCGTCTAAGCTATTCCATATTTATTTATTCTTAACTTTTTTAATTTTAGCCCATTTTTACTTTATCCAATGCGAAGCATGGGGAAAGTATTGTATAATCGGTCTCGCGGTAAGCGCGACTTCAAAGGGTCCTCGGGTAAAGACTACGGAACCCATGGACTCAATTAAAGTCACAAATTCTAGTATTCAATTTGGTTGAATTTTAGCACGTGACGGTTTTGACAAAAATTACATGGGGTCTCGTCGAAAGGCCAAAAAGTGCCATTTTTTCATTTAGTGCGTGCGGATGTATTTATGGATGTATGGATGTATGTTATCGTTTTTTTGGCCAACAAATTTTTCCACACCGTTGCACCGATTGAAATGAAATTGAAAACCTACCATTAGTTTAACAAAATGAATATTCTATATTGGATTTTGACGTTTGGGTTTTTATTGGTAACCATTGCTGAAGACATGGAGGAATCGATCTCAAGCTCAAGCTTGAATTGTTTACCATAAAATAATTTAGTCTTTTTTATTTTAAGTCGATTCCTCCATGTCTTCAGCAATGGTTACCAATAATAATCGAAATATCAAAAATCAAATGTAGAATGGTTATTCCTCGACTGTTAAATGAGAATCGAACATTATTTTTGAATTAAATTCAACATGAACTGCAAATAGCAAGTGATATCTGATTAATAATAAAGGAATAAACATATTAATATTTCAAATGAATTTGGATAAAGTTTAGCAACGATCCGTTGCAGTTTATTTTTACTTTATTTCAAATAAAAATTATCTTTAATAGTCTACATGCATAATCTGCTCTAAAGCTATTTTTTTATCAATAGGAAATCATCAAGCTGCAAATTAAGCTGCTTTTAAAATTTTCTATAGATGATTATTTTTACCTAAGCCCTGCCTTTAATAGCGGGGCAAATTATTTAAATACAAACGCAAATTAAGCTTTTAGCCCAACTGAAAAAAACCTCGTTTCAAATTTGCTTTTAACGGTTAGCAAACAGGCAACGCCATTTAATCGACACAAAATTGCTTTCTTTTATTTTAATTAAAAAATAAATAAATAAATAAGTCCATTGATAGACTAAGTAAATCTACAAACATATATAGGTATATATCCTTTCTTATAATTCAATTCAATTAATGATTTGCATGTTTGAATTCCCTGACAAATGACAAATTGCTTGATTCCTTTACGATGTCTTTAGAAAGTTTTCTCACATTTCAACCATTTAATCTTTCAATTAATTATTTATATTACACTTCGTAATGAAAAATCGATGATAACACGTAAAATACAAAAGAAATCGTTGCTGCTTTTGATTTTCCAGGTTGATTAATATTAAGTGATAATTTAGACTAGGTTATAACGGTTGTGACTTCACTCACTGTCTCATTTGATTTTATTAAATAGGAATTTTGCTTTACTTTAGTCATAATTATTCAATGTTTTGAGGGGTGAGAGTTTTAATGTTGATTTTTCCGTAATGTTTTGGAGCATTTTGAATTCGGATGTAGAGTAGGTGAAGAAAAAATTTTATTTTTATAAATTTTATTTTCATTATTCATGGAAATATCCAGAGAGAATTCCCTCCCCCAAAATCATCTAGCTCATATGAATGCTTCACTTGTCAAATCGATTAACTCCACTTTCTGAATTTAATTAAATTTTACTGTCAAAGCACTTGATTGTAACTGTATAATATATCCAAAACAAATTTTTCTAATAATAAGTAATAACACCACTAAATGGCAAAATTTTTTGGCCATTGAATAATAAATAATGTAATAATGTACATTAATTATTTCATCCCATTTCTTCACTTTTTGTTTAATGGAGTTAATCGATTTGGCAAGTGAAGCATTCAGATTATTATTACTTTATCATACATAATATCGTCGCATTAGAGCCAGCCGATGGGTGAACTTCGATTTGAATTAGGTGTACATGTCTTTGGAATTATGTGGAATTATTTTGGAATTCATTAGATAATGCCCCTTAATCTATTGTCTTGTACTTGGAAATGAACGTGGAATTGGAAAGTAGGTTTACACGATATTATGTCACGGTTCACTCCTCGGGATCGGTTGTAATCCAGTTTGTAAAGTCTTTGTTAAGTTGACAAACGGTCAAACCTGAGTATTCACCAAGTGCCGGATGGCCAATCAGATGACTGCAAACTTTCATCTGATTGGACATCCGGCCGAGTACTTGGTGAATACTAAGGTTTGACCGTTGTCAACTAATAAACGACTTTATAAAGCGACATACAACTGGCCCTTAGAGTGTGAACCTGCTAAAACTATTTTTTATTATATATGACATATTAATACCATTCGTAGTAAAACTGCTACTTAAAATTACAATCGTAAGTTGTAGAAAAAATTGTTTCTTTCCATAACAACAATATTAAATTTTTTTTTTTTTTGTCTGTCCTGTAAAATATCATTGTTGTAAGGATGTGCCACCCCACTTCCCAATAGCATTTCCTATGCAATCAACCTCTAACCCCAGATTTTATGTGTAGCTTAGCCTTTATCCATGCTAATTGAGTGTATGGTACATATGGGAGCTGTTCAACTGAAAGGAATCTTAACGACATTCTTAAAAATAACAGCTTTCTATTGGCATAAGAAATTCTGCTGTTATGGTCCGTAATAAGAGTAGGGAGAAACTTTGTCTGCAGACCTGGGACAATCCGTGCTAATGACAGCTGAAGACTGACTTGGACTGATGATTTTTGGCGATCTTATAGAGTCCAAGAACCTTACCAGGAGACCGAATGTGCTGGTCTAGTTTATGTAACCTGTGAAGTCAACCAAAACATAAATAAGAATCCGGTTTAAAACGCTGATTTAAAAACAAATGAATGGTATTCAATGAGAATTAGAGCGAATGAGTAGGGCCAATTGTTTTGAATAATATGAAAAACTCAAAAGAAAAATTCCAAGACCTTTTTGGAGAAAATAATTTTAAATCCCTTAAAGATGTAAATCTCCATTCCATTTAGTGAACCTCTAGCTTGCAAGAGAGACACCAAATATTTGGAATAATTGAAAAGTTTTTATTTTGCCGAAAGATGTTGAATCATGAAGAGAAAGAAAGAGCTTATCCTCCGCTTGAATAAGCATAAAAACACCAGATAATTTTTTTTTATTAAAAACAACACGTGTCTCAATACGATCTAAGTTCATTTTTTAGTAAAATCATGACTTTTTGGAAATTTCTCATTAAATATGTAATAATAATAATGATAATTGGATATTATTAACAATGTTAATTTTTTAATATAATTATTTTAATCAATAATTTTGAACTAATTTTCCAATTAAATTTCCTATCGTTAAGTTACCCTAGTAGGTTAATCATTATCTATCTACTCTTATTAAACGAGCAAAAATTGTATATTTATTTGTATATAGTATATTATTTGTATCTTGGTTATATTTTGAAAACGACTCTACCGATTTTGATGAAATTCACGGGTTAGGGGGTTTTTGGGGTGACAATTCGATCTGTCACGGTCTCATCTTCGACAAAATTGTTTTTGATGGGTTTTTTCGTAATCAAATTAATTATTCTCGGGTAGACAAATCCAAATCTTGGAGTTTAAAAAAGGTTTCTCTTTTGTTTACTTTTGTACCCAGACAGACAATGGGTCGGGTTAATTCTATTGTTCACAAAGGCCTTGAAGAACTATTGTGATTGTGGATTTTAACATATTTTGTTCTCCTAAACGTTAGAACTATTAATAAACGTTTTATAATTGTTTTTATAAAGAACCTTATTTATTTAATAGAATAAAAAATAATCAAAAATTTATTTAAAAATATATTTCGCATAAGCAGAACTCAATTTTCTGAAAAAATAACACATTTTGATAGGTTTTATTTATTAACAATTGGATGAATAAAAATGAATCATATGGTTGAATCAAAACAGGTGCAGGAGGTGGGGTGCAGTGGTGGGGGACCCGGGGTAGGGCGAGGTTTCGGGGGTGGGGTCGAGCGGGGTGGAGGTGGGGGGGGTACAGTGGGCGAATATTATATATATTTGTATTTTTTTTAATTTGAAAACGGCTCTCAAATAAAAATCGACATTTTTATCAGAATTATAAATTAAAAATAATATTAAAATAAAGCTTTTAACTGAAGGAAGAAGTCGGTGCTTCCAGGTACTATTTATTAAATTACCAACTCTTTCATACTTCTATAGTTTCTATAAAAAATATGTCCCGAAATTTCCCTTAGTTGTACTGTACAATTAATTGACTTAAATCGTCTTGCGGCACGTGTTGTTTTTAATAAAAAAAACATTACCTCGAGTTTTTTCATCAAAAGGATGGTTTTTAGTGGGAGTCGGAAAAAATTTAATTTTTAACGACCAGTCTAATAAACACATATCCAAATTTAATATCGTCGCCTTAGAGTGTAAGCCTGCTAAATCCATTTTTTATCATATATGACATATTAATAACATTTGAAAGAAAAAGATATGCAGCATCGTCCAACTAAAACTGCTACTTAAAATTATTATCGTGTAGAAGAAAGTTGTAGAAGAAAATCTGAAAAATAGTTTCTTTCCTTAACAGCAACATTAAATTTTGTTTGTTTTATCTCTACCCTGTAAAATTTTCTTGTTGTGAGTTAGCAGGTTTACACTAAGGGCCGGTTGTATGTCGCAAAGTAAATGCTTTTTACGACTAACAAACGGTAGATGGTAAATGGAGCCACTGGGATGTCCAATCCGATGGACACTTCTAGTGCCCGCAAGGTGGCCGCTTTTTACCACTAACAAATCGGTAGACGGGTAAATGGAGCCACTGGGATGGCCAATCAGATGACAGGCACTGAAGTGTCATCTGATTGGACATCCCAGTGGCTCCATTTACCATCATCTACCGTTTATTAGTGGTAAAAGCCATTTACTTTGCGACATACAACCGGCCCTAAGGCGACGATATATTGTATGTGTGTATTTTTATTACTTTACCATACAGGGTATGGTCAAGTATTGTAATCGTGCATGAAAAAAGTCCGTTTTTTCCTTCTTTTTTTTCGAAATATCTAAAAAACGGCTGAAACTATTTTGATTAAAAAAATTGAGCGATACTCATGTCGTTTCGGTCTACAAATAACCTTTAATAAGTGAACATCGAAAAAATTATATTTTTCGAGATAATAATTGTTTTGTCAAAATGTCTGTTAGGCTGTGTGTTAGTTAGTCTGGGCGTTACCAAATTTTTGTGGACAAACTAGCTCAAAAACTAGTTTGAATATTGAAACCAAATTTCACACGTAGTTTTGGTACATTGAGATTAAGAGCTGATTAGATTTTGGTGCATATCGACAGAAAATTAAGGGGGGTGGAGGAGGGTTAAAAATTAAAAATCTAGCCCCTTGTACAAAACTCAACCAAATTTTGTATACATAATCAGTGAACCCCCAGAAGTCTAAAAATGCAAAAATTAACCGCCCAAAATAGGAGGGGGGTGTAGGTTCAAAAAATGAAAATCTAGGCCCTTGTACCAAGCTCAACCAAATTTTGTATACATAATCAGTGGACCCCCAGAAGTCTAAAAATGCAAAAATTAACCGCTCACAATGGGGTGGGGGTGGAGGGGGGTTAAAAATTAAATCTAAGCTATTTGAGGAATCTCAACCAAATTTTGTATACACAATCAGTGGGACCCTAGAAGTCTAAAAACGCAAAATCTATCCGCGCCAAATGGGGTGGGAGTGGGGGTGGAGCGGGGTTAAAAATTAAAAATCTAGGTCATTTGAGCAAACTATACCAAATTTTGTATACACAATCAGTGGACTCACAGAAGTCTAAAAATGCAAAAATTACACGCCCAAAATGGGGGGGGGTGTAGGGTCAAAAAATGAAAAACTAGGCCCTTGTAAGAAAGTCAACCAATTTTTTCGTTACCATTGAAGTACATCAGAAACTTAAATTTTAAAAAATCTGGCACATTCACATAACCAATTTTTATTTTTTTTATCTTTTTTTTTACTAACAAATATATTAGACTGTTTTATTAAAAAAAAAAATAAAAATAAAAAGGAAAAATTGTTTAGGAGAATGTGCCAGATTTTTTGAAATTTAAGTTGCTGGTGGTCTTCAATAGTAACGGAGATAAAAGAAAATAATGTACTTTAGAGGAATGTGTGATCTAACTATTTGAACCCGTGAAGAAATCGGCAGAGTCGACGAAACGTTGGTTGAAAAATAAAAAAATTACTCAAAAAAAACTTGCCCTTATTTCCAATTATAAACTTTCAAAAAATGTAATTGTGGGACTATAATATGTTAAAAAATATCTAATAAATATGATTTAATTATAAAATAAAATTTATATATTATATTTATTATTATTTAATTATTTTAAGAAAATCAATTGTTACTCATTGATTTCATGGCTCCGATTGGCTCGCTGTAATAGTGGGTATATTAGTAAAAAGGAATGTGCACTCTTGTTTTCCCCTGGTATCCGGATACAAATTTTAAACATTTTAAGAAAATCAATGGTTCCCTCCCATTGATTTGAAGACTGCGATTGGCTCGCTGTAATCCTGGCTTCATTGGTGGAAAGGAGAGTGCACACGCATTGATTTCAAGTCTCCGATTGGCTCGCTGCGATAGAGGCTTCATTGGTGGGAAGGAATGTGCACTCTTGTTTGCCTCTGGTATCCGGATACAAATTTTAAATATTTTAAGGAAATCATTGGTTACGCCTTGATTTCAAGCCTCCGATTGGCTCGCTGTGATAGAGTCTTCATTGGTGGCAAGGAAAGTCCGCTCTTGTTTGCCCGTGGTATCAGGATACAAATTTTAAAAATTTTTAGCAAATCATTGGTTACCCATTGATTACAATGCTCTGATTGGATCCCTTTAATAGAGAGATTCATTGCTGGTAAGGAAAGTGCATTCTTTTTAAGAAAATCAATGGTTAACGCTTTAATTTAAGGCTCCAATTGGCTAGCTGTAATGCTGGCTTCATTGCTGGGAAGGAAAGTGCACTCTTGTTCGCCCCTGGTATCCGGATCCAAATTTTAAAATTTTTAGAAAATCAATGGTTAACCATTGATTTCAAGGCTCCGATTGGGTCCCTTTAATAAACGGGCTTCATTGGTGGGAAGGAAATTATTTGCTTCAAGCAAAGGACAACCTCTTTCTTTCTCTTTATAAAAATATTTAGAGCTTTATTCTTGGAACCATAAAACTTAAAACAGTAGTAATTTACTCGAGCAGTATGAAAATTGGTTAAGAACATGAGGGAAATATTTAAATCTAGATTTTGAGTATGCAGCTTCTTTGATGGTTAAACAACGAAAATCAAAAATTAATTAAAATTCTTTTTAAGCAATCAACATTTCAATTTCTTTTATCGATTATGACCAGACGGGTGATTTCTAAATTGGGAAGAATCTGATAGATTCATCAGCTGTTTATTTATTCTTTTCCAACCACATATCTTTTACACGCGATGCGATTACCACTAAAGGGTGAGTCGTTATTTGTGATAAATATTGTATAAGGCATACATCTTTTATGTGAGATTTCGGGTTTGTGCTCTCCCCAAATGTGTTTTTGTGAGGGGAATTATTTTAAAAATTGATTGTAAAAATCTAAAAACATTTTTAATGTTATGAATGCGTGAAGGCGAGAAGTCATCTTTAAGATTGATTCATGCATATCATAAGAAAAGAAGGTGAAATTGCTCTAAGAATAAATATTTAGTAGTTGAATCATTGAAGAAGACACTTGTAGAATGTAAGATTTGTAGGATTCTGGGAAGATGGAAGAAAGAAAATAATTCCAATATCTTGAAATAAGAGAGGTCACCGAATTGACCAATAGATCATTTTAATTTGACTCTTTAATTTGGCTTAGTGGAGATTTGATAAATTCGAATTTTACCCAAAAGAAACTTTGTGAGAATAATTAATATACTTATAAGAGTTCCCTTTTAACTATTGTTTTATTAGCAAGAGGATTAGAAAACAAGCACAGACTAGTTTGATCGAATTGGAATTTATTTTTCTATTGGATACTTATAAGAGTTCCCTTTTAACTATTAACTGTTTCTACAATAACTTATATAATTTATTGCAGGGTCTAAGGTCCACAACCGTGCCACTGCAAGTGTGAGCCCCGGCAACCCAAAAGTAACCCTCTCCAGCAAGGATTCGCTCCAGTCATGACGTTCCAAAGATGGCGCTCTCACCCAAGCATCTTCCAGGTGAGATTTTTTCCAGGCTTTTTGGTATTTCCAATAACCGATCAATCCCTTATTTACATATATACTATTTATATCACATCTTAAAAAAATAAATTATATCAATATTGATATTTCAACTATAGGTATTACTTTTTTTAATATAGCAATTTGATTAACTATATCCAAATGCTAAGATAATATAAGAGCTTATACTCTTGTAAAAAGCATCACACCTGCAAAGAATAAAATTATTTATATATTAATGTACCATTTTTTTAATATATTTTCAGCTTCTCTCCAATTCAAAACCAGCGGAGCCGACCCGTTTAGAGGATCTGCTATACATCATGGGGGTGAGTTTTGGAAACAATTTTAATTTCAACTACTTTCTCTCTTAATTCTAACAATTCTATTACATTAAAACCTCGTTTATCTTCCTTCATTTATCGGTACCTCCGGATTATCCCGATCGGATTTGTAGACATTTTTATTTTAATAAATGTTCACATAGATAATTATTTTTAACTTTGATAGCAAGAATGTAATTATATTATGTATTTTTTAAACAATTCTAAGTAATTTTGATATAAACATGTTTTTTATCGTAATAAATCGCTTATTTGAGGATTTTTTTTTGTTTATATTACCCATATATTTGGATTATCCTGTTTGCCTTTGGTCCCAGTTAGCCCGGATAAACGAGGTTCTACTGTACTCGGTAAACTTGGTAATATTAATATTATTCGATTATTATTATTATTATTATTTAGCTATTCATGTTTAGGAACGTTGAAAAAAGTATACTCAAGCAATATCTATTCTTTCTTAAATTGAAAGTTTCTTTTTGCCAAGAGTAGCATAATTTTTATGAATTAAAGGGGACAATAAAAGAGTGTGTCTTCTGCTTGAATTTTTTTTAAATTTTATTATAAAGAAACTATATAGTTGCGAGGACTTTGCCTTTTTCATCAGTCTATTACAATTGATTCACAGGAATTAATGTGTGATAGGTAGTTATTCAGTCCTTTAAAGATTTTAATCAAAGCTGAACAGAAAATATGTTGAGCTCCAGCCAAGTTTAACCATAGGTGAATAAACTAGTACTAATTTAATACTACTAGAATTGATCTCTACTATTAAAAAATATACTTAAAATTCTATTGAATTCGAAGGAGATTATAGGGAATTTAAATAGAAAATTTTCTCTACGTTTACTCTTTGATCATTCGAGCATAAAACAGTTTTAGAGGCGCGATATAATGGATAAACAAGAAATAAAAGGAGGAAAAAACTGTTTTAACGTTTGCGGTTAATCTTTTAATTATTTTTAGGACCAAACGAATCTCTTATCTAGCAAATTAAAAGTCGAAAAGGGAATCAAAGTAGGCAAGCGTACTAACATGTCTAATGAGCAAACATAACCGTTGGAAGGCTGCATTTGTCTTGAAATAGAAACCCGTCTCTGGGGGAGGCAATGGAGGGTTTGCGTTTGTTACGACTACTGGCCCCCAAGGCCCCCAGCCCCCCAAGAGACCAACTCGCTTCCTACCAATGTCTTTTAATTAAATCGAGCCAAGAGTTTTTTTCTTCTAAAGGTCTTATTTCAATAATAATTAAGTCAAAAGATGTACATAGCTAGTTTGATTAAATTATATTTTTTACTTCAATTATTTTCATTCCTTTTTTTTTTTTAATTGAATTGAAAATCTAAAAGTAAAGTTTTTCTGATTCGTTGACATTTATTATCTTTTAATAAAAAATATTTTCTTGCAAACGACTACCTTGCTAAGATTCTTTTTAACCAATAAAAAATTTAAATTAATTTACTTTGCTGTTTTGTTTTAACAAAATAACGTTTATTATTTTTTAACCGACTTAAAAAAGAAGGAGGTTCTCAACTCGACTGATTTTGTGTGTGTCTATGTTGATTATTTTTTTATTGGAAATGGGGTTACCTTAGAGGTGGCCCCATATCAATTTGGTCAAGTTCTGATGATATGATCAAATCAAATTCTTTTGAGCAAATAATTGAAATTATAATAAATAAAATCTTTTATAAATAAAGTAAACAAAAAACAATCTTAAAACGTTCATTTAAAACCCGCAAACGTTTCGAGAGAATTTCTATATTTATGAATTGAATTGTATTATCATTTTCTGATTCATTCGCCTGACGCTTTCTCTTACGAGATGCATGCAAGGTATTATCTTAAGTCACTATTAATAAGATCACTAAAAAGAGAAAAATAAAAATAATTTTTATAAAAAAAATTCATTTCAAAAAAATTAAATTCAACAAATAAAATAATAAGAACTCAAAAATCAAATAAAATGCACTAAAAAGTATAAAATAATTATCTAATTTAGTTATAACTAAACGATGAAATTGTTATGTAAATCACTTTTTGAAGTCGGTGCCAAACAAATTATATAAGCGAGCTTACCCGCTAAAGGAACTAAGTAAGATCCGTCGAGTTTCGATTCATAAAATGTATATTTTTGGCACCAACTTCAAAAAGTGATTTCATGTAACAATTTCATCGTTTACTTGTAACTAAATTAGATAATTTTTTATACCTTTTAGTGCATTTTATTTGATTTTGAGTTCTTACTATTTTATTTGTTGGATTTAATTTTTTTGAAATCAGTTTTATTTATTTTTTTATAAAAATTATATTATTAGATATTTTTTTATAAAAATTATATTATTAGATATTTTTTTTATAAAAATTATATTATTAGATATTTTTTTTATAAAAATTATATTATTAGATATTTTTTTTATAAAAATTATATTATTAGATATTTTTTTTATAAAAATTATATTATTAGATATTTTTTTTATAAAAATTATATTATTAGATATTTTTTTTATAAAAATTATATTATTAGATATTTTTTTTTTATATTCCAATTTCATATATACAACCTTTAGATTAGTGCAGTGGTTCTGAGAATACAAATAAACTCGTTTTCTTGTCTATCTGTTTGTTTGTTTGTCTGCTAGGTACAAATTTTGCAATCGATTCAACGCAACATTACGGCAACTCCCTTCAGATAGATTACAGATCAATCCTAAAAGCATAGCACTTGCATAAACCTACAGGCGTTGCCATATTTGAAATATTATTTTCGCGCGAGTTTTCGAAATTCTAATATAAATAAAGAGTAGATGTAACAAATCGGAGAAAAAAAGGAACAATTAAACACCGCGTTAAAACATACGACCATTTGCAACGTTTCGCCAATTTATTGTGCCTTCATCAGGATCTTGATCAAATTCTTAAAACACTTCTCCATTCAATTCTTTTCCTTGTTAATTAGAAATTTTAAATCCTTTTGAATCAGTCGAAGGTGTACAGTTGGTCTGTTTGAATCCATTGCTACTCTAAACAATCAATGGTGTTTTATAAATAAATGTGTTCATAACCTTAATAGCACAATGTTTCAAACTATATAATGACTACATAGTTCCAATTTAGATATCGAGAATCTAAATAGGCACTATATAGTTATTATATAGTTTGAAACATTGTATTACTAGGGTATTGTTATATAATATATATATTCTAATTAGCAAGAAAAGAATTGAATGACGAAGTGTTTTAAAAATTTGATCAAGAGCCTGATGATGAAACCACTGGTGAAATGTTGCAATTGGTCGTATGTTTTAACACGGTGTTTAATTGTTCCTTTTTTTCCTCTGATTTGTTACTAATACTGATAATGGAACTGAATAATAATAATGATAAATAGGAGTATTGTTGCGCTCCCTGGCTAGCAAGAGGGCCGCCGAAGGCGGGCCTCCCCTAGTAGCACAATGTTTCAAACTATATAGTAACTACATAGTGCCTATATAGATTTTGAGAATCTATATTGTCACTATATAATGACTATATAGCTTGAAACATTGTGCTGTCATAGAGTCGCAGCTAGTATATATCTATATATATAAAATTAAGGTTTTGTCTGTACATTGGTCCAAATCACGCCAAATTTTGGTTGAAAACGTTTCAAGCAAAGGTATGAACTAAAACACCCTCAACGAAATTCCTGTCTGTATGTCTGTCTGTATGTTTCCGTGGTTTCCGCGAAAAGTTGCTCACGATTCACGTAAAAACGGCTGAAGGGATTATTTTGAAATTTCATATTTGCATCACATGTCTTCTAACTTACGTTTATAGCTATATAACGTTTTGATATTTTGACCCCAAAAGGGGGTTTGGGGGGTGGCGCACGAATGAAAATGATCGAATGACTCTTAAACTATTAACTCTACGGCAAATTTTATTATGAGAAAAGTTGTAGGGGATGTGATTTCCTGACAGCTTTTGTTTAAAAATTTTCCCAAAAAACTACCCAAAAAGGGGGGGGGGGTTAAAATATGAAAATTCTTGCTCTTGGGCCAACCTCAACCAAATTTTGTATACATAATCTGTGGGCCACTAGAAGGCTAGAAATGCAAAAACTAACCACCCAAAATGTGTATGAGGGTGGGGTTGGGGGTCCAGGGTGCGTTCCCCCTGGCTAGCAAGAAGGCCGCCGAAGGCGAGCCTTCCAGCTAGTTCATATATATAATAAGGGCGCGGGTAAGCTCTCAGCGGTGCTGTCTTTCACTATTTTATATAATCTAAATGCATTTTTATTACCTAAATGAGCTAGCTATAAATCATTTTTGTTTATTCTAAAACTGTACATAATTTGAAGTGATTTTGGAGCATATGGTGGGAATCGAGAAAAATGCTTTGAAGCTCCCTATTTATTCTGTCTCCCCTGTATAACCAGGGAAATTATATTGCGAATTCGTCGATGAAAAAAAATATACGTTTGTTTTTTTATTTGCAATTGGAAAAAAGTTTTAAAATTAGTGAAAGCGTCATTTTCTTCTCTTATTAAAATTTACCTCTCGCCTCTTTACAATAAAAATCGAAACGTTTCATTTTTTAAAAAATAAATGTCCATCTCTTTGATGGGTTTATTTTGACATTCGGTTTATCTGAGATGGATTGCTTTGGCAGTTTTCTTTAAATCAATAAAACTTTCCGGCTTAAAAAAAATATTAATATTTAAAATTTCAAATATCTTAAATTGAACAAATAAAAAATAAACTCAAATTGACATTCTAAAATAATTATTTTGATTTATAAACATAACATGTATAAAACAGATATAAGATTTTACGAAATATTTATTTTGAATGGTAACAAATAAAAAATTTAAGTATTTATTTGAATTCAAGCTACAGCTAAGTTGATTCAAAGGCTTCTTGTGGGTGGAAAGTGAAACCAAGAGGAAGAATGATAAAAAAGATATTCAAATAAAAAACTTAAAGATAATTCTGTCAAAATTATAATAGAGCCAATAAAAAAATATCCACTGGCCCCCTCCAAAACTCTAGTTGAAACTTAATTTATATCCACAAAAATCAAATATAAAATATCTTTAAAAATTGATTTTAAGATAACTTTAATAAATAAAAAAAATGTAATAAATATATAATTAGTTAGTACATGAAAATAATGTCTATTTATTAAATAAAATTATACAATTATTAAATAAAAAATAATCCAAAAGCATTTATTAAGATTTGAAAACGTTTCAGGAGAAATTCTCATTGGCAACCTCTATTTAACCGACTTCAAAAAAGGAGGAGGTTCCCAATTCGACTGAATTTTTTTTGTGTCTATGTTACTCGATTTCTTCGTCAATTGTGAACCTATTTTGATGATTCTTTGCACTGGGTTCAGTATAGTTTCCGATTGGTACCATATTAATATTAATATTAAAGAGGTGTACACCTACGTCCAATCGGATGACACCATCTTATGATTTTTTAAGATAACTTATAAGAGTGATAATGGGATAAAAAAAAATAGATTGAGTTATAAACGGGTGGTTAATATGATTTTCAAACGACAACTGCATGTTAGTATAATTGCAAACAAACATAAATCGAATTCGTACTCATCATAAGGAAATATAAAAATCGGCGAGGGGTCTATTAGCCGCTCTTGCAGATGCATAGCGTTCAACTAAACTGCAAAGCAGATCGCTCACTGCTTGCTTATCGGCTTCCTTCTTTTCCCTGTTCCTTCTCTTCTTCTTTCACTTCATCTCTCTTCTCCCCTTTATTTGACTTCACAAACATATACAGACGCATGTGTTTTAGAAAAGCTCAGCCCTCGCGCGCGAGACTTGTTTTTAGCCATCAACCATCAGAGCCACTTCTTCTGCCGAACGGCTAATGCTTTCAAGGACACCATTGAGAGAGATCAAACAACACAAAATAAATATGAACAACGTCAGGTATTGTGTTTCCAAATTGAAATCTTATACCGAATCTTTTTTTGTTTTCCGGAGTGAAGATAGAATCTTAATTAGATATTTTGAGCCATATGATTATAAAGGCCTTGGATAAGCATACTGAATCGGCCTCCGAAAGATAATTTAATGATACTTAGAGGATATGTAGGTACTAATAATATAATAAGATCCTGAAAGTTTTCAGATCCCTAACTCAATTGGTTTTTGAGAAAAAGCAAAATAGGTAAAAAAACGGAAATTTTTTTTGTCAGGATTGACGTAACCGATTGATGTAAATTTTTAATATGTTTTGGGGACTGATAATAGCTTATAGGAAAAAAATTATGAGCTTTATAGGTTAATTAGATTCTTGAAAAAAAAATTGTTTTTCTTTTTAATTTCAATTTTTGACCATGATACAATTTTGGCACAATTATGAAACTATTTTTTTTTCAAAGCTTATCTATTTCCCTATAATACTAGTAACTTTTCAAATTTTGAAAGAAGGTACGCCATAGTAGAAAAAAATAAAAAGCATTTTTTTTTAATAATCAAATGAAAGCTTATAACATAAAAAAATGGTTTTAATTTTTTTCTACTATGTCGCGTACCTTTTTTCAAAATTTGAAAAGATACTAGTATTATAGGTAAATAGATAAAGTTTGAAAAAAAATAGTTTAATAATTGTGCCAAAATATTGTATCATGGTTAAAAAATGAATTTAAAAGAAAAACATTTTTTTTCAAGGATCTAATTAACCTATAAAGCTCATAATTTTTTCCTAGAAGCTATTATCAGTCCCCAAAACATATTAAAAATTAGATCAATCGGTTACGTCAATCTTGAGAATTTTTTTCTGTTTTTTACATATTTTGCTTTTTCTCAAAAACCATTGGAGTTAAGGATCTGAAACTTTCAGAATCTTATTATTTTATTAGTACCTACATATCCCCTAAGTAACATTAAATTATCTTTCGGAGCCGATTCAGTAGCTTAGCCCTGTGCCCTTTAGAATAAATTGGTGGTAAAAATGAAAGCTTTTTCGAAACTCAGTACATTTACCACAAATTTTAGTGAGATAGAAATTTCTTTAAATATTTGTCAAAAATTTAAGTGACTATAAATAATGTTTATTTAGCTGAAAGTGGCAGAGTTGTTGATTCATAAAGAAAAAAATAGAGGTTGTCCTCCGATTGATGAAAATACACACACATATATATATATATATATATATACCAAATATAAATATCTATCTGCCCTGCGGGTTGGGCGTAGAATAGACCCACAGTACTCCCTGCTTGTCGTAAGAGGCGACTAATAGGGAAAGGATGGATGGGACTCTTCAGCCTTGATCGGCTACCCGTCTAAGGGAAAAACCCTAAACAAATTAGGAGTGAAGCCCTTTCGGGCGCTTGAGGGCCAAACTTGACCCTCCTGCGGCAGCTTTTGCATTCTGGCTGACTCCAGACGTGTTGTTCACCTTCTCTCTGGATCCCGTCAGTTTGAACGAGAGATGATTATCGGAATTGGATAGCCTTTACTTCCGTAGATAGAGCTAAGGCAGAGGTGTTTGGTAATGACCTAGCTGGCTCTTAAACCCTCTAAAATTGTCCGCCAGGGGAAAAAGGCCATTATTATAAATATGTACATATATAATTTATGTGTTTGGGTCTATAGTTTCGATGATTTAACCTTCATTATCGGTATTTTAGTTATAAATATTTTATCTGTAATTTCTCATGGATTCATTTACCCGATTGGATATGGAAAAATTCGTTTTGTTGTGATAACAAACTAGCTATAACAAACATTGACAAAAGAATCGTTTGTTATGTGCCTGGCTAGCTTGTATAAAAACAAAACGAATTTTGGTATATCCAGTAAAAAGCGTAAAAAGTAAAATTACTTAAAGATAAAAGTAAATAAATATTTTGTGAAATATTGATTTACTATGAGTTAGGTTTTCTAGGTCACTTGTTTCACGTTAAAAATTAAAAAATCTAAGAGGTAAATTTTTTCAATATATATATTAAAAAAAAATTACCTCTTTTATTTAAAACCTAACTCATAGTAAATCAATATTTCACAAAATATTTATCTACTTTTATCTTTATTAAAGATGTTTCACCTTTCACCAAGACCAAAATCTCTATTAATTAGTAAAATTACTTTTTGATTTTCAGCCGAAATTACAAATTTAATATTATTATTTTTATTTTTATTTTTATGACTTAGCATAATATTCAATTGAAGCAAGTAAAATCCACCATCATTTTCGACTTAATTCATTATTGTTTTTGGCAGCATCTTATTCATCAGAAGTTAATTCATTTCTGTAGTGTTTGATTTAGATTGAAATGTATGATTATATTTATTTGTGTTTACCAAAGTAATATTGTTTTATGCTAAACATCTACTCTAAAAAGAGAGCGATGAGATTCAAATGAAGTGGGATTTGACTTAGAAACATAATGAAATTAGTTAAGTAGTAGTAAGTATAGATTGAGTGACATCTCATGAAGCAAAATCTTTAGTTTTTTAAAAATAAGTATTAAATAAATGAATTTCCCAAGAATGGATGTTAAGAAAAGCAATTTTAGAAAACTGATGCAAAGGGCAGTTAGTTAATTACAGAGACTTTTTAATAAGCTCAGTTTTAATCAATACTCGTCATGAACAGATTAGTGAAAGATTTGGCAACATTCCCCATTTATTCAAAATTTACAAATTATTAATTAAGTAATAATAAAATGTCTTAAACAATTCAATTCATTAATTTTATTTCATTTAAACAATAAATAGAAACGGATGTTTTTATATCAGAAATAAAATATTGTATATAGAAAGGAAAAAAAATCGAAATTAAGATATTTACAGATATTTTTGTCACAGGGCATCCTGAGTTCAAAAAAGTGTTTTGACTTAGAATACTACTTTATTTGATTCATGTATAGAGGAATAATCCGGAAGTTATGGTGACAAAATCAGGGGAGCTAACAAATACTCAGTGATTTGCCTAAGAATTCAGTATAAATAGAGGGGTCATCCGCAATTGGAAGTAGGTGTACCCTCTTTGGAAGTATTTTGGAAGTACTTGGAAATATTTGAAAGTACTAGTACTGGTTGGTCGACCGGTGACATCCTAGCATATGTAACTCATATCTGGAACAAAACCCTGGAGAGGGCGGGAATGAGACTCTCGCGGTAGCTTTAGACATTTCAAAAGCCTTCGGTATGGTCTGGCACAAAAATCTTCTTGCCAAATTGACCTCCGTCGGCCTTGCACCGAAACTCTGTAAGTTGCTCGAAAGTTTTCTTTCAAACCGTAGTATTAAGGTTGTCATCGATGGAATATCATCTTCCCCCTTCCACACCAACGCTAGAGTTCCTCAGGGATCGGTTATCTCCCCTACGCATTTTCTTATCTATATCAACGACCTTCTAAACTTGCCCTCCAATCCGGTACATTGTTACGCTGTGCCTTCGACACGCCTTCTATAACTGGACCTTCTGAGCGTCTCAAGACGGCCAAAAGTTTTCTTTTTAATATTTATTTAACGCATTGGCTAAGCACGATCACTATCTGAATAATCAGAATCGTTCTAATAATTTAACACTTTGCCATTGGCTATGCACTGGCCAATCAGATCGTTTAGATCATACAAACATATATACATACATACTTCTCCATTTTATATACGTATATAGATATATATAGTTAGATAGATAGAAGACTAAAAAGTTCATTTCTGAACCAAATATTTTCCACAACGATTGTTTTGGCTTTTGGGTTATTTGAGATAGTGGTTAAAGTCCCCTCAAATCTTTTAGAAGGTGAATTTGCATTGCAACATGGAAAACCACAAAACTCGGTTCAACCCAATTAGAAAATTAATGAAAACGCAGTTTAAAATATATAAATGATCTTAATTTAAGAAAAGTTTAACGTTTAATTTAATTAAGTCTCAGATAGAAAACTCGCTTCCTTTCTCAATCTCATCATGAATGTGTCCTCTCAACCAATATTAACCATCAAAACCACTTCTTTAGGAAATTTTCTGTCTTTTGTTGCTAAATTTCTATTCTTCTCTCTTCTGAATAGGAATTCCCTTTATACGGTTGAGCTTTAAAGATAGAATTGAAACTTCACTCTTTACCAATTTAACATTTTTGTATAAGTTTAAATAATAAGGAATTTAAAAGTTTTTTTAAGTATTTCGAAATAAATATTTAGATTAGTTTTCTAGTTTTTTTAATTATTGCAATCAAAATTTCACCACTTTAGTGTGGAAAAGTGTGAATTCAAAAAAATTCTTGAGAGAAACCTCTACTGAATCCGATATGTTATTTTAATTATTATACCAGGTGCATGCATATGAAATGAGCCTTTTACGATAGATGGGGTATAGGTTATTTTTATTTTGAACGAATCATTACCTTATTATTTTTTCATTGCTTTGGCATCTGTCAACAACGTTCAGTGTTGAAAATTTGATTTGAACTACAACAACATAAAAAAATTTCTTGTTAAAAATGTCAAATTTTGTGCCTACAGCATACGATATGCCGACAAAAATAAATTTTTTGTTAGCATTTAAAGAAAAACTCGGCAGAATCTCAACGAATGTTTGAAGAAGATTATGGTAGTCATGCTCTATCATTAGCAACATTCAAAAGATGGTTTCAACGATGACATTAGGATGACGATGACGATGGGACCAGAAAGGTGTAGTCTATCATGAGTTATTGAAAGTGTCTGAAACTGTAAATGCTAAACGCTACCAACAACAATTAATTGATTTGAATCGTGCATTGCAGGAAAAAAGGCCTGAATATCAAAAAAGGCAACATAAAATGATTTTCCTTCATGACAATGCTCCTTCACATATAAGGCAAAAACGGTTCAGGATACGCTGGAAGCACCCAACTGGGAATTGCTACCCCCATGCGGCTAACTCACCAGACCAGGCTCCTTCCGACTAACACCTGTTTTCGTCGATGGGCCATGAACTTAAAAAGCGGCACTTCAAAACTTACGAAGAAGTCGAAAAATGGGTAATGAATGGTTTTCTTCCAAAGTCCAGCAATTTTTTTGGAAGGGGATCTACGAATTGCCAGAAAGGTTGTCAAAATGTGTAGAAAGTGATGGAGAGTACTTTGAATAAAATTTTTTTCTTTACTATTTAAAAAAAGTGTTTTATTTTCATAAAAAAGGCTCATTTCATATGCATACACCTGGTATTTGACAAACACATGGACTAGTAGCCCAATTACAAAAACCAAATACATATTCACATTGCCTATAAAAAATACATGATAAATTGAGACTTACAAAAACAACAGGCTAACATACTGAGTAGCTCAATAATTCCAAAGTAAAACATTCATTCTTCTCAAACAATCATAAATTTTCGGAAAAACATATTTTTAATTTTATCTTAAATATGTCTACCTATTATTATTATTATTATCACTTTCTAAAATACGATTTCTACCCGAATAATTCAGATATGAAAATCTCTGACAAGGGGTAAAATATATGAATAATTTTTATTACTTGTTAGAAGAATATTGTATTTCCCCAGGACCAGAATGCTAAAAAACAATCCAGGTCAATGGCTACCATATGAAGAGGGCCCATCTGACATAGATTCACCAATTTCTATTTAAACTTTTATTAGGTATGGATGTCTAGGTGTTTAAATTAGGAATCCATAGACAGCTAAATTTAACAAATGAAGATTTAAATTGTTAGTATCTTTTATATAAATATTTTAGATAGATCCACCATCCAAGCGCAGCTATTGGCCCAGATTGTTTTTGACACTCAGTTTCGATTCCAGTTGAATATAGAATTCTTTTGACATGTATTTATTAAAAAGTATTAATAATATCTTGAAGACAGTAGGTAAGTAGATTACGTAATTATTTAGAGCAAAATATCAGCTATTTTTTTTAAATCAGCTGTAATGATCAATATTAATTTTTTCTAAGATTCTTCCAAAACTCAAGTGACTTAAGTAGAATTTAAATTTTATAAATTAAAATGTTTTTTTAATTAGATAAAATAAATACAGTAATTTTAAACAATTATCATTATTAATTTGATCAATTTACCAGACAGTTTACCCTGGTTGACCATCTTCAGTAGTACTGAAAATTGAATCATTTTATCAGATTTTTTTTACAATTACACAAAATAAAAACGATACAATTTCACATTTATACATATAATTTCTTTCAAGATTTTAAATTTGTCAATTTAACTTTAATACAAACAAGACTCAATGTTGTCTAATTTCTAGGCGCGAAAGTAAAAATTTCCCTGATATTCACTTCGATTCGAATCCCCTGAAAGTGTGTGACAGCCTATCCATGTTGGGCGTCTCTGTCGCATCTGACCTGTCTTGGAATGAACACATCTCCTCTGTGGCGAAATCTGCAGCAAGGAAGATTGGCTACTTATTCAGGTCCAAGCGATTTTACAAGCCCCCACATCTTCTCACCATCTACAAGGCCCAAATCCGCCTCTGTCTCGAATACGCCTCTCGTCTATGGAGAGGAGCCTCTAAATATTCACTTGCTACCCTGGATGCAATTCAGAAACGAGCCGTCAGGCTTATTGATGATTCTACCCTCACCGACTCCCTCGACTCGCTGGCTCATCGAAGAAATGTCTCTGCCCTTTCCCTTTTTTATAGATACTATCACGGCAGATGCTCTGATGAGATAAAATCAATAATTCCTCCCAAAGCATGCTTTGCACGTAGCACGCGTTTTGCCGACTCCCAACACTCTTTCGCGGTCAAATTAGAAAAGTGCCGGACCACTTCATTCGTCAATACATACATCCCCATGACTTCAAGGAACTGGAACTCTCTCCCAGCCTCCATCTTTCCCAGCACTTATAATCTTCAAACCTTCAAAACCGGAGTTCATAGACACCTACGTCTACACCCTCTCACTTAATCAACTTTCCCTTCTCTTCGGTAATGCAATGGTCTTTCGAGATCCATAGGAGCTGCATCTTTACTGGTGCACCCCTTCTTGCATTCGATTGCATTAAAAAAAATGTGCATACCTAGCTCATTCTTAACTTAGTAACATGGATATTTTAATCATTAATAAACACTTGTCATTGATTAGAATCTATTTTGAACTGATGATCAATAATTGATAAATAATAAATAAATATTATTTATGGCAGATTACATGTTCTTTCCTATGGTGTCTATAAATTTTACCAAAATTGTTAAAAAGTCGAATATTGTTTTGAAAATATTTTAAAACCAAAGAACACCCTCTGAATAACTATCCCCTTAAAATGAAGATATTCGATATTGGCTGATTGATTGATTCATTGTTTTTTTCTCAAAAGAAACAAAATACTCCAGTTTGTTTGCGATAATCATGGGAGGTCATGATTTTCCTTTTTTTTTATTTTTTGTTTATATATAGCTACCTTTTCTCGTTTGGTTATTCAATAAACAATCCAGTATATTATAATCGTGAATCTGTAAATATTCAAAATGTTTATTTTCCCCTCTATATAATAAACAACACCTTCCTTTTGGAAATAAAAATCTGTTTTTAGTAGGTAATAATTTGGTTTTGTTGAAATTCATGTTGATCTTGTTCCTAAATATTTGAATATCATATCTTCATCAAAAGAAGAGCTAGTGAAGATGAAAATGATTGTATTTAAATAAATTAATTATTTCATTATTTTTAGTAGGCTGCCGGACCGAGAGTTAATATTAAACTTTTTGCTTTAGTTAAAAGCGATTTATTAATGTTATTTTTAATTTAAAATTCAGGTAAAAAGGTCGATTTTTATTTATTTTTTATTTTAAATAAGTAGTAATTTATTGAACTAGTTATCTAATTAATAAAATAATTTTTTTTTTATAAATTTTATTAAACCAATTATTTTACATGAATTTATGCATACATTGTTTTTGAGCTTCGATTCCGGAGATTACTTCGACTGTCCTTGATCATCTTTTAGTCCATGTTTTTAATAAGAGGAAAAAACTAATTAAATAAAAAACCTCTTTTCCGATAATTATTTCAATTCCATTATCGTCTCCACCCCCCCCCCAATCTCTAATTAATAAACCAATTAAAGCAATTATTTTACATTGTATTTTTGCTTCGATTCCGGAGATTACTTCTCCACCATCGAGTGTCCTTATTTATCTTTAGTCCTTGTTTTTAATAAGAGGAAAAATCTAATTAGATAAAAAAACCTCTTTTCCGATAATTATTTCAATTCCATTATTCCCCAATCAAGTCGATTGGTCACCCAAAACCATCCATCCCTCATTCCCACTAATTAATAAAATTTTCAGATTTAAATATATAATAATATTTGTAATTAACTATTAGTGGGTTTTAAAATTAAAAAAAGCAATTAATTTTATTAAAGGGAAATTGAAAAAAAAGTAATTATACATTTTCATTGAAACAACCGTCTATCAATAATTACTTTAATTAAGAAAAAACCCATCAGATTAAATTTACCTGAATACCTGAAGATGAGAACCTGTCAGACCGAATTGTCACCCCAAAAAACACCCTATCCCTTTAATTTTAATGAAATATATATAAGAATTGATTGATCATTTAATAGTATAAGATTTATTTATTAGATTTGTTCAAGTTTTGCTAATTGATTTTTTAACGTTTATCTTTGAATTCAAACTAAATTAAATCTCTTTAGTTTCATTTAGAATTCGAGAGAAGAATATTTCACCCATTATCATTATTGATACAACTAGATTTATATAGTATAAGTAGTATATATATATATATATTTGTTGTTTTTAAGTTCGATATCGATATATATTCGAAGGTTTCGGCCGTTAAAACGCCACGCTTGCCATGCGTGTTGGAGAGTACCTGTTGGTCCGCGGGAGCTATTTTATTTCGCCCCTACCCTTCAAGCAAGCTTGACGAGCTTTCCCCAATCCGCCACCCAGGGGACGCGCCCTTAGGGGGTTACAGGCTCCCCCCAGGGATCATACGATCCGGACTGTCAGAAGGGAAAGGTTACAATACACAAAATGAAAACCAACCAGAAGGAGGTTAAAATTACGGAAATTGTCGAAAAATTGTACAATAATCTTTATGATTGTTTAGCTATACCTGGAGGCGAACGAGGGAGGGCGAGGAAATCCATCCACAATGTGGGATCCGAGGAGCTACGAGTTGTCGACAGAGCAGAGCTGGAAACCGCACTAGGCCAGTTGAAAAACGACAAGGAACCCGGTGAAGATAGTGTGACGAGCGAGATCTTAAGTTCGGAGGATAAACATTAGAACAAGGACTGTTAATACTCCTGAACAACCTGAACAAGTGTCTCTAGGAAGGCAAAATTCCTGACCTATGGTTGAACCCAGAAGTCATCTTGCTCTTCAAGAATGGCGACTGTACGAACATCGAAAATTATAGACAAATCAATCTACTTTCTACATTTTATAAGTTGTTATCAAATTAGCGTGATGTTGATATTTTGAAGAAAAATGTAATATCTCATATTTTAGTTCTAGGGCCCTCCTCAGAAATAGGTAAATATAAGTGCTCTAAGGTTCCTCGCTCTACAAAAGGTTGAGAAACACTGTACTATTTTATGATACAACATAATTATTAATTATTCTGTAGATTTTTTGAAAATTATTTATAAGAATAATACATTTTCAGAAAATGTAAGTATTTTTGAAACAATAAACCATTTTGAATCCTCTTACGCTCTTGATCCAGAAAATCTGATCTTGTTTTTCGAATTTAAAACAAATAAACAAAAAAAATCATATTTACGTAATTCTTAGACGCTCTTGAATCGATGATGCCCTAGGGCTGTAGTCCTTAGTTCACTAGAGATGAGAACCACTACACTAGATCATTTCTGAATTGAGTTTTCCTAGAACGAGATTATATATTAACTTTTATTTATGTCTCTTCTAGTAAAACCCGCAAATATATTAAAAAATAAATAAAATAATATAATTTCATTAGAAATATTATTACATACAGATTTTAAATTGTATGATATTTAAATATCCTCAAAAACTGCTTGATTCTTTACAAAAATATTAATTAATGGATGTCAGTAATATCAAGACATATTTACGGTGCTATAGACATAATACTCTATAAACTGTTTATTTCGAGTACAGCTCGAAGAACTTCGGCAGCTATTGTATGACAATGAAGTCACATTGAACTCGTTTGAAATCCTTTTACCCCGTTAATTATTTTTATAAAATACCTGGAGCCACCGAGCGATGCACGGTAACTAAATTAAAAAAAATACAAATATATATAGCACACGCCCCCTGGACCCTCCCTCCCCCCGAAACCACGAACCTCGCCCCCACCACTGCACCCCAAACCACCGAATCCCCCACAACTGGACCCCACCTCCCACATCCACCCCACCCTCACCCAGTTTTTGCATTTCTAGCTTTCTAGTGGTCCACATATTATGTGTATATTTGTTTACTCCTTCACCAATTTGCCCACACTCGTTCATATTGGTAAAGATTATAAAAAATAAATAGGAAAATAATAATAAAAAAAATAATCGTATAGGATCTGAAATAAAAACAAAATTAAATAAGATTTGTTTCCAAGTTATATAAATAAAAGCCACTTCAACCACTTTATTTGTAAACACACCTGTTTTGTTATGAATCCACCTGTAATGTTATGATTTAGACACCTGTTAATTAAAAAAATATCCTAATTTTAATATAATATATAATATTGTTATAACCTATTAGTGCGTTTTAAAATTAAAAATCCAATTAATAAATAAAAGATAATTGAAAAAAATGTAAACAAACTTTTTTATTGAGATTTTCATCTATAAATAATTACTTTAATTAAGAAAAGGTCAATTAAGATATTTGTCGAGGTCCAGACCTAGCCAGATCGTTTTCTCATCCTCAAAACTTGTTAATAGATTTGGTTTCATCAAAATCGGTAGAGCCGTTTTCAAAATAGAACTAAGATACAAACATTAGTATATATACAATTTTTGCTCGTTTAATAAGAGTAGATATTTGTTTTTCATTAAGAATTTTGTTATATTGACTACATACATTATAAAATCAATATATATATATATATATATATATATATATATATATATATATATATATATATATATATATATATATATATATATATAGTATATGTCTGATCGAAAACAATCTTAAAAAGTTAAAAGCATTGAGCACCATTGTCCTATATTTACCGGAAGTTAAATAACATGTGTCACGGCCATTTCTTGGGTGATTGACCGTCTCGGAAATGGGTGTTGTTGCAGCTTGTATAAAAATAAAATTAAAATAATCTTTTCTAATATTCTAAGAAAAGGCTTTTGCTGCTACAATAATGACTAATAAATATTTTGCTACCATCCGGCAAATACTATATAAATAAAAATATTTTGAAATAGCTCAAGTGTCTGTTGGCAGCTTTTATAGATCCTGTGTGAAAAGAAAAGTACGAATATAACTTGAAGTCATTCGAGCGTATAATTTCGTTGGTGTGATGAAATGTTCAACATAAATTATATGTGACAATACAAGTACAAGCGTGTGCTTGTGTGTGTGCTGGTAATTGAATTAGTCAAGTTTGGTGTATGGTGTTGTTGAGAGCAGCCAGCAACAGGCTGCCAAAATTAAATACATTTTTAAAGCAGATCCGGAAACGCAATATTTAGATTATTAAACTAATATTAGTTTATGTCTTATCATTTGAATTAATGATTTCGGAATCTGTACACATATGACTTTCAACATAAAACATCAACATATTTTTGGATAATGAGTAAACACAGATTAGGTCTTCTGGCAATGGATAGGATGTAATCCATTAAATACAAAAATACGTTTACATGGAAATATTTTCCACAATCGTCGAGGAGGTGCCTTCTATGCCCCCCATTGAACCATGCCATTTCGAATATTTGGGTAATGTTAAATAAAAGATATAACTACGAGAGTAGTTGGATTAGTAGCTTTTACTTACTAAGTCTTCATCTTAAGTTACTTACTAAATTCACTTTTTTTACCAACTCTTCGAATGCTAGTTGATGATAAGGGGGAGAGGGGCCGTATTAACTTGAATTAGAATTTCGACGGAAAAAAATATATACCTATGTTATTTTTCAAAAAATTAAAATCATTTTATAGTAGATTTTATAAAGAATTAAATGAGTACATTTTCGTTTGAATATCTCAAAAAAATACACTTTGTTAACCCTCGACGAAGGCTTGTTGATGATAAGTGGGGGGGGGGGGTCCTTTATTAACTTGAATGAGAATTTCGAGGGGAAAAAATATATAATTTTTTAAAAATCTAAATGCATTTTAAATAGTAGATATTATAAAGAATTAAATGACTATATTTTCGTTTTAATATCTCAAAAAAAAATCACTTTTTTAACTCTCTCATCAAAGCTAGTTAATGATAATGGGGGACCCTTATTAACATGAATGAGAATTTCGAGGAGAAATAAACCATTATTTTTCAAAAAACTAAATCCATTTTAAATAGTAGATTTTATAAAGCATTAAATGAGTATATTTTCGTTTGAATATTTAAAAAAATTTTTTAATCATCTCTTCGAAGGCTAGTTGATGATAAGGGGGGACCCTTATCAACTAAAATGAGAATTGAGAAAAAAATATTAATTTTCAAAAAATTGAATTCAATTTTAATAGTAGATTTTATAAAGAGTTAAATAAGTATATTTTCGTTTGAAAATCCTAAAAAAATTCACTTTTTTAACAATCACTTCAAAGGTTAGTTGATGATAAGGGGGACCCTTATCAAGTTGATTGAGAATTTCGAGAGAAAATAAAATATTAATTTTCAGAAAATTAAATGCAATTTAAATAGTACATATTATAAAGAATTAAATGAGTATATTTTAGTTTGAATATCTCAAAAAATTCACTTTTTTAACCCTCTCTTCGAAGACTAGTTGATGATAAGGGGGGACCCTTATCAACTTGAATGAAAATTTCGAGGGAAAATAAAATATTAATTTTCAAAAAATTAAATGCATTTTCAATATCAAAAGAAAATTCACTTCAGTTTAAAATAAAAAATTATCAAAAAAATCGAAGAGTACATACAGTTTCAAAAACAAGATTAAAATTTTCAAACTCAAAAACGCATATAACAACATTTTAATTTTATTTTTTAAAATTTTTTCTAATAAGTATGTAAAAAAACAAAAATTTTAACAAATTTTTTTTTTTGAAGAAGTTATGAACGAAAAACCGAAATTCGATATTTTTAAACCGGTGATCAAAAAAATTTCAAAATTTACCATGAAATTTCAAAAAATGAAGGAAATCAAAATTTTAAATTTTTCAAGCCTTCCGATTTGGCGTGGAATGCGTCGTTATACTGATTACCTAATATTTATATATATTCATTATTTTAAATTCCGCAAACTTTTCTCTATAAAAATAATTAAGACTATAAATTAGTATTTTAGTTTTGTTAAATTGTTAATTTATTGTATAAAAATGTATATTGTAACTGGGATAACTCCCGTATATCGAATAAAATAAAATAAAATATTTCATTTTTCAATACCACGCCCCCCCCCCCTTCGGTTTCGTCCATTATTTTTTCCCATCCAAAAGTAAAATAGAATCTCATTATCTAATTGAATATGCGACCTCCTAAAAGTATGGTTATCAACGAAAGGAGTCCTTTTTGAATGATTAGCCTGGTAGCTTCAGGGAACACCACCCCTTTAGCCCTTAATTGAGTTTAATAATGACCCCTTCCTGGCAGGGGACCTAAGATGATGATTGCTTATTCAGTTGATTGGCCAAAGGGGACGGAGGGGCCTCTAGAAACTGCTATCAAAATGAGTACCACGACTTATCTAATTCATTCGCAATTAGACCAATTAAAATAATTACCAGAGAAGTGCCTCCAAGTAAACTTTTCAAGTACAAATCTAACTGTTTTCATAATGCCAATTCAATGAATCCCTTTTGAAAATTTAGAATTAAGTCAAGTTTCTACTCTGCTGTGTTAAGAGTATACTATTTTCCCTCTACTGATAAATATCTCAGACAATTACATATAAAGATAATAGATATAGGTAATAGTTATGTTTTATTATTCTAATCTTCTCTTGATTCCAACATAAATAATAGTAATAATAATAATCTTTATCATCATCATTGAGGCATCTAAGCTCACTGCTAAGCTTGGGCAGTTCTTAACTGCGGTTTATACCGCTTCAGAAGGTTAGAAAAAGTACATATAGGTATATAGTTGAGATCAAAAGTGAGGAAAATGTGAAAAGAGTTAAAAATAATGTCCGGAGGATGTCAGACTCGTTTCTAAGAAAGGATCTTAGAGTTCCCGACATAAAAGAATTTGATAGGTACCATATACTTGAAAGAAAAATATGTTCAATATTTAATTTTTATTTTTCGACAGAGAAACCAAAAACTCGCGGCTAACGTAGAGTTGATATTGCTATCGCTTAACCAGCAATACTGGTAGAAGTTACCTAAATTTTGGTATCAGTAGAAATATTCGATATTCTTTAAGAAAACTATAGAAAAGAGTTGAAACATTATGGTCGATACCTTAGGCCATGAAATATATAGACACGCCCCCGTGTCGATTTGGTGAAGCCAACATCTCCTATAGAACTTGACATCATCTGTAGGTAGGAACACCCAGAAATAGCATGGCCACTATAGGAATTATTATACATTGAGATAAATTTATCGTAGTCTAGATTATTTATTTTGTATTCCAATAATCGCAAATTAATATTAAATTAATATAACCAAAATATTTATGCGAGAACGTGAAGTCATCTGTAGGCGATGTTGGCCTCAATTCACTCTGTGTGGAGAGTAGCAGAGGGCGTGTCTATTATATATTTCATGGTCTAAGGTCGATAGCTTCCGAAAAGAACTCATCGCGGATTGATATATAGGATAGAAAGAAAAATTATTATTATAATAAAATAAGAATAAAAATTATTAAAGAATGGGCGCAATTTTCAAGTGTTCGGCTATTTCATCGATCGACTTACCATCCGAGTCTATTAGTGTCGATATATTGTCTGACTGTCTGTTAGAGCACTGTAGCTCCTAAACTAAGACACACACTTTTAGTTTAATTATTATTTTGCAACTGGGTCCAATTTTCGTGGGGGCCTAAAATCAAAATTATTATCTCATCATAGGGTATGTGAATTGAGAGGTCCCTGTAAGGATCTCCTTGAGTAGAAATAAAGTCATCATCATCATCATCATCAGCCTGTCGATAGCGACAATCCACTGCTGAATATAGGCCTCTTCCATCAAATGGAAGGGGGTTGGCATTAAGTCACCACGCTTGCCAGACGGATTGGTGACTAGGAATCAGATTATAGCCGGTCAAATATCAATGCAGGGACTCGGACTCGAACCCGGGACTCCTGCTTAGAAGGCTAGTGTCTTTAAGCTCTCGGCTAATCCGATTCCTAGAAATAAAGTATATTTTTTTAAATTCAATTTCAAACAGAGTTTCAATTGGAATGAAATTAATACAAATTGGTGAATTGTTTTTTAATCTTTGGGATGCGCCAATAATGGTGACTCAAAATTTCTGATAGGGGCCTAGGAAGAATGAACATTAGTCGAAAACACACATTGATTCTAAGAAAAAATCAACTGGTGTGATCACCACACGACTTTCACATTTTCATTTATTTTAAATCATCGCGACACTACTAATTTAGACCCCCTTCCTTTATTTCGTTTTTTTTTGATTTTCTCAAAATCGACTCTAACGATTTTTTAAAAATTAGTGTATTTATCAAGTGTCATGAGTTATTAGTTGTGTCAAATTTTTAATAGTATTTAAAAAAAAATCATGACACTTGATAAATACACTAATTAAAAAAAAAAATCGTAATAGTCGTTTATGAGAAAATAAAAAAAAAAACGAAAAATCTTTCATGTAAATGTACAGTTCCGGTTTTCCGATTTCAACTAAAAGCTTGTTGTACTCCTTCTAGCCTAAGATTCGAATTTTGTAGCTCTGAGAATTATGGTTGCGAAACGCAGGGAGGTACATACCTACATACGTACGCACTGACCAATGGATTTTTGGCCCCTGGGGACCCCAATTTCGAGTTTTATGTCCTAAATCCGGTTTGCAACTATTAAAGCCATCGATTCTTTCCACTTACAAGTTAGAAAATTAAATTAACTTTTTTCATCTCTGATATACAAACTCTCAAAGAGTAAGGACCCAGACACTTCCACATTGTATTCTATGAATATAAATGTGAAAGTAAAAATTAAATAAAAACAGAAACAACAATTAGGTACCTACTGATAATTTAAATGTTAAGACAATATTTTTGAAGATTTTTTATTTTTATTTTCTTTATTTAGTAGGCTTTGTAGGAGAGAGTGCGGCTGAAATCGATGTATAAAATGGGGGCGGAAACACAAAAAGATTGAGAACCACCTTGGAAAATTTCGTTGCTTAAATCATTCGCCACTATAAAAAGGAATATAAGTATGTTTTAATTTAACAGGTAAAATTAAAATAAATACAAAATAAAGTAAAAAAATTTAACCATTAATAGTCTGAATAAGTATTCACCGCAGAGAGTGGGTGTTATGTAAGCTATAATGATAAAGAGATCTAGAGATTTTAATGGATTCTTTGTAAAGAAAATAAAAGAGGTCCCTTTGATCTTGTTTGCTAAAAGAAATGTTTAATGGGGTTGCAATATCTGTATACCGGATGAGAAAAGAGATGAGAATTTTTTTATGTTTTTGGAAACCAACGTGACATGAAACTGTTATCAAAAATCCTAAATCCCTTAAATTTGTAAAATAAATCGGACATTTTATACATGAATAAAAAGAAACCTTCATTCCAAGTGAGAACATTTCTCTTTAATAATGCGGGTTTGATTTCTGAACTAGCTCAAAAGATATTGAGGTGAACCTATAGCCTTGATAGAAATATGAAACATCGTGCTTTGTCATTCAAGACAAGAGAAGAAAAATTGACATCGTTATTTTGTATCTCAAGCATTTGTCATGATTGTATTATGAACATGTTTTTTCATGCTCACTTTGAAACAAAATAATATTTTATATTCAGCTTTGGGTTAAGATCATGGCAGAATTCAGTAAAATATTAATGAATAATACGTATATGCCTGATTTTGAAGAAAAAAATTCCCACTTTTTTGGGATTCGGTACAAACAAAATCCAAACCCTACTTCTGTCAATATGATGTAACAGAAAGAGAAACAAAGAGGTTGTCCTCTGCTTGATGCAAATAAAATAGCAATTTGCTTAGGATGTTTGCTAACAAAACATATCATTTTAGATAAAAGAAAAAAGAACCCCCCCCCCACCCTTCCATTGTCAGCCTGTCCTTTGTCAACAAAGAAAAAGGGAAACATATGTTTGTATTTGAGTGTGAACCAGAAAAATGTTTTTAATTCTAAACTGACCACCAGTGAAGAAACATCAAATTTTCAATATCCATACAGTATTGACTCCATGAAAAACAATATTTATAATTAAAAAAGACTGATGATGAAGACCAAGTCTTCGAAACTATAGTCTCAAACAAATAAATAACATATATATATACAGATATATCATCTCGATATATATGTGTGTATGTTTATTTGCATCAAGCAGAGGACAATCTCTTTGTTTCTCTTTGTGAATCAACAACTCTGCTACTCTCGGCAAAACAAAAACTTTTCAATTACTATGATGTAAATTTGCCTCTTTCTGGCTGTCCTATAAGGGGCCGTCGATAAATTACGTCACACGAATTTCAAGATTTTAGACCTCTCCTCCTGTGTCACATTCTGTCACATTTTCATTTAGCCCCCCCCCCCTGTATTGTGACGTCACAATATCACTTTTATACCCTATAGGTAATTTTATAATTTGACTTTTGTGACATCTAAATTTTTAAAATTCCCGGGCACGTCTGTCACTTTTTGTCACAAATCTTAGATGCCCCCTCTCCCCTTACTACTCGGCCCCTAAGAGATTGTTGCTCGTAAACCAAATAAGAAACAAAATAGAAATTTATATATAGTTATGTTTTCATTTTTCTCAAAATCAAAAATCATATTAAATTTTTAATTATTTTAGAAAGGGTCAAATATTATTATTTTGAAAGTTCAGAAATAAAAAAAATAAAAAATATTATAGGGCGTAAGCTATCCCTGTAAACATCTAATGAAGCACCAGGCTATATTCTTAAAAATTTAATTCACTTTAAAATGATGACATAGGAGGGCATAAAAATGCCCATTTTTGTATCTACAGTGATTTCCAAGCTATTGAACTTAAAATTATGAAAAAACTATACAATTACTTCTATTTTCGACTTATAAAACAACTATTAAGAACTATTTTGACAGTTCAAATATTTTGAGAGCTATAATCTTTTTATTTTTAAACTTCCACTCGAAACCTCTATCTATTCAGCCGAAGGCTTCTCCATTCTGAGGGCCGTTCAATATATTAGAAATGTTCATGATTAAAACAAATTTCTGGTCTGTACTGACTCGTTGGGGATTTTAAAGGCAATTAATGGTTTCCCCAAAAACAAAAACCCTTCCTATATTATTTTAGATATTATATAGGAATTAAATAAACTCAGGGTTGATGGGAAAGAAATTGAAATCCTATGGATACCTAGTCACACTGGCATTACGGGAAATGAGGAGGTTGATAGACTGGCCTGTCTAACTGATGGTATTCCACACTCAATTGATCTAACGCCCAATGATATCCGTTCAATAATCAAGAAGAGAATTTACTGGTGTTGGCAGAATATGTGGACGTCATCAAGTATGGTAAAAGGTCGTCATTTCTTTAATGTATGTCCGAGAATCCCGGTTCGTCCGTGGTTTGAAAACTTCGATCTTCATCGAAAACTGAAAGTTCACATTATACGACTTAGACTAGGACATGCAATAACACCTGCATACCTACACAAAATTGGCCAGAGAAATAATCCATACTGCTCTTGTGATTCCATTTCTATTGGCGATATTAACCACGTACTTCTGGGCTGTGTGACACACAGTCAAAAAATTGATCGTTTATACCTGAATATGAAAGGAAGAAATGATTTACCCACATGTGCAGGAATCCTATTAGCATCTCTAGACCAAGGAGGGCCAACTGCAGACTCCTTTATTAAACATTTAGTTTCCATTGGTTTCCAACTATAATCCAACGACTTTAGTTATTTGTTTTGTTAGTTTATTTTGTTTTATTTAGTTTTATTTTATTTGTTTATACACCTATTCGACGTGAATCTGTGACGACTGGCTAAATGGGCATCAAGTTCCCGAGGCCAAGGGGTAGAAAAAAAAAATCTTTTTATTGATTTCTACAAAAAAAAATCAATTAAAGAAGATACCAACTATCAATGGCAACGTTAAGAGATCATAACGTATAATCGGTGGAGAGTATAGCTAGATTTTTTTAAACCCCTTTTACCGGCAATAACTCAAATTCATTTATGGTATTTGATTTTGTTAAGTGAGAATGGCGTAGATTCTTGGTGAAACATATTTAAATAAAGTAAAGGAATTTTTAAAAATTTTAAATTATAAAATTCTAGGTAGGTTTCACAAATATAAAAGACAATCATGATATTTATTTCGGGGTACAACCACATCCTCAGGAGTTCCCACATTTTTAAGAATATAAGCCTGGTGCTTTTCTCTGTGAACTCCTGAAGATGGGCTCGTACCCCGAAATATATTTATAGAGTCATGCTTGTCTTTTATTTTTCTGAAACCTACCTAAAATTTTATATTTTTAAATTTTTAACATTTCCTTTATGTAATTTGATATATATATATATATATATATATATATATATATATATATATATATAATATTATAAAATTAGATTTAAGATAAGCATATTGGTTAAAAAAACTACTATAGGAACCCTTTTGGGGTTGCCATTTTTTTTCTCTATGATTTAAATTATTTACTTACTTTCCTTAGGATATTAACTATGCAAAAAATCCATGTAGGTACATTATTTCTTTTTGGCTCTAACTTATAAAAATTATGGCAGGAATACTAAATGTCCATTTGAGGACATTATTTTTTTACCATTACTTGAAACTTACTTATTAATTCTTTTATTTATTAATATTTGCTCTATTCTAAATTTTTAATATTTTTTCTAAATATCCTGGCATCATTAAGCTTCACTTTTATTTTCTATCCGCTTCATTGCATTGCCAGAGGGAATCCCATTTAAATTTCAATCTTATTTGTTGTTGTTGTATTTGTTAAAAGATCATCAGGGAGCTAAAACCCTCCAGGCTACATGCTTGAAAAGATTTCTAGGCCAACAGAAGAATGGCTACAAATAGTGGCAGATTATTTTTTTTGATACTTCTTTATATAAGAGTAAATCACTTGTTTTGTTATATAATGGGCTTTAATATCTGCCTGGCAGGTATGTATCAATATAATTTTATTCGAGCCTTAGAGGGGGTTATCTTATTAACCCTTTCATGTTTTTTTTTATGTCATAGATTAAATGAAGTGTGAAACAAAATTGATATTTCTAAATTATAAGAAACAGTTTTACATTTACAATACTCAGTATGTTATATCCAGAGCCGGCGTTATAATATGACGAGTCAGCGAAAGGTTTGAGCTGGAAGTCTGAAAAATAGTATAACTTAATGCCAAATTTTTGTTAGCTTTATTTTAACGTGATTAAACAATTCAAACTATTTCTTCAGTGTACTTTTACTGTAATAAGTTTAAATATTAAGAAAGTACACCTTGAATCTTCAAACTTGACTTCGAATTCCATAAATACACTGAGGAACAAAAAATAAATTTTTTATTGTCTCAGAAAGCAAAATATGTGTTTCTGATAATACTTTTTCTCCTTAATTCATATATGAAATCGGTTTTTCTCCATCACGTAAGCTTTCCGAGAGACAGGCATTTTATAATATCAGACATTTTAATCCTTTCTAAATTCTTAGCTACATAATATTCAAACATTCTGAGGCACGTAGATAGTAAGAAATGACTGCTATATTTCGCCCGTGAAACATCCCCTTGATCGTCCAACAATATAATAACAATATACAAACTATATATATATATATATATATATATATATATATATATATATATTTTTAATTTAATTATTATTCAACCCAAAAAGATCAGAAAGAAACTACAACAGGCATTACAAATATAATACATGTGTGTAATCATAATCTCTGGCTAAATAAATATCGTTTAACATGTTGATTAAAATTATTAATAGTTCTCACATCCTTCAACCCTTCAGGTTGTTCATTAAACCAGATTACAGCAGTGTGGGAGATCATCTTCTGACCCACACTCCTGGCACTTGGCAGCACATGATAGTCCTGGTTAACTCTGATATTGTGTCCATGTATATCACTGTTAAATACTAACTCAATACCAGTAGCGATCAAGTTATTTTTAATTTTTAATATCAATACCACTGAATCTAGCTTAATTATTTCACTGACCCTCAATAGCCTCAATTCATAATGCTAGGGCGTTTGTTATATGGTCTCTGCAGAATATAAGCCTGACAGCACGATTCTGAGAGACCTGAAGCCTATAATTCATAATGCTAGGGCGTTTGTTATATGGTCTCTGCAGAATATAAGCCTGACAGCACGATTCTGAGAGACCTGAAGCCTATCTAAGTCCTGACCCCTAGCATGACCCCAAATACATGGTAGATACATTAAGGGCCGGTTGTATGTCGCAAAGTAAATGCTTTTTACCACTAACAAATGGTAGATGGTAAATGGAGGCACTGGGATGGCCAATTAGATGCCAGACACTGACAGTCTCCATTTACCATCTACCGTTTGTTAGTGGTAAAAAGCATTTACTTTGCGACATACAACCGGCCCTAAGTGGGTGTTAATATAAACATAATATCCGATACTTAGCTAAGGCGCACACTGAGCTGCGTCACGCAGGCGACACAGCGCAGTGTCATCTATTAGATCCGATGGAATAGATCCATTTAATCGGATCTAATAGATGACACTAATGATTTTCTAAGAAAGTTTTCTATGTTCAATTATTTTTAATCAATTTTATTTTCAAGTTAAAACTTTCTGACATTTCCAGTAATGATTTATGATATCATCATCGCCATGTGTACCTTAATTCCAACAACCAATGGTTTTAGAATATTCTATGAAAATTTAAGTAGATAATACGTATACACATATCTTTATGTAGACTAAATTGTCAAAAGATAATAATTTGTACCAAAGTTTTTAGTAAACTCAGAACCCCCTCCCCTCTCCTTGGCACTTGTCAGCTTGGCAGGTTCCATATCTATCAAAAGTCTTTTCCTTAATAAGAAAGATGAATGGTAGCGATGAACGCAAGAGAAGTATCAGCTCTCGAAAGCGCCACTTGAGGTGGTTTAACTCATCATCTACGTTCTTATTATTATTATCATCAAAGATGTCAGAAACGAGCTTTTATACAGGCTTGCACTATTATTTGTCTTCGTCAAAGAATAGAAACACCCTTACTTCCACGCATGATGCTCATTTAATATTACTAATACCTGGAACACCGAGCGATGCTCAGCAATTTTTGTTTCAGTTAAAACCCATATATTAATATTATTTTTAATTTTAAATTCAGGTAAAATTGTCGATTTTTATTCGCAGCCAAAATAAAATAAAATTAAGTAAAATTTAATTTATATTTTTACCAACGTTTACACCCGCTTTGGCCATCATCAAGACATATTACTGGGCACAAAGTTTAGAATGTAATTGAAATGAAAAATAATATTAATATACACGAAAGTTCTTTCATTGACCCTTTTAAATCCTGAAGGAGTGACGATCCTTCGAATTGCCGGATTTTTTTAAGATAATTAAATTGATATTCTAGTAAATTATTTTATAGAAAAATACCTTTAATTAATTAAGATAAGATAAGAAATTCTTTATTATACAATTATAATTACAGATGTACATTTTTCATACAAGATGAATATATATTCTTTGTCAACTTTATTTCTAACGGTGACTTCGGGCTTGCTGCCCACAATTCATCCTCCTTTACAAATTTGTTTAACACTTCTTAGTTCGTTCGATTCACCAAATAATGATATAACGAGGAAAAATTAAAAAAAAACCTCTAAAACTAATTAAAAAAAAAAAAAAAAAAAAAAGAAAAAAAAAACTTAAAAGAAAATATAACAAGAAAGCAAAACGAGATTAATAATTATCCGAGATCGATCGATGTAATTAATGGATTCGTATGAGTAATTAGCCTTTTGTGGAACTTCAACGATAATTGCCGAATGTGGTCTTGCAGGCTCTCAATTTGTAGTCCTTCACTGATTTTGAAATTGTTGATTCCTGGTTGAGGATTAGCAATTGTCCTGAGAGTTTTTGTTTCAATAAGCGAAACATTTGTTTTGGCCTCATGACCCAAACATAAAGGTGCCCCATAAGTAAGACGAGGGCGCACCATGGCCCTATATAGATTTAATTTTTGATCCAATTCAAGTGGGCTTCTTTTATTAATTAAAGGCCATATAATTTTGGCGGCAATTCTTCCACTTGATGAAACTGCCTTAAGATGCGTAGCCCAATTTAATAATTTGTCCAGATGAACTCCTAAATATTTTGCTGAAGAATTCCAATCTAGCAGTCTGTCGTCCAATTTTATTTTGTTCCTTAAAAGTCTAGTTTTCCTAGTAAATAAAATGGCGTCTGTTTTGTCTTTGTTCAGTCCCAGCTTCCAACTATATCCAAGTACTCCGATATAGTCTCGAGGTCCTTTTGGATTCTTCGCACCAGACATCTGGCGTCCCTGTGGGAGTAGAAAAGGCGCGGGGAACCCCAAACCTCCTTTTTTGGAATCCTGGGGTTCCGCGGAACCCAGGTTGAGAATTACTCTTATAATAAATGTTCAAAAATACCGCCATCCACCTTTAAATCAGGAGTGACATGGCCCTGGAAACCTCTACAAGGCTGATTTTTTTTCCAAAAATACTGGCCCATGAGGTCAACTAAATTACCAAATTTTATATTTCTATTGCTTATATAGTCCAAGTTAAAAGGGACCAAAAATAGTGAAAATGCCATTTATTTATTTTAAATTACGCTATAACTTGAAAGCAAATAGATAACAACATTTGAGTTTTTTTACTTTATTTTCACGTGTAAAATACACTCTGGAGTTTGGCCCTTTTCCCCCGACTCACACTTTGGTTAAATACATAGAATTTATTGGAGATACTGAAATCTCGATGGATCCAATTTTTAAAACAGATGATTTATAAAATATAAACCTCATTTAATGAATTTAGATGGGGTGCATAGATACAAATTTTATTGTAAGCTATTTATATTGACAAAATGAATCACCTTTTGAGAATAAGAGAAACCCGTACGGAGCAGCTCGTTTTCTGATGATATCAGCAGTACCAATGAAACGTTATTCAATTCTGTTTTACTTTTACTTTTATCTTTTTTTCCGATCGGTTTTTATCTGCGAAGACATTCTATTTTATGTTAAATTTTGCTTCTACTGCATTACTTTCACTGTCGTTTTCTTTTGAATAAGTTTCTTTTTTAATATTTCATACTGTTTTTTTTTTCAATTCCATTGTAATTTTTAAGGTAAGGATGATAAAAATCCTTATGATTTAATTTATCATTTTCATTATATACTCGTATATATTATATTATCTTTCAATAAAATATTCAGACAAATTTGGGAGTTTTTTTAAATGAATTTTTTAATAATTTTTAGAAAAAAAAACCTAACTTCAAAAAAATTAAATGCAACAACCAAAATAATAAGAACTCAAAAATCAAATAAAATGCACTAAAAGGTATAAAATAATTATCTAATTTAGTTACAACTAAACGACGAAATTGTTACATGAAATCACTTTTTGAAGTCGGTGCCAATCAAACTATATAAGCGAGCTTACGCGATGTTTTCTTCATTACCCGCCAAAAGTACTAAGCAAGATTCATAAAATGTTTGTTTGGCACCGACTTCAAAAAGTGATTTCATGTAACAATTCCATCGTTTAGTTGTAACTAAATTAGATAATTATTTTATACCTTTTAGTGCATTTTATTTGATTTTTGAATTATTATTATTTTAGTTGATGCATTTAATTTTTTTGAAGTCGGTTTTTTTTTCTAAAAAATTATTTTTGAAAAAGTGATGGAATCTTCTCCATCTTAACATCTTAATCATCATTCTCAATTTCTTAAGAAAATTTCTCAAGAAAATAGCTAAAAACATCTTAAAACATCTTAAAACTTCTTAAAACTTTTTATAACATCATTCTCAATTTCTCTAGAAAATAGCTAAAAACATCTTACAACTTTTAAAAAACTTTAAAGAACTTTTTAAAAATTAAAAAAAAAATTAAAACTTTAAAAAACTTTTTAAAAGTTTTTATAACATCATTTCTCAATTTCTGAAGAAAATTTCTCAAAAAATAGCTAAAAACATCTTAAACTTTTAAAAAACTTTTTAAAACTTTAAAGAACTTTTTAAAACTTTAAAAAAACTTTTTAAAACTTAAAAAAAAAACTTTAATAAATATAAAATGAAAAAGTATGTTTGTATGATCCAAATGATCTGATTGGCCAGTGCATAGCCAATAGAAAGCGTTAAATTATTAGAACGATTCTGATTGGTCAGATAGTGATCGTGCTTAGCCAATGCGTTAAATAAATATTAAAAAGAAAACTTTTGGACGTCTCGAGACGCTGCCAGCAAGGGCAATCCGCCCGGAAGGCCTAGGTGCAGAAGGCGTAGAGAAAGCACGCCTGGAGCAGCTACTATCTTATATATATTTCAAATATCGAAGGGTATGAAATTAATATTTATTCCCGAATTGAATATAAAAGTTAAAATAGCAAATAGTAGCAGGGCTAAGATTTCTAAAGAAAAACACGAGTGGTCAACTAGTGAATGGTTGGGGGACAAGTCATTGGCACTCGAGTTCAATTTCCGAAGGGGCGAATACTAAACAACCCTTCTGATATATAATATAAATCATCCATAACACCTCGGATTAAGTAGTTGACAAATATTTTTTTCAGTCATTGTAAGAAATAAAAATTTCTATGATTTCATGATTGATCTAGATTTTTTGGATAGAATGAAAAACAGATTTCTCAACTTTATTCAAGTATATGAAATTATTATTATGCATAATACTATTGTTTCAAAATCAAATGTTTTGAATAGATAAAGTTCCACGGATTCATTTGAATTTCCAGATGATACAAATAATTTCCATTTCATTGACCCAAGAGAAGGATTTGGAATCGATTTCAAATCACATCTAAACTAGGGAAGTTCTACATTGGGTGTTGGGATTATCGCGGTGGTGGTTTGGTGGTTAGTTGGAGATTTCGGATATAACACATGAATGAACCCTTTGAGTTTCAAAACCTTTTCCTTTAAAATCTACTCTTTGACTAAGGCAAAGGTGAAGGAAGGGGCGTGCTTTTTAGAAAAGCCTCGAATTTAGAAAGGTATATAAATTATTGAGTTTGTTCGCTCACGTTAATAGCCTCAAATAAGTATATATTGTCAGAGCAGGAGCAGCAACAACACCAGTTGTGCACAGGGTGGGTGTTGGCTGTTTGGTTCTGCCAAGGGTCTTAAAGGTTTTAAGGCCAAATAAGAGTTATTACTTCCTTAAATTCACAACCGAATTTTAATTCAATTAGAAATTTTCAAATATATTTTATTAAATCGTAAACTAAACGAAACAATGCAAATTAATTCCAGTAAATTACTAATTTATATATTAAATTAGGTTGGAGTTGGTGGTGTTTCACAAGGAGAAAAATTAAAAATACAAAGATTTTTTTAGTTTACCTATATATTTCGAGATCTTAACTCATCGTCAGGAGAACATTGACTGAAGATAACATAAAATAATGTACAGAATTTATTTTAATTTTAATATGATGGACAGTTATTTATGACTTAGTGTAAATATGAAAGAATTATCAGGGGATGGGATGGCCTTAGAGCCGAAAGAACAGATGGACAGAGAGCTAAACGGGAATAAAGAAAGATATTTATACTTGGAAGTTGCCGAAAATTATGTATGTGCATTTCGGCAACTTCCAAGTATAGATATCTTTTCTTTATTCCCGTTTAGCCCTTTGTCCGCTCCATCTGTTCTTTCGGCTCTAAGGCCATCCCATCCCCTGACAATTCCTTCATATTTACACTAAGTCATAAATAACTGTCCATCATATTAAAATTAAAATAAATTCTGTTCATTATTTTATGTTATCTTCAGTCAATGTCCTCCTGACGATGAGTTAAGAGCTCGAAATATATAGAGTAAACTAAAAAAATCTTTGTATTTTAATGTTTCTCCTTGTGAAACACCACCAACTCCAACCTAATTTAATTTTAACAATGTTTCACTATAAACCAACACCGCGTTCCCTAAATTTGATTAATTTATATATGGGTGGAAAACGAAATTTAAAAATACTTGGAGCATGTATGTGATCCTTTCTATTGTTAACATTTACATTTCATTATTGGGAATTTATTCATTTATTCATCAATAGTTACCAAGCGAGTGAACTCTAGTGGATTGTATTTAAGAGATATTCTAAATATTTTTATTTTCGGACTATATGCATTATTAATTTTATGATAGAAAGAATCGAATTAAGAAATCGAAAAAGAATCAGTCCATTTCATCCAGATTTCGTAATGTAAATTTCCTAGATAATGCTTTTCTTATTTCATGATTTTATTTACCTTGGTTCTTCTCTGTGTCTGTTTGTCCGTTTTCTATGTAGTAAATTGAATTCGAATTTAAACTTACTTCTAACATTCTGGAAATTTTGCGCATATATTTTAGGTATCTGCAATTGGAAAAATAAAGATGAGGACCAGTTGCGGGCTGTGACTTTTTTTTGCTGTAGAAAAAAGACATCTTCATTTTTTTTTTAATTTTATTTTTTTATCTCTGGTTTTTTAAAAATTCATCAAAAACTGCATCATAGATATTTTAGTTATTTTTCAAATTTAATATTAGCATTGTATGATACGTAAATACTATTGGCGTTTTGAAATTTTAAGGATGTACATCATCCACACCATCTATGGGCCATAGATTTAATAACATAGGATAAATTCAATGCGAATTCACCCCTCTGACATTTATTGGCAGACACTTATCGGCGAACATGTTTTTGCCCCCAGCTAGCAGGCGGGGGGGGGGGGGGTACAGGGTGTTAGAACCCCCCCCCCCCCAAAAAAAAAAGTTGAGGTAAAAATCGAAGTTTTACAGGATACAAATAAACGTTCAATATAAATTTAATAAAAAAAATACTCTGATAAAAAAAAAGTTGAGGTAAAAATCGAAGTTTTACAGGATACAAATAAACGTTCAATATAAATTTAATAAAAAAAATACTCTGATAAAAAAGTTGAGGTAAAAATCGAAGTTTTACAGGATACAAATAAACGTTCAATATAAATTTAATAAAAAAATACTCTGATAAAAAAAGCATTCTGGATATCTGGGAGGTCATGTCTCCTACTCCTAGGATCCTATATCCAATTACCTATATTCCTCTAGCCCATCGGCGTCCTAAGCTCCTCACTCTTTCTGGATACGGCCTTGAATATTATATACCTACCATATACGTTTTAAATAATAATTTAGATTTTGTTAAGATATTGTATTTATACTTATATTAATATACCTATATATACTGAGTGGCAAAAAAGATTTGTATTCAAATAAATTATATGGTAAGTACCTACTGAAAAACAATTCATTCTAAATTTTTACCGGCACATTGTCAAAGGTTTAGATAATATACACAGTATGTCGTGGCACAGTGATTGAAAACAAGTGGCTTAAGCCTATATAGTAGAGTCAATTAAATAATGAATAAATAATAATATTCAAGAAGTTGAAAATACCTTACTTTATTAGTGAAGTATATCAGCTGAAAGATTTCGGAACACTCACCTGCAACAAAAAGAATAACAATCATTAGTTCAGTGGTAGAAAATAATTTGAATAAATAACAAATTAAAAAAATTGTTACGATTAAGTATTCTAAATTTCAATATTTTATTCTATTATATTAGCTCAAATATACTTTATTCCTGTTTAAACCTTTCTGTTCTAATTTAATATAAAAAGTTTCCATGATGAAATAACTCTTTTACACATGCATTTCTGAGAGTAATGTTCAATTTACAAATTTACCAGTAATTACCCAAACTTTACTTTCTTAAAGCCACGTGTAGAGACGTGTTGCGTTTTACGTTCTGCAACCATCTACAATTTATTATTATGATACGAGCTTTTCGGGCGTGCCTTACGGCACTCCGGACTGGTGCCCTGGCGGGCGGTGTCTCGGTCCAAAAATGTTATTCCTCTTAAAATATACCTGTAAACTCCCGAAAATACATACTCTCTTAAAAGTTTCGCCGCATTTTCGTCTTGACACAGCTACAGAAATGAGGGTCTAGATATGAATCTGGGAGTATTTTTTTTCTTTCTATAATCTACAGCATTGTGATATTTTTTGTGTGGAAATATGTAGATTTATTTAAATAAGTGGGAACGTGTGAGGAGGAGAATTATATTATATCATTTTTTTAAAATTTGGGATCGATAATCGATATAAGGCCCCAAATATTTAAAAGAAATCAGGTGTTGTTTGTATGACAGGCTGCTCCATTAGGTATTGCCATGAGAAACTCATATGGGCATGCGTGTCTTAAGTCGTCCAATTTTGTAAAAATCAAAAAAAATAAGAATAACAAAATTTAGATTTTTAAAAAATTATAAAAAAGTGGCAAATTATTAAAAAATAAACAAATAATATATAAAATATAAATCAAATAACATGTGATTAATTTCTTCTTCTGTGCGCAAAGAAAAGCGAATTGAATATTTAATTTTTGAGTGGTGATGGGGACGGGGATGAGGAATAATTATCAATATATTTAATGTTTCTTAATTTAAAATCAATTGGAGTCTTTCATTTCAAAATTAGAGTTAAAATTACAATTATATTTCAAATTGGCCGCAAATATACCGACGGCATCAGCGCTCCATGTGGGTAGCATTACGTCAGCGTTGCTGCAAATTAATCTGGCCTATTCTATATATTATAAGGATTTGTTTTAATCTGTATTTAAATAAAACCCAAATACCACCACTCATTCATGATTTTTCTGAAACAACTTGGGCTAAGAACTTGAAATATGTCATGAAGGCTACTTTTAGAACGTACTTAGTTGCTCTCAAAGAAAATTCTTTTAAAAATTCAAATTTTAAATGAGTAAAACAATGAAAAAACTGTAAAAGCCCTGTTTGGCGAGGAAACATTTATATCTTTCCATAGTTACTGGGAATTAACCTGTGAGATCTTTAAATGCTTGTATGATAGGATGATCAAATTTATGAAATAAAAATTGATGTTATATTAATATGACTTGATTTGAGAATTTTTTAATATTAATTATTACCTACATAACTTTTCGAGGATATACTATATTCTCAAGAAATGGTTCTCATTTTTATTTTGTAAAAACAATAATTGATATTTTTCTCAATAGAAAAATCTAAAAAAAAATCTATGGTCACTAGGCACTAAAGACCTGTAAATAGATTTTTTCAAGGGAATTCTACCATATGGATCCTTATTAATTAAAGTTTTGCGTCGAAATGGTCAACTACCGGAGTGCGCGGTCAACCACTGCTGCAGTTAACTTACATAAAATTAGGTGAGTATGATTGATATATTTTTGGCGATTTGTTTTAAGGCTGATGATGACACTAATATAAAGTGGCCGAAAAGTCCCTAATGGCAATAACACTTTTTTTTTAATAATATAACCTGTGTTGTGTTTTTGCAAAGGAAAAAATGAGTTCCATTTCTTGAGAATATATCCCCCGAAAAGTTATATAATAATTACTATTAAAAAAATTGTTATCATAAAATGATCAAATAAAATATCTACGAGTATTATAAAATTTTTGTATTACCAAATTTTACAATATATTTAAGTATATAATTATAGATATTCAACGAATCTCGTTGTCCACACCCTCAGAGTTTTAATATAAATAAAAGTATTTTGATTATTTTTGTCCATCGATTAAATTAATAAGTTGTAGGGAAATAGGGAAAAAAGCTTATGAAAATATTTTTTATTTTATGCCAACGTTTCGTCAACTTTGTTGAATTCTCGCTCAAACAAATTAACTTCTGTCCATTCAACATTTCTCTGCCCCTCTTGTTACGAAAAAGATTTCGAGTTATCGAGCATATCAAAATACACATCATTTTTTTTCGATTTATCGAAGTTAACAGCTGAAGAGTTCAGGTATTATCGAGAGTCGATCTGTACCTACTAATATTAATGTTAAAAGAATATAAAATTTAAAAATGCTGAGTAAGTGCTTCGGAATTAATTAATATTACTAGAATTTTATAATAAAAATTCTTAAAAATACGAATTCCTTAAGCCTTTTAGTATATAGCTGATATAGCAGTTAAATACAGAAATGAAAAAAAACTGGAGCCCATGTCTTTTCATTTATTTTTGTATAATACTCCAGCTAGTCGGCATCTCGTAATAAATACGAGGAGGTCTACATATGAAACGCATGTTGCTCGGGATTTGGCCGAAAGGCACAGAGAGGAGATAGAGTGGGATTTAGGCAAATCATAAAAACAAAAACAAGGCGTCCTCGTAACGATATCAATTATCAATGGGATTTTGAGAGTGAATCAAATAAACATGAACATCGCTCGGTGGATAAATAAAAAAATTTATCATGTTTATCTTTTGATAAAACAAAATCACGGCAGTTTCCTTTTTTATAACAGATTGATAATAAATTTATATTGAAAATTAAGGTGACTATACATATTTATATTAATTTTTCCTGTCAAAAGAGAAACCCTGATGGTTTTTTTAATTAAGAATGAATATAAATATATATATAGAATCCAAAACGTCGGAATTAGAATAAAATTTAAACAATTTATGGACTCCTTTCATTATAACCTACTTATTTCTCGACCACCAGTCCGTCTTTCTAAGAAAATAAATAAAATTATATATAATAATATTATATTGTTAACTGTAGTGTCTAGTCTTTATCTTCTTGAATTTTGTAATTGATCAGTACTATTTTATACAATTTCCATAATATATTTATTGAATTGTATGATGTATAGCTAAAATAGCTAATAAAGAATTATTATTATTATTAACGTTAAAATATAATAGTTTGGTTTCTATTTATATATATAAACTAGCTTCGCGCCTGCCTTCGGCGGGCTCTTTTACTAGCCAGGAGGCTTCGCCCCTGGACCCCCACGTGGCTGCTTTATTGATGTTTTATTAGTGAGAGAATAAATATAATTGTTTTATTATAAAGTCTTAAAGTAGAGTATAATTTGAGATTCTATTTAACTGTAATATACACTCATAACAAATAAGATGAAACAAATATTTAAAATGTATTAAAAATCCACTTGTTATCATTAAGGGAAAATAAAATAAAAATTATTTTATATGTAGGTATTATTATAGATAAGAAGACTTGAAAATTACAATTATTATTCTTTTTGGTAGACACAAAAGTATATACAATCTATTTATAAAAAAATTTTCTTATTGACATCAAGCTTGAGTTGTTTATCATAAAAGAATTTAGTCTTATTGATTTTAAGTCGATTCTTCCACGTTTTCAGCGTAGAGGTTGCCATTAATAGTCAAAACATCAAAAATGGAATGCAATAAGGTTATTCCTCTAGTATTAGATAAGAATCGATCGTTATTTTTGATTTTAAGTCGATTCCTCCTCCTCCATGTCTTCACCAGTGGCTTCAGCAATAAAAACCGAAACGTCAAAAATCTAGTGTAGAATGGTTATTCCTCGACTGTTAAGTGAGAATCGAGTCATTATTTTTGAATTATAGTCAACATGAACTGCAAATTGCAAGTGATATCTGATTAATAATAAAGAAATAAACATATTAATATTTCAAAAATCAATTTGGATAAAGTTTAGCAACGATCCGTTTGCAGTTTATTTTTTTACTTTTTGTTTTTAAACGTGCTTTAAAAAAAATAGACAGTTTTTTAGATCTTTGTTGCTGTTATTAAATTCTTCAACCAACGATAATGTGGTTAGAACTCTATTATCTATGCTATTAAGAATGAATGACACTCAAAAATCTGACAAACAGGGCCGCCAACACGCTTGTTTAGTTTGCTAGTTTAGTTCTTTTATTGTTTGGCAATTCTTTTATGTATTAACTTGAATTGGACTATTACGAACATTTAGAAAAAATAGCCAAATCGGTCCAGGCATTTGAGACATCTGCGCTTACAAAGAAAAAGAAATTCATTTTTATTATATAGATATATATAATCGTAACTGTTTGACTAATTCCATCAATCAGGGGATAATCTACATCCAGCCTAGCCTCTGGATGTAGGAAGTTTGAAATTTTGACAAACACTGCTGGGTATAATGTAACCACCCAATTTTTCAAAATTTATCCTCTAAGAAGACTGAAATGGGGGGTTAAAGCCTTGTTTTCATATTCTCTTTTTCCTATTAAGTTTTTGAAAAGAACATTTTAAGATGTACTTACTAATGATATGCATAATGGGATAACTACATATACATTTTGTTTCTATCTCTTTCTCTCTCCCTCTTTCTGTGTGTGGGTGTAAAGCGGAATGAGAAAATGTTAACCATCATGTTCTATATATTAATGCTACTGGATCAGGAGTGCCTACAAGGAGGAGGGTTAAGACACAAAGTGGGCCATTGAAATTTCTGGAGGGGGAAGGGGGTTGAAAATTGTTGCAAAATTAGCATTACCTTAAAAATGAAAACGGTGAAGTTTATAACTTTAGCAAAGGTAATAAAAATCTCTTCTAATTCTTTAGAAGTGAATAAAATATAATGTAGGTACAAGGGAGGGTTACTTTTCATGAAACTAGGGGAGGGGGGCGAGTCATGAAGCTAGGGGGGATGGACAACCCCTCTATCGGCTTATAAATATATGGTTAAATGATGATTCTAGTAATGTGTATAGAGTAGGGTGATTCATTTCAGAAAAAAGTTTTTTTTTTAGGTGCCCCAGCAAAATATCAATATGCATATAGAAAAATAAACTGCAACGGATCGTTTGCTAAACTTTATCCAAATTCATTTGAAATATTAATATGTTTATTCCTTTATTATTAATCAGATATCTCTTGCAATTTGCAGTTCATGTGTTGACTTTAATTCAAAAATAATGATCGATTCTCATTTAACAGTCGAGGAATAACCATTCTACATTGGATTTTTGACATTTCGGTTATTATTAATAACCATTGCTGAAGACATGGATGAATCGGCTTAAAATCAAAAATAACGATCGATTCTTATCTAATACTAGAGGAATAACCTTATTGCATTCCATTTTTGATGTTTTGGCTATTAATAGCAACCTCTACTGAAAAAGTGGAGGAATCGACTTAAAATCAAAAAGAATTTAGTCTTTTTGATTTTAAGTCGATTCCTCCACGTACATATTTAGTAAAAGCTAAAAAAGTACTGAAATAAAGCAACTAATGTTTGTTGGCCGATATGTACCAAAATCAAAGCAGCGCTACATTTTGTTAAACTAATGGTAGGTTTCCAATTTCATTTCAATCGGTGCAACGGTGTGGAAAAAATCGTGAATCAAAAAAACGATAACATCCATACATCCATCCATCCATACATACATACATACATATATACATCCGCACGCACTAAATGAAAAAATGGCACTTTTTTGGCCTCTCGACGAGACACCATGTAATTTTTGGCAAAACCGTCACGTGCTAAAATTCAACCTAATTGAATACTACAATTTGTGACCTTAATTGAGTCCATGGGTTCCGTAGTCTTTACCTTGAGGACCCTTTGGAAGTCGCGCTTGCCGCGAGACCGATTCCAATGACTTTCCCATGCTTCGCATTGGATAAAGTAAAAATTCTCACCAAAGATGAGCTCTTAATTCCAATATTAAGTACTTTCTATTATAATTTGATTTTTCCATTTAAAATGCATGTATTTTTTTAATTTCTAATGCTCAGTACATTTCACAATATTGAAAAACAAGTTGTTGTATCTTGTAGGGGATTCCATGCTCTACAAAATTGCTTTTTTTATTTAGCTCGCGCTGGTTCACCAGTATGAGCGATGATGATCAATCAAAAATTTAAATTTAAATACCATTATTTGCCAGTTTTTCATAAATTTCTTCAATTTTCAGCTTATATAAATTTGCTGTAGCTCATAAACTATTGGTCGGAGCACGCTTGGGTCTAAGGACCTTTTTTTGAAGAAGATAAAATTTCCTTTAAATACATGTCAATTTTTACCCATACTTAGCGGTTCGTACTAAAAATAAAAAAATCACAATTTTCCTCAAAAAAATGTACTTCGACAGGTCTTACTTGTGAACCAGCGCGAGCTACATAAAAAAAAAACCAAAAGCAATTTTGAAGAGCATGGAATCCCCTACAAGATAAAACAATTCGTTTTTTAATATCGTGAAATGTGGCTGAGCATTAGAAATTTGTAAAAAAAAAAAAATTTTGCATTTTAAATGGATAAAATCAAATTAAAATAGTAAGTACTTTTTTTTTTTATTTATTTAATGTCACCGGGAACAAAGCCCATTTCGACGGCACATAAGTAGAGTGTTAGCAGAGTTAGTGAGGGAGTCGAATTTTCAGCCGGTAGAAATTTTTATTTGCCATCTAGGATCGAACCCCGGACCTGCACCTCAACATCGTCATAATCGATCGATGCCGAAGTGAAGCCAGTGTTAGTTAGCTGGCTGAGCTACCCGACTCCCCCTAGTAAGTACTTACTATTGGAATTAAGAGCTCATCTTTGGTGAGAATTTTATTTTCTATATGCAGGTTGATATTTTGCTTGACCACCTAAAAAGAAAACTTTTGCAGAAATGAATCACCCTAGTATAGAGTTTCTATGATCTCACGAGAAACCAGGTTCATTTTCATTGGCTTAAAGACACAATGGAAACCAACCAATCAAAAGCTTGAATGACGTTTTTGGTGGAGGAAATTAACAAGCATTATCTTATATACCTTATACTAGCATTTGATTGTTTTAACGATGATTTTTACTTTTTTTTAATTTTTTTATTTTTTATATAGGGAATCAAGTTGCAGCTTGACCTTTATAAAATTACAATTCATTAGAACAAATATCAAATTAAATTACTTGATTGAACTTTCTCATTTACTAAAATGAAAAAAAAAATGGAGGATCTTTAGATTAGCTAAAATAGATTAGAGCTTTATTCCTTTAAGACTAGATGTCATTATTGTTTTAGCTGGCAAAAGTTAACTAGATTTCTAGTAGTCGGTAGATATATAAAGTATGACCTTGTTACAATTGATTTATTTTATTGTATTAGAACGTTTTGGACTAATATTTTATCAGGTTATATATTATATATTTATTTAATTATTTATTTATTTATTTGGTAGTGTATAGAAATAAAATAAAATTAACTTTAAAAATTAAATGAGGAGTAATCAAATATGTCCTCGATATAATTGATTTATTTAATTGTAAAAAAAATTAGATTCAATTAGGAAAAGTAAATCTATTTACGTTCGGTTATTTATAGATGTGCATCCGTCAATCAAAAAGATCTGATACTAATAATATTTATTTAAAATTATTATATATAATACGAAATCGATAATGTATTAAATTAATAATTATTTGTTCTTGACCTTTCCATTCAAATGGAGTTGAGAGTTTATTAAGTTACTATTAAAGTAAAAAACATAGTATATAAATTGAAATGTGGTAACTAAAAGTTCAAAAATAATAATATTACAAAATATTTATGTGGGCGATAAATAAATCGTGTTGATGCTTAATGTTTCATTCTTAATCACACCTAGCGGTTTCTGCACCAAGGCCCTTTTCAGTGAATGAAGGTTTTGTTGAAAGAGCCTGTCACAAGGACCATTTCTCTGAAGAGAAAGTGAGCCTAAGGAATATCGCAGTTTCCCCGTTACCTGGGTATTTGGCATTCCACACAAACGGCATTAGCTACCCAACGTTCGAATCAACAACACCTCCATCTTTCTAAAAACGTACTCTCTCAACTTTTATGAAACACTATTACGCTTTATAATTTAACGCCCTTCGAATAAAAGTTATCATTCATTTGTATATATACTTGTTAATAAATATATTTAGTATTATAAGTGGAACTTTTATTTGATAAATATACCCTAGACAACCAGTTCCATCAGATAAAGAAGAACACGCCTGGGATTAGTGTATCCGATCCCACAAATTGGAGGCTCGTCCAGGATTGACCCGCGGATTATCCCACAAATTGAGGAAAGTCCAGGATTAACACACGGGATAAAACTCGCCATTACGTCCAAGATAACTCCAGGTCGAAACCATCTCAAACGGATTAGCTTAGTCTAATCACACGTATGTAACAAGACGAGATAATTCGAACCTGAATTACCTTACACGAAAAGAACGAATCTACGAGAGAGAGCATCGAGAGAGAAAGGACAGCTATAATTCACGACCAGACTACCTGAAGGAAGCTAATCAAGATGTATGGAGTCATTGAGGAAGCCGGTGCAACGCCTGAGAACCAGACAACCACCCACGCAGAAAGGACAGCCCAGCTGACTTTAGCCACGACGACACAAGCCGGAGAAGATGGAAGATCAACCACCCTCTCAAATCACGATAATACAGGTCAGTCTCAACGAATCTTCACTTTAAGCAACATGCCGAATATCAAAACAAATATTCAAAACGCCACAACGGAATGCGTGAAGTCGCTATATAAAATCATTTATGAAAGGGACGATACAAATAAAAATACTCGTAGCGAGAAAGTGCTAGGTTTTCCGGGATTCAAGTTTGGAACGGAATCGAAAGAATTTCATAACAAGCTTGAATTCATAGAAAATCAAATGGCGCTTTGCGAAATAAATAGTTCATTAAAATTATTAGGTTTAGCAGCAGAGGGAACTAGGGAAAACAAAACTAGAACGCTTTGCAGGAGCCTAATAAACATTAATTCATTACAAAACGATGACTTGACCATAGCTTTAGAACAAAATTCATATTCTCAAAATACATATTCTCAGCCTAGAACAACGACAACTGATTCAAAACGCTATCAATTTAACTTTAGAGATATAGAGGACACGATTAGAAAATTTACAGGCAAAGATCTATACTCAATTGAATCTTTTTTAGAAGACATCGAAGAAAATAGATTAATTTATAATTGGGACGAAATGGAAACTTGTATTTTTACAAAAAAGCGTTTAGACGGACTAGGAAAATTATACATGCAAACGGAACCTTTTCTTAACACTTGGACAAAATTAAAATACGGTCTACTAAAAGAATTTAAGACACATATGCCCGCAAGTAAATTACATGATTTATTAAGAAATAGAAAAATGCGCTCGGACGAATCATGTCATGAGTATTTTCTGATAATGAGAGAAATAGCTAGACGTGGACAATTAGATGACGAATCGCTAATTGATTACATAATCAACGGCATTCAAGACCAGGATGTAAATAAAAATATATTATACGGTGCTTACGATTTGGAATCATTCAAAGATAGATTAAAAAATTATGAAAAAATTCGCGGCAAAAAACAATTGAATAGAAATAACTCATCAAATATCCAAACGAAACGAAATGTAGAGACGACCATTAACGATAAGCCAGCAAATAAATTTATTAAAAAGAGGTGCGGAAACTGTGGATTAACCACTCATCAGTACTTCGATTGCCCCGATAAAAACAAAGGTAAAAAATGTTTCTCTTGTAATAAATTTGCCAATCATCTTTCAATTAATTGCCCAGAAAGAAACGAAAATAGAATTGACTATCTCATTAAACCAATTAATACAGTAGAAATAAAAATAGATAATCAAAATTTCAACGCGCTTATAGATTCAGGAGCAGCAGTCAATATTATACGAACAGATATATATAAAAAATTAGGTAGTCCAAAATTAATTAAAAATAAGGAATTATTCACTGGTTTAGGTAACACAAAAATTGAATCAGAAGGACATTTCAAAACGCAGGGTATAGTCGAAAACGAATCATATAACATCAAATTACACGTAATTAAAAAAGAATTTTTAGCAAATCAAATCGTATTAGGGAATGAGTTCTTGACCGATTGTGAACTAACGATAAAACAAGGACTTATTAAATTAACTAAAATTAAGAAACCAGATGAAACCAAGGAATTTGAAATTATACAAAGTGAAAATGACAAAAAATTAGTTGATGCAGAAGCGCAGGGTATTATGTCAATACTAATAGAAGAAGGAAATAATTTCGAATTAGAAGCTCCACGCGAATATAAAAATAGTATTCAAAATTTAATAACGCAAAATAATCCGACTAAGAAAATAGTTTCGAAAGTAGAAACCCGTATTATATTAAAAGATGAAATACCAATTTCATTGCACCCAAGACGTATGGCTCCCAGGGAAAAAGTAATTCTAAGTAAACAAATTGACGAATGGTTAGCAGACGGAATTATTCGGCCTCGCCAAAGTAAATATTCAAGCCCAGATATATTAAAAGTAGCCGAATCAAATGGATTCAACATTAATTTTCAAAAATGCCAATTTTTGCAAATAAAAGTTGAGTTGTTGAGTCATTTAATTCAAAACGGATGCATTTCCCCTTCCCCTACTAAAATGAAAGCGATTATGAACTTTCCTAATCCAATTGATAACAAATCTATTCAAAGTTTTCTCGACCAGGCATCCCTTTTTCATAGGTATGTAAGAAATTTTGCCGAGATAGCCCTTCCATTGTCAGACCTTTTCAAAGAAAATATTACTTTTATTTTCGAAACGGAACAAATAATAGCTTTCAATAGATTAAAAACAGCTTTATGTAATGAACCCACCTTAAGAATATACGACCCAGAGGCCAGAACACAATTGCATACCGACGCAAGCTCACTAGGGTTTAGCGCCATCCTCGTACACAGGCAGGTAGATGAAAACGAATTTGAGTATACAATTGAACACAGATCAGGCAATAAATTGCAACACGTAGATGCTTTAAGTAGATATCCAATTAACGTAATAGAAAGCACACTAACGAGATTAATTAGAATAAAACAGGAGGAAAACGAAAAAATCAAAGCAATTAAGAAATTATTAGAAACGACAGATCACGAGAATTATATAATAAAAAACGATTTATTAATGAAACAAATAGGCGAAGTTACACTTATTGTATTACCTGACGAAATGCAATTAAGCGTAATCAAAGCAGCACATGAAGATGGACATTTTAATATTAAAAAAGTAGAAGAAAAATTAAAAGATCAATATTATATTCCAAAGTTACGTGATAAAATTAATAATGTAATTAGCTGTTGTATACCATGCATATTAACTGAACGAAAGAAAGGTAAACGTGAAGGATATTTAAATCCTATTCCAAAAGGTGATGTTCCACTTGATACATTTCATTTAGATCATGTAGGTGCTTTTACGCCTACAAGTAAACAATATAGGCATTTGTTGGTGGTCGTCGACGGATTCTCGAAATTCGTTTGGTTATTTCCAGTAAAATCAACAGGAACAGCGGAAGTTTTAGACAAATTATCGACGATACAACGCATTTTTGGCAACTCGAATCGAATGATTACAGACCGAGGTACCGCATATACATCTCAAGCATTTGAAGATTATTGTAAATTTGAAGGAATCGATCACATATCCATAACCACAGGAGTTCCACGCGGTAATGGACAGTTTGAGCGAATCCATCAGATAATAATACCATTATTATCCAAATTGTCATTAAACAATCCGGATAAATGGTATAAACATGTTGATTCAGTGCAAAGAGCAATAAATAGTACATTCCAAAGGTCTATAGGTATGACACCTTTCGAAGTTTTGACAGGTGTTAAAATGAAAAATAAAAATGACTTAAGAATACAGGGACTTTTAGAAAACGAAAATACACTTCAATTTTGCAATGACAGAGAGACACTTAGAGTAAAAGCAAAAGAATCGATTCTCAAGATTCAGACAGAGAACAGAAATAATTACAATTTAAAATCAAAGGAAAGTAGAAAATATAAAATCGGTGATATAGTAGCGATTAAAAGGACACAATTCGGCCCCACACCCAAAATTAAAATGAAATATTTCGGTCCATACGAAGTCACGCATGTCCAGAGAAATGACCGTTATAGAGTAAAAGATATGTCGGCGAGGCTGAAAGTGAAGGTCCGTTTGAAACATCGACCTCTTGTGATTATATGAAACCCTATCCATATTAAAAAGTGAAGTGTAGTGAAATGAAAATATGTTTAGATTTTAAGTATCATTTTATATTCTTATCAATAAGCCAAGTTTTATGAACGAATGAGTTTTTATTTTTTTTACAATTGTAATTTTTTTGTTTTGATTAATTGTTGACTGATTAATGTTAATTTTACGTATGTTCATCCATTTTTTAGTTATTTGATTGAGGACAATTTATTGTTTTCTTAGGGAGATGGAGATGTGGGCGATAAATAAATCGTGTTGATGCTTAATGTTTCATTCTTAATCACACCTAGCGGTTTCTGCACCAAGGCCCTTTTCAGTGAATGAACGTTTTGTTGAAAGAGCCTGTCACAAGGACCATTTCTCTGAAGAGAAAGTGAGCCTAAGGAATATCGTTATTTATTTCTGTTATTAAAATATTTAAAATTCTTTCATATTTAAATTAGTGAACTATTTTACTAATTGAGAATGTGTTTGTTATTCCCCGACGACGAGCGCCACGTTTAGTGATTTTCGCCAATAAATCAACGAAAAGTCAACAAATGGAAATTTTTTTGTTCCATATTACTATAAAGAAAATACTTTCCATTAGCAAGTAACAACCAATGAAATCGAATATAGCAGTACTGTAGAAGTTAAAGTAGTGGGGGGGGGCGGCTAGGGGACCATGGATTACCCCGCAGAGGGGCCTCGAAGAGTCCCAAATATAACAAATAAATTACGCTCATTAATCTAAACATAATAACCGTGTTTTTACGCTTTTACTGTTAACCTTAGTAAATGCATGCATTGACTAGTAAGTGTATGCATATACAAAATTCAAAATTTTAAATAGTTTTTTTAACCAAATTCAATTAAAAATAAACTGCAACGGATCGTTGCTAAACTTTATCCAAATTCATTTGAAATATTAATATGTTTATTCCTTTATTATTAATCAGATATCACTTGCTATTTGCAGTTCATGTTGAATTTAATTCAAAAATAATGTTCGATTCTCATTTAACAGTCGAGGAATAACCATTCTACATTTGATTTTTGATATTTCGATTATTATTGATAACCATTGCTGAAGACATGGAGGAATCGACTTAAAATCAAAAAGACTAAATTATTTTATGGTAAACAATTCAAGCTTGAGCTTGAGATCGATTCCTCCATGTCTTCAGCAATGGTTACCAATAAAAGCCCAAACGTCAAAATCCAATATAGAATATTCATTTTGTTAAACTAATGGTAGGTTTTCAATTTGATTTCAATCGGTGCAACGGCGTGGAAAAATTTGTGGGCCAAAAAAACGATAACATACATCCATACATCCATAAATACATCCGCACGCACTAAATGAAAAAATGGCACTTTTTGGCCTTTCGACGAGACCCCATGTAATTTTTGTCAAAACCGTCACGTGCTAAAATTCAAACTAATTGAATACTAGAATTTGTGACTTTAATTGAGTCCATGGGTATCCGTAGTCTTTACCTGAGGACTCTTTGAAGTCGCGCTTGCCGCGAGAGCGATTACAATACTTTCCCCATGCTTCGCATTGGATAAAGTAAAAATGGGCTAAAATTAAAAAAGTTAAGAATAAATAAATATGGAATAGCTTAGACGCTCATATATTTAAGAATTTTTCCCTTTTTACTAGAAAAATATTCCTGCATATGTTAGTGGTATCTGATACAGAGCAATTTCTGATATTGCCATTAATTAATAAACCGGCCAAATGGGAGCTAGATATCATACCTACGAGTTCCGTAGGTACTTTATCTTTTCCAAAATACTAGTGATATCAAATCATTTTTTCCAGCAAAAGACACTCTTTTATTGTCTCCATTAATTCACAAAAATTTTACTACTCTCTGCAAAAAGAAACTTTCAATTTAAGAAAGAATAGATATTGCTTGAATTTAATTTTTTCCAACATTTCTAAATATTAATGAATATACAGAAAAAAATCGAGCAATATTAATATAAGCTTACCGATTAATAGAATAGTTAGAATTAAGAGAGAAAGTAGTTGAAACTAAAATTGTTTCCAAAACTCACCCCCATGATGTATAGGAGATTCTCTGAACGACCCGTTCGAACCACGGATCTTGGCATGTCTGGTACGATGCTTTTTATAAGAGTACAGTGGCGTAAAAAATTATGATGGGGGGGGGGGGGGGTTAATCCACAAAGCAAAATATTTAGTGAGAATTTTTTTATTAAAACAAATAGGTAATTCAAGAAATTAAAAAAACATCATTATAGATTAAACATATGAAATATATTTAATTACGGTTAGTTTTCAATAAGAAACAGATCGTTGCTGCCGTTACTCATTAGCCTGCCCTTGGGTGGGGGGGGGGTTCTGCAAGAGTATAAGCTCTTATATTATTGGATATAGTTATTCATATAGATGTATTTAAAAAAATGTAATATAGTTGAAATATTAATATTAATATAATTTATAATATATGTAAATAAGGGATGGGCCAGATAATGGTAATACCAAAAAGCCTAGAAAAAATTTCCCCTGGAAGATGCGTGGGTGGGAGCGCTATCTCTGGAACGTCCTGACTGGAGCGAATCCTTGCTGGAGAGGGTCACTTTTGGGTGGCAGTGGCACGGGTGTGGACCTTGAACCCTGCATTTATTGTAATAGTTATTGTAGAAACAATTAATAGTTAAAAAGGGAACTCTTATAAGTATCCAATAGAAAAATAAATACCAATTTGATCAAACTAGTCTGAGCTTGTTTTCGAATCCACTTGCTATTAAAACCAAATCTATCTTAATAATTTTAAGCTCTAACTAAAATACAGACATTAAAAAATTTCCTTTTAATATTATATTTTATATATAAAAAACGTGCTAAAATTAAAAAAGTTAAGAATAAATAAATATGGAATAGCTTGGACGCTCATATATTTAAAAATTTCTCACTTTTTACTAGAAAAATATTCCTGCATATGTTAGTGGTTGTATCTGATACAGAGCAATTTCTGATATTGCCATTAATTAATAAACTGGCCAAATGCTAGTTTGATATCATACCTAGAGTTCCGTAGGTACTTTATATTTTCTAAATTACTAGTTATATCAAATTCGTTATTGTTTGCTGATATTAACACCTTGCTGGCCGTTGCCATATCAATAATACATATGTTATATAGCCGCTCAGTTTTTCATTAGACCTACTGCTGAAGGCCGGTATATTTTATCCAAGTAGGGATTTCTTTATGTATTATAATTAAATTTAGACATGCTAATTTTGCCATTATTGCTTTTTAAAACAATATTTTTGTACGTTCTAAGGCAGGGTTTCCCAAACTGTGCTCCGCGGGGAAATAGTGCCTCGCAGAAAGGTAGCAAGTGCTCCATGAGAAAATATAAATAAAAAAAGCTTTTTTTTACATTTTGACTATAATAAATAATTTTGAGTACGAATAGTTCATGACATTCATTTTACCAAGCGCCACAAAACGTCCCACACGCTCAACAACGAATCAAAGGCTATAAGATTGAAGTGTTTAAAATTTGCGATTTTTAAATACTAAATCTATACATGTATTGTATATATATAATTAAGGTTTTGTCTGTACATTGGTCCAAATCATGCGAAATTTTGGTTGGAAACGTTTCAAGCAATGTTATGAACGAAATCACCCTCAACAAAATTCATGTCTGTATGTTTCCGTGGGTTCACCGTAAATTCTGCTCACAATTCAGGTAAAAACGGCTGAAGGGATTATTATGAAATTTCATATCTGGATCATATGTCTTCTAATTTAATACCAGTATATATAACGTTTTGATACAATTTTGATGGCTGTATATGTATATAATTAAGTTATGAAGAGGGATTCAGCCAATGGGTAGCCTCTGCTGAATAAAAAACTCCCAATTATGGAAAACGTTTCGGCTTTAATTAAATAATGCCATCATCAGTTCCTAAGAGAGTTTTAGCGACACAATTAATTTTATAAATAAATTGTCCGCAGGCAGAGTTGTTGTGGATTTTATCATAATATACAAAATTATATGAAATATAAAATGGTACATAAATCTTGGTGTGCTCTCGCTCGATATGCGCAACGTCTCAAGTACAAATAATTTGTGTAGAGCACACCAAGATTTATGTACCATTTTGTAATTCATATAATTTTGTATATTATGATAAAATCCACAACAACTCTGCCTGCGGACAATTTATTTATAAAATTAATTGTGTCCCTAATACTCTCTTAGGAACTGATGATGGCATTATTTAATTAAAGCCGAAACGTTTTCCATAATTGGGAGTTTTTTATTCAGCAGAGGCTACCCATTGGCTGAATCCCTCTCCATAACTTAATTATATATAACGTTTTGATATTTTGACTCCAAAAGGCGGTTTGGGGTAGGGGCACTAATAGAAATTGTCAAATAACTCATAAACTATTAACTCTACGGCGAATTTTGTAATGAGCAAAGTTGTAGGGATGGGATATTTGACAATTTTTGTTTAAAAAATTCCCCTTAAAAACCACCCAAAAAGGGGAGGTGTCAAAAATGAAAATTCTTGTTCTTGGAGCAGACTCAACCAAAATTTGTATACATAATCTGTGGGCCTCTAGAGAGCTAGAAATGAAAAACTAACCACCCAAAATGGGGGGAGGGTCAAAAAATGAAAATTCTTACCCATGGAGCAAACTCAACCAAATTTTGTATACATAATCTGTGGGCTTCTAGAGAGGTAGAAATGCAAAAACCAAGGGGGGGAGGGTCAAAAAATGAAAATTCTTGCCCTTATAAGAACACAATACATAAAACAAAAACAACTTTTTCCCATTGCCAGTATATAATTTAAATTTATATGTGTAGTTTCTCTGGATTATAAACCCGGAACTTTAACCGTCTTCGATATGGAATTATTGCTTCATCTAAGGAGAAGTTTTGTTTTGGATTGTACACTTTACCAAATTTATCCAAAAGATAATTTAGAACTAGGTCTACCATTTTCAGGCATTTCCTCATTGTTGGGAAAATGGATGGATTGTAGAATTTGTCTGAATCTATTTCGACTCATTACTTTGCCAAAGAAAGGTGTTTCCATATAGGGGTCTGTGGACCTGTAGTCATTTATACTATTCTTCCTAACCTGTCCCATTAGTATGTTTAGTCCCAAGAATTTTTTTAGTTAGGCTGTGGATTCAGAGGAGAACGTTTGGCGGAGCGGTGCGAGTGGCGGTGAACGTTTGTATGGTATGCTGGCCTAAGTAGAATGCCCAGCGTCCACTGAGGACAGTTTAATAAAAGAGCTTGTGTTTGTTTTTTTCCCACGCACCACTCCGCCAAACGCTCTCTACTGAGTCCGGGCCCTTTATACTTTTGTGCATTTTGATCCCGATATTTGTTTTAGCCTTCAACAAGGCAAACAAATTATCATCAACAAACAAATTTACTCAAACTTGAGAACGATCGCAGAATAAGTCGATCGAAACGTCGTAGTTATATTGTATTATTTGTTCGTGTTCAATAAATAATTATAATTAATTATGTGTGATTTAAATAAAAATTCAAATTTTAAACAAATTTACAGCTTGTGAAATATCTTCGCGGACTTTCAAAATTACTTTAATACCTACATCTCCTAAAAACAACTCCGGTATTATATTCACATCATTCTAAGATCAATGACTTTTGAAATAATTTCTTCATTTTCCATTTTGATACATTCTATATCACTCGTGTCCAATTCGATTAAAAGTGGCAACACGTTTCTTCTTTTTGTGGATAGAAAATCCGAATAAACATCTGTTACTATCAGTGTACGAAATATCTGCACCATTTTCGGCTTCAGACAAACTATCGGCACATATTTCACCATTAATGACTCAATTTCTGAATCAATTGTAAAATTTATAGAGTTAAAAGTAAATTATTTTACCACCTTCACAGATTTTTATATAAAGTACTAGATGCGACGCCGGCCTTCGGCTGGCCTCTTACGTCAGTTGGAAATAAATAGATTTTCGAAATGTGTTTTGTTTATATTCTTGGGACATGTCCGAAATATATTACAAAAATATATAAAAATTGGCCGTTTTGGATATATTTTCAGATATATTCATTATATATTTTAGGGATATAAAAAGAACATATTTTTTTTATAAAAAAAACATATTTTAAAATTATAAAAAGAATATACTTTATATTTATAAAAAAAACATATTTTGAATTTATAAAAAAAATGTATTTTAAATTTATAAAAAAGAAGTATTTTGAATTTATAAAAATAATATATTTTAAATTATATAATTTATATATTAGAAGAATTATTAAATGAATATTATATTTTCTTAATATATTTGGGTTATACTCAGGGAAAGAGAGGGGTGTAGGTTTTAAGTGAAACACAATGATATTTAAAAAGGAAGGGTAAATGAGAGGTATATTGTTACACAGTAGTGTAATAAAACAAAAAGTTTTCACAAATCCGATTTATTTATTTAAAATAGATTTACAATAGATTTATTTAAAATAGATTTACAATGAATCCTGAATGTCTTCAGCTGGGGGAGGCAAATTTTCTTTTTTTTTTCTCAGACGCTCTGAATCTGAGCGAAGTAATTTTAGAATTTACTGCTTGCCCAAATTCAGCATCCGTAATTTTCCCGGGGAAAATTTTGTTGACGCTATCTAAAATTGGGATAAAAAATAAAATAAAACTTTTAAATTTGAGGAAACAAAAAAGAATAAGTATCAAATAAGACATTGATGTCTTATACCCACATTTCAAGGCATCAAGAATCTTTGGATCCAGGCGCTTTTTTGCCGAAATATTTTGCCCCAGTTTGTTTTTTGGGGCACCTCCTTTGTAATTGCTCTCAAGGAGAACATCAATTTTAAACAGACATGGTAATAGGGCCTTTACCATGCCTATGGCATTGTTTCTGGAAATGGCGGACATCCATTCCAGTTCATCCACTTTGACACCGCTTCCAGATATGCCAAGTTCAACCTGTATATTATAATAGTATTAAAGTTCTTTTATTTTTTATATAAAGTTTAATTGTTTTTATTCAGTTACCTGTCCCACGTGAAAACCGCCACTTTTATTTGGTGGAGGTGATATGTCTTTGCTTGTCGTCGATTCATCCAATTTTTTTGAATTTTTGATATAGCATCAAACATATATGCTATAGTCTCCGACAAAGCGGAAATAGACTTTTGCATGACATCTAATTCTGTAAACAAGTGAATTAGTTATTTCACATGCACATTTAAAAATATTAATAAAATTAACTCAGATTATGTATGGTTTTTTACTTTTCGAAATCTCCCCGATGGAAGACTCTCCATTAACTTCAGGGGCAATGGTATCTGAACCTGCTATAAACAGATTGAGATCTGATTTGTCCTCATCCTCATATCCTACCTTAAAATTTAAATGGAAGACAAAAAAAGTAATTTAAAATAAATTCTAATAAATATATATCTAAATGTATAAAAAATTATTATATATTTTTATATATAAAATACATTAAAAACTTTAAAGTAAGCGATATTTTTGATAAATTTACGATTTTAATAAATTACCATGTTAATTATTTCGGGGTTTTTATCTTGAGGTTTAGCGTTTTTTTTTATTCAGATTTTTGCTTAAATTCACCTCTTGATTTTTCTCTTTTAAAATAGATGTACTCTGCGAAAAATATCATAAATTTTCATTAACATGTTATTTTTTTTTAATTATAATATATATATATATGCATATATATACAGATATAAACCGGGTGAGTTTTTTATCTTGAGACAGTCTTATAACTCCAAAACAGTGCATTATATGAAAAAAAGTTTCAAATAAAAGTTTTTTTATATCAAGGGAAAATTAAACTACACTATTTTTTGTCGACGTAGAACAAGCTTTCAAGAGTATTTTTGAGGTCAAGTTCTGTTTTTTAAATAGAAACCTATATGTTTCTGTACATATTTTGAATCTACCAAAAAAACTGAACAACTTTTATTAAAACTATTTTTTTTATACATTTTATACTGTTTAAAAAACAGAGGTTGACCTCGAAATACCCTTGAAAGCTGGTTCTAGGTCGACAAACAATAGTGTAGTTTAGTTTACCCCTTGATATAAATAAACTTTTATTTGAAACTTTTTCATATAATGCACTGTTTTTGAGTTATAAGATTGTCTCAAGATAAAAAACTCACCCGGTATATATATATATATATATTAGGGTGGTGGTTCTTATTTAGGAAATTTTCATATTTTTATGGTCCTAGTGGCTCATATTGGTTCGAAATAAGTAAATAATAAAAAATATCCTCAAGTTTTAAGACTCTCTATATCACTAGATATCTTAACTTATGCTGAATGCACATTGATGTAAGTTCACCATTTAAATAGCATATGAGAAACTTATATAACTTTGCGGGTAGAGTTAAAATTGTCATAGAGATCTGAAACTTGGGGGATATATTTTATTTTTTATTTTGAACCAATGTGAGCTTCTGGGAGCATCAAAATGAGAAAATACCCTAAATAAGGATCACCTTATATATAAAACTTACCGGTTCTAGGCCTTTTGCACACCTTGATATAGGGCTAGTTTCTTTATCAGATTTTTTTAATGAAAGCCTATTTTGAATTTGCGAATCACCTTCACATATGGATAGTGTCTTATTCAGCGTTGACTTCTTATCTATTATTATTTAAAGTAGAAATTTAATAGATCAATATTTCAATTAAACATTAAATACAGGGTGATTCATACGTTCATTTTGGTACGTTAGACGTTTATGGAAAACGGAGGGCAGGATTTTTCTGAAAATATAGCATACATTTTCTTACTTGTTCTATCGATCTAAAATATTTTCAGGATTGCGACGTTTCGGCTTCCATCGAAAACTCGTATCAACTCTATTTTTTTTAAATGGAACACCCCGTATATTAACACGTTTTTATAACCGCCCTTTTATTAAAATACTTTTTTCTTAATGTTTTCCTATACCTTCGATGGAAGCCTAAACGTCGCAATGCTGAACACATTCTAGATCGATAGAACAGGTAAGGAGCTAAATTTTCAGAAAAATCCTGCGTTCCGCCTTCCATAAACCTCCAATGTGCCATCGACCGTGAATCACCATGTATAGAGGGCGAAATTTTTGAAGGTTTTTTTTGGCAAAATTTAAGGGGGGTCGATCATAATATTATTTGAAAGACTTCCCTTAATTTTTGGTAAAAAATCATCCTTTATGGTAGTTGTTCCGCCATATGCATTTTCTTAGGATTTTTTGAAATTTATACAGATTATTATTTAAATACTTCTGCGTCGATTGGTGGCAGAATGAAATTTATGAACAATACAGTTCCGGAGATGTTAAATTTCAAAAATCGAATTTTTCAGTCTCTTTAACATTGCACTGTACGGGATATCGGAAAATTTACATACATATTTAATTATAATTAAGTATCCGTTCTTACTATTTTTATAAAAAACTAAACCAACATTAAACAATAACCAATACATATTTTAATTCATAGTTACAACACAGTTTCTGAGATATTAATGAATAAATAATGAAAAATGTATAAAAATAAGCTGACGTATTCTGATGTGGCCATCCACTTGCCTTTACCATACAACCTGGCCCCTTACTTAGATTTAATATTTAATAAAATTATTTATTTTCATGTGGGGGGGGGGGGTTAGTTTGTGCATTTTTAGACTCCTGAGGGCCCACTGTTTATGTATACAGAATTTTGTTGAGTTTGGTATAAGAGACTAGATTTTCATTTTTTGACCATACACCCCCCTCACTTTTGGGCGGTTAGTTTTTGCATTTTTAGACTTCTGGGGGTCCACTGATTATGTATACAAAATTTGGTTGATTTGATAAATGGTCAAGATTCAAAAATTAAAAATCTATGCCGTTTGAGCAAACTCAACCAAATTTTGTATACATAATCAGTGGGCCCTCAGGAGTCTAAAAATGCACAAACTAACCCCCCCCCCCACATGAATATAAATAATTTTATTAAATATAAAATCTAAGTAAGGGGCCAGGTTGTATGGTAAAGTCAAGTGGATGGCCACAACAGAATAAATACGTCAGCTTATTTTTATACATTTTTCATTATTTATTCATTGATATCTCAGAGACTGTGTTGTAACTATGAATAAAAATTGTTTTACAATATGTATTGGTTATTGTTTAATGTTGGTTTAGTTTTTTATAAAAATAGTAAGAACGGATACTTAATTATAATTAAATATGTACGTAAATTTTCCGATATCCCTTACAGAGCAATGTTAAAGAGCCTGAAAAATTCGATTTTTAAAATTTAATATCTCCGGAACTGTATTGTTCATAAATTTCATTTTGCTTCCAATTGACGCAGAAGTATTTAAATAATAATCTGTATAAATTTCAAAAAATCCTAAGAAAATGCATTTGGCGGAACAACTACCTTAAAATATATCGCATCCATTTAAAAACCCCTTGTATAAATATCTAATAAATAACTCAATATTTTACCTGAAACAGCTACTATATAGCCATTATAAAGCTTCCAACCTCCTTTTGGGGCTTTATGTGTATCATGCCACTCAATGGCATAAGTTTGAAGCCTGTCTTCTTCAAAGGTTTTTTCGTTAAAATCCCTAATCCATTCTATTGGGATTTCACTTGTATACGTTTTATCGTATACGCCTCCACACCATTTAACCAACGCAAACATTTTATTCATTATGCAAATTATATTATAGAAAAACAACTGAAATAAATATACAAAGAATTAAACAGTGAATTGAGTTTTGTATCATCTCGGCTTTGAAATTGCTAGATGAGTTGAAAAAATTTTAAACTATTTTTACTTAGGCTAATTTTTTAAAGCAGCAATGACGAATTATATTATTCGATGTACTTTAATTAATAAATTAATAAAGTAAAGGGGTGTGTAGTTTCACAGTGAATGAAGAATGAAATAAAACTCAGAGAGGTTTATACAAACTCAATATATTTCGGATTATTAGTCCATCATCAGGAGTTTACAGGTTAAAACTAATAAATTTTGAACAAACAGACAAAGATATAGGTATACCACTTTCTATAAGTAAAATTTAATTAATAATTTGTTAAAAATATAATATCGATGTACTTACTTTTGATATTAAATAATATATATGTATATGTTTATATATGTATATATAAATTCGTCAGATTTCTCAAATTGTTTCTTGCCTTTGTTCAACGTTCCAGGAATCCCTCACCAACTCTCTGAGCCTGTGATAATGAAACGTCATAGAACTTTGGATTTTATCCCAAACGAAAAACTAGAAATTTGTGCTGATATCTCAAAATATTTATTTATATGTATATTTATATAAATAAAATTTTTTAAGTGTTTTCTAATCAATATATTAACAAATAATTAATATATTAAAGAGAATTGTTTTTGACCGCGTTTTTTAAACAAGATATATATAAATATATATCACTTACTACTGCTGGTTGAGGCTATTTGGATCAACTGAATCTTAAGTCTGGACCAAGAGAGAATGAAAAAGATGTAATCCATCTAGGTATGATCCAGCATCTTTTCGCGATTAGCCCGCATGACGCTTTTTAACAAACACTGATATCGATCATGACATATATATATATAGTGTTTAAAAAACGCGGTAAAAAACAATTCTCTTTAATATATTAATTAGAAAACTATTTAAATTCATTATTTCTTACACAGAAATATATAAAATCAGATATTATTATTACTTAATATCTGACAAAAATCACCTACATTAGATTCGCGATTGAATCAAATATAGGAAACTCATGATTTATATATAAAAAATACCTAAGTATATTCAACTAATTATTTACCAAAAAAAGGAATAGTTCAACAAATTGTAACATTGTTTAAATCATATATTATTGATATTTTTAATAACTTTTTCAAAAAATATCTCAGATAGCCAAAGATACAAACATCTCTTCTTAAAAACCATATAAACATATAGAAATCATGGATTTGCCAAAGTATAAATTGTACAATGCAGGAGGAAATATTTTCATTACTGAAACCTATCTGAACGGATTTGAATATAATATAATATAATATATAATATATGTTATATTCAACGATGCGTTCGATCTGTATACAAATTTGGACCCCACCAGAAACAATATAGCCTATATGTATGTTGTGATTTGTTTCAAATTTCATCAAAAATCATTTTTTGTTTTTGGACCCCACCCAAAAAAATATAAGGCTATGTTTTTTTCTGTGAATCAAATTTCATAAAAAATCATTTTTTTATAATTTTTTGTTGTTGGACCCCTCTTGGTCAAATTGGACCCCATAAAAAATATAGGCTATGTTTTATTTCTGTGAATCAAATTTCATAAAAAATCATTTTTTTATAATTTTTTGTTGTTGGACCCCTCTTGGTCAAATTGGACCCCATAAAAATATAGGCTATGTTTTATTTCTGTGAATCAAATTTCATAAAAAATCATTTTTTTATAATTTTTTGTTGTTGGACCCCTCTTGGTCAAATTGGACCCCATAAAAAATATAGGCTGTGTTGTTCTGTGAATCAAATTACTTAAAAAAATCATTTTTTATCATTTTTTATTTTGGGACCCCCTCAGCTAAATTTAACCCCACCAGAAAAAATATTGGCCATCTGTATCAAATTTTATCAAAAATCATTTTCATCATTTTTATGGGACCCTCCAGCCAAATTGGACCCCACCATAAAAAACATATGCTATATGCTGTTCTGTGAATCAAATTTCATAAAAAATCATTTAGCATTTTCTTATTTTGGGACCCCTCAGCCAAATTAAATACATATATTTATTTTTCAAATATCTTATTCAAAATATATCATTTAAAACAAAATTTATATAACCGATTCAGAATATATCTTTGAAATATATTTAAAAACATTAAAAAATTTATACTGGAGAGATATAAAAATAATTTTATTTTAAAAACATATTTAAAACACATAAAATTTATATCGAATTCTGAATATATCGTTGAAACATAGTTACAAACATTAAAAAATTTATACTAGAGAGATATAAAAATAATTATATTTTAAGAATATATGGAAAACATAAACTTTACATAAATTTAACACAAAAATTTTATATTTTTAATATATTTTCAAAAAATATATAAAAAACATATTTCGAAAATCTATTTATTTCCATACAGGTAAGCTTTGGCCCCTGGACTCCCTGCACATGCACCCCTCCTCTGAAACCTCACCCCTGCCCCATGGATCCCTCCCCCTTGGCCCCCTATCCCGCTCCCTAAACCCCTACCCTCCTCCACCTCCAATCACTCTCCAAACAAAATTTGATCTGAGTTTAGTCCAAAGGGCTGAGGTGCCAAAACATTTTTGATCCTTCACCCATTTTGGGTGGTTAGTTTTGCATTTCTAGCTCTCTAGAGGCCCACAAAATATGTATACAAAATTTCGTTGAGTTTGCTTCAAGGGCAAGAATTTTAATTTTTTGACCCCCCTATTTTGGATAGTTGGTTTTTCCATTCCTAGCCCTCTAGAGGCCCACAAAATATGTATACAAAATTTGGCTGGAGTTTGCCTCAATGGGCATGAATTTTAATTTTTTGACCCCCCCCCCCCATTTTGGATGGTTGGTTTTTGCATTCCTAGCTCTCTATGAGGCCCACAAAATATGTATTCAAAATTTGGTTGAGTTTGCTCCATGGGCAAGAATTTTAATTTTTGACCCCCCCCCCCCATTTTGGATGGTTGGTTTTTCCATTCCTAGCTCTCTATGGGCCCACAAAATATGTATACAAAATTTGGTTGAGTTTGCTCCATGGGCAAGAATTTTAATTTTTTGACCCCCCCCCCCCCCCATTTTGGATAGTTGGTTTTTCCATTCCTAGCTCTCTAGAGGCCCACAAAATATGTATACAAAATTTGGTTGAGTTTGCTCCATGGGCAAGAATTTTAATTTTTTGACCCCCCCCCCCATTTTGGATGGTTGGTTTTTCCATTCCTAGCTCTCTAGAGGCCCACAAAATATGTATACAAAATTTGGTTGAGTTTGCTCCATGGGCAAGAATTTTAATTTTTTGACCCCCCCCCATTTTGGATGGTTGGTTTTTCCATTCCTAGCTCTCTAGAGGCCCACAAAATATGTATACAAAATTTGGTTGAGTTTGCTCCATGGGCAAGAATTTTAATTTTTTGACCCCCCCCCCCATTTTGGATGGTTGGTTTTTCCATTCCTAGCTCTCTAGAGGCCCACAAAATATGTATACAAAATTTGGTTGAGTTTGCTCCATGGGCAAGAATTTTAATTTTTTGACCCCTCCCCCCATTTTGGATGGTTGGTTTTTCCATTCCTAGCTCTCTATAGGCCCACAAAATATGTATACAAAATTTGGTTTAATTTGCTGCATGGGCAAGACTTTTAATATTTTGACCCCCCCCCCCCCCCCATTTTGGATGATTGGTTTTTCCATTCCTCGCTCTCTAGAGGCCCACAAAATATGTATACAAAATTTGGCTGAGTTTGCTCCATGAGAAAGAATTTTCATTTTTTTTTGGATGTCAAATTTGAGAAAAAATGAAAAAAACGTAATAGTACGTCAACGGCTACTCGAGAACAAAAATCAAATGACGTATTTTTACGTCAACGGCTACAGTAGGTTGAATTGAAAAAACGTAAAATTACGTCAACGGCCACCAATGTGTTAATAATGACAAAATGAGTGAATCTGTGTAATTTTTTATAATTTTAAGTTAAGACATTTCTGAACTCTCACAGATACAAAAATCAAATGAAAATACTTTGGAACTCTCTCCCAACATGATTTTAAAATAAATTGAATTTAAAACGTAACAGGAATAGTATGGAATTGAATAAAATTAAAAAATACAGAGTTTTTATTAAATGGGTATTCTAATTGAAACTAATATTTTCTCAAGTTAATTATTCTTGACGAATATAAGTTGCCTGTACAGTAGATTTAACTACTTTTTTGAACTTGGCATGTTTTTTCACAGAATGTTTTGGTTGATAAACATAGTCACTTGAGGTGTCAAACACACGAACAAACACATTAATTGACTAATCTTAAGAAATATTAAAACAAAACAAAAAAAAAACACCAACTTATCTTATAGCAGCGAACCAATCGGAGACTTGAAATCAATGGGTGTGCACTCTCCTTTCCACCAATGAAGCCAGGATTACAGCGAGCCAATTGCATGCAGTCTTCAAATCAATGGGAGGGAACCATTGATTTTCTTAAAATATTTAAAATTTGTATCCGGATACCAGGGGCAAACAAGAGTGCACATTCCCTCCCATCAATGAAGCCTCTATCGCAACGAGCCAATCGGAGACATGAAATCAATGGGTGTGCACTCTCTCTCCTTTCAACCAATGAAGCCAGGATTACAGCGAGCCAATTGCATGCAGTCTTCAAATCAATGGGAGGGAACCATTGATTTTCTTAAAATATTTAAAATTTGTATCCGGATCCCAGGGGCAAACAAGAGTGCACATTCCCTCCCATCAATGAAGCCTCTATCGCAACGAGCCAATCGGAGACATGAAATCAATGGGTGTGCACTCTCTCTCCTTTCAACCAATGAAGCCAGGATTACAGCGAGCCAATTGCATGCAGTCTTCAAATCAATGGGAGGGAACCATTGATTTTCTTAAAATATTTAAAATTTGTATCCGGATCCCAGGGGCAAACAAGAGTGCACATTCCCTCCCATCAATGAAGCCTCTATCGCAACGAGCCAATCGGAGACATGAAATCAATGGGTGTGCACTCTCCTTTCAACCAATGAAGCCAGGATTACAGCGAGCCAATTGCATGCAGTCTTCAAATCAATGGGAGGGAACCATTGATTTTCTTAAAATATTTAAAATTTGTATCCGGATCCCAGGGGCAAACAAGAGTGCACATTCCCTCCCATCAATGAAGCCTCTATCGCAACGAGCCAATCGGAGACATGAAATCAATGGGTGTGCACTCTCCTTTCAACCAATGAAGCCAGGATTACAGCGAGCCAATTGCATGCAGTCTTCAAATCAATGGGAGGGAACCATTGATTTTCTTAAAATATTTAAAATTTGTATCCGGATCCCAGGGGCAAACAAGAGTGCACATTCCCTCCCACTCAATGAAGCCTCTATCGCAACGAGCCAATCGGAGCCATGAAATCAATGAGTAACAATTGATTTTCTTAAAATAATTAAATAATAATAAATATAATATATATTTTTTATTTTATAATTAAATCATATTTATTAGAAATTTTTTAACATATTATAGTCCCATAATTACGTTTTTTGAAAGTTTATAATTGGAAATAAGGGCAAGTTTTTTTGAGTAATTTTTTTATTTTTCAACCAACGTTTCGTCGACTCTGCCGATTTCTTCACGGGTTCAAATAGTTAGATCACACATTCCACTAAAGTACATTATTTTCTTTTATCTCCGTTGGGTTGCAGTGACACGGGTGTGGACCTTGGACCCTGCAATAAATTGTAATAGTTATTGTAGAAACAATTAATAGTTAATAGGGAACTCTTATAAGTATCCAATAGAAAAATAAATACCAATTTGATCAAACTAGTCTGAGCTTGTTTTCGAATCCACTTGCTATTAAAACCAAATCTATCTTAATAATTTTAAGCTCTAACTAAAATACAGACATTAAAAAATTTCCTTTTAATATTATATTTCATATATAAAAAAAACGTGCTAAAATTAAAAAAGTTAAGAATAAATAAATATGGAATAGCTTGGACGCTCATATATTTAAAAATTTCTCACTTTTTACTAGAAAAATATTCCTGCATATGTTAGTGGTTGTATCTGATACAGAGCAATTTCTGATATTGCCATTAATTAATAAACTGGCCAAATGCTAGTTTGATATCATACCTAGAGTTCCGTAGGTACTTTATATTTTCTGAATTACTAGTTATATCAAATTCGTTTTTGTTTGCTGATATTAATAATGACAAAATGAGTGAATCTGTGTAATTTTTTATAATTTTAAGTTAAGGCATTTCTGAACTCTCACAGATACAAAAATCAAATGAAAATACTTTGGAACTCTCTCACAACATGATTTTAAAATAAATTGAATTTAAAACGCAACAGGAATTGTATGGAATTGAATAAAATTAAAAAATACAGAGTTTTTATTAAATGGGCTAGACGTTTCGTCAATTTATTTTGATTTCTTCAGTTGTTTGGTCTTATAGTGAAATTCTTTTTTGAAAACAATGATAAAATGAGCCACTGAGAAAGTCATAGGCCAGAAGTTTCGTCAATTTATTTATTTTTTATTTTGACTTCCTCAGTGGCTGATTTTATCATTCTTTGAAACTACTATTTTCTCAACTTAATTATTCTTGGCGAATATAACTTGCCTGCACAGTAGATTTCACTACTTTTTTTAACTTTGTCTATTTTTTCTCAGAATGTTTAGGTTGAGATATATAGTCATTTGAGGTGTCAAACACACAAACAGACACATTAATTGACTAATCTGTAGAAATATTAAAAAAAAACACCAACTTATGATTTTCAAGTTTCCCCGAATATATACCCCGAGGTACGAAAGGATTAATTATTTGGAGAGAAAATATTAAAAATTTTGACAAAAAAGTAATACTAATTATTCCAAGGAGATATGATTTATAGTTTCTTTCGAAAAAAAGGGATATAGGAAAAGTAAAAAATTAGAATGATTATTCCTCAAGTACTAGATGTGAATCAATCGCTATTTTTGGTTTAAAGTCGATTTCTCTATGTCTTCAGCAATGGTTACCAATAAAAACCTAAACGTCAAAAATCCAATATAGAATGGTTATTCCTCAAGTACTAGATGAGAATCAATCGCTATTTTTGGTTTAAAGTCGATTTCTCTTAAGCAAAGGTAACGGATAAGAAAACAACGCAGTTGCTATGGTTACTTATAAAAATTTCTCCCAAATTTTTAGCATTTTACAGAGAGAAGCCTATCCATTCTTACTTAAGGAAGACTAAATGAGCTATATTAAAACTTTCAAATGAATAAATTTTAAAGAATTTAAAAAATTAAAAAAGTACTCTCTTACTCTAGAGTAAAGTACTTTAAAATATAATTTTACTAAAAACTTTATTTAACCTTTTTTGTGGCCCCCAAGGTACTTAATTAGGATATTAAATTTCATCAAAATTGGTTAAGTCATTTTCAAGATATTTAGAAAAAACTAAAAAGTACTGTAATAAAGTACTAATGTTCGTGGGCCGATATGTACCAAAAACTAATCAGCGCTTCATTTTGTTAAAAGAATGCCAGGTTTTCAATTTCATTTCAATCGGTGCAGCGGTATGGAAAAAATCGTGGGCCAAAAAAACGATAACATCCATCCATCCATCCATACATACATACATCCGCACGCACTAAATGAAAAAATGGCACTTTTTGGCCTCTCGACGAGGCCCCATGTAATTTTTGGCAAAACCGTCACGTGCTAAAATTCAACCTAATTGAATACTACAATTTGTGACTTTAATTGAGTCCATGGGTTCCGTAGTCTTTACCTGAGGACCCTTTGAAGCCACGCTTGCCCCGAGAGCGATTACAATACTTTACCCATGCTTTGCATTGGATAAAGTAAAAAAAAATAGGGGGCCGTGAGATATTGACTTGGGTTCCAAGGGGGGCCGCGACTTTAAAAAGTTTAAGAAGCACTGCTGTAGAAAATAAAAAGTAAGTAAATGATTAAATAAATAAATACCTTATAATTTTATTTTTGTAATTTTTTGGTGATTCGTAATGCACTCGGCATGCTAGTCAGATAAACATGCCTGGGTTTTAAATTAATTAAGTTATTTAATTTTTCTAGTTTGATTTTATAAATTTTTGAAAAATGGGGAAAATCATTTTCATGCATTATTGATAGTTCGTTTTGGTGCCAAAATATCTATCGAGATTTTGGGATTTCTTTAGCAGAAAATTAAATTAACATAATATAATAATGATTTTATATAATCGAAATATTATATAAAAATCTAGGAAATGGTTAGAGCTGTTAAGGTGAAATTTGGAGAACAAGTGTGCTACAATCACCTATACACCTTAAGTTTCAATTTTCTTATCTGGAACCATTCAGTGACGAAAAAATTGTCAAATCATTAAAATTTAGCCAAAAGTTTACCTGAGAAATTTTTTACTTTTTCCTCTAATTAATATATTGTATTCAAAAATTAATTTATTTTATTTAGAAACGAAAAATATTTCTACTAAAATCTTAGATGCGTTCCTAAATAAAATAAATTCATTTCTTAATATTATTATGGTTATGTACTTAACCTGGGTTGATTTTTGGAAAAATTCCATCTTTCTTCAAAAAAAAAAAAAACTCCAAAAAGTTGTTAAAATCTCTAAAATAGTATATTGTAATTGTTAATTATAATAACTTCTTAAATAGAGAAAGTAACCTTTCTTCTTACTTTCTGTATTTTCCTGAAGATGGAGTTGAAAGCCCGAAATATAAATATTGAAAAAATTTACCTCTTTTATTTTTTTTTAATTTTTATAACTTGAAACAAGTGACCTAGAAAACCTAACTCATAGTAAATGAATATTTTATAAAATATTTATTTACTTTTAACTTTATTAAAGATGTTTCACCTTGCACCAACACTACCATTTCTATTAATTATTTATAACAACTTAAGAAATTCAACTCCATTTATCTATGGAGAGTTCAAGAACAAATAAATATTAAATTTCTAATCAAATTGCTAATAAAATTTGTAATAAATTTCAATAATTAGTATTAATACCTATAAAATTTTTTACTTTACCACACAGGGTATGGTCAAGTATTGTAATCGTGCATGAAAAAAGTGTTTTTTTCCTTCTTTTTTTCAAAATATCTAAAAAAGGGCTTAAACAATTTCGATTAAAAAAATTGAGTGAAACCCTGGCATTTAGGTCTACAAAAAAGCTCTAATAAGTGAACATCGAAAAAATTATATTTTTCGAGATAATAATTGTTGTGTCAAAATGTCTGTTAGTTAGTTAGTTAGTCTGTGGGTTACCTAATTTGTGTACGAGCTAGCTCAAAAACTAGTGTGAATATCGAAACCAAATTTCACACGTAGTTTTGGTCCATTGAGATTAAGAGCTGATTAGATTTTGGTGCATATCGACCCAAAATTAAGGGGGGTCAAGGGTGGGGGGGGTTAAAAATTAAAAATCTAGGTCATTTGAGCAAACTCAACCAAATTTTGTATACATAATCAGTGACCCCCAGAAGTCTAAAAATGCAAAATCTAACCGCCCAAAATGGGGAGGCGGAGGGTCAAAAAATGAAAATCTTTTCCATTTACCAAACTCAACCAAATTTTGTATACATAAAGGAGTCTAAAAATGCAAAAACTAACCACCCCCCCCCCCTACATGATTATAAATAATTTTATTAAATATTAAATATAAGAGAGGGGCCAGGTTGTATGGTAAGTCAAGTGGATGGCCACATCAGAACACGTCAGCTTATTTCGATATAAAAAGATGATGTATAATCAGTATATAATGCATCAAATTCATATACTAGATTTATTTCGTTGTAATTCATTTTTCCTGACAAAACAATGTTGTAGCAAAATTTGTTCAAAAATAAAAGTCCAATATCTTTTTGGCACTCGTCGATGTACGTTTCATCATCATTAAAAACATATGCCATATGTATCTAATCCATCGTTTGCTGGTCTTGTCTTGTGGCGTTTATTTCCGTCTTATGACGTTTCGATTGTGACGTCTATTCTTATATCGTCAATCAGCGATGATGTTAGTTCGCATACGAGGTTTGATGCTAGAAACAGCGAAGGGGTTTTCGGGGAAGTGAATTCTTTCATTTTTTTTCTCTGCTAACAGCCTTTGTTCATTCATATTATTTATTCAAGAGTTAAGTAAAAAATAAAAATCAATTTTTCTTCTGATGAGATGGATCTAAATTTTTAAATTGTCTTCCTGTTCAAAATTACTTATTGTAAAATATTATGGGCGGATAATTTAGCAAGATAAATAATGTTTATATATAACTAAATCGATAATGAAAATAATATTGAGTATTTTTTGTGTTGATGAATATTATAAAACCAGCTGCGAAGCCCGCCTTCGGTGGGCATCTTGCTGGCCAGGGTTCTACGCTCACTGGACTCCGTAGTGGGTTTTAAAATAATAGTTTATATTTGCTAATTTTAATAAATTTTATTTGTCATGAAATATTAGTGGGTTTTAAAATTAAAAAAATTATATCGGCGTCGTCGCGCAAGCAAATATAATAAGTATAGAGTAGCTAGATAAAAAAAGTTATAAGTGAAGCCAGAATGAATCAATATAAAATCAATATATATAAAGAAGTGAATCAGTGTATTGTTGTTATTAATTTCACCCCAACTCAAGCTTGAGTTGTTTACCATAAAAGAATTTAGTCTTTTTGATTTTAAGTCGATTCTTCTACATTTTCAGTAGAGGTTTCCATTAATAGTCAAAACATCAAAAATGGAATTCAATAAGGTTATTCCTCTAGTATTAGATAAGAATCGATCGTTATTTTTGATTTTAAGTCGATTCCTCCATGTCGTCAGCAATGGTTACCAATAATAATCGAAACGTCAAAAACCTAATGTAGAATTGTTATTCCTCAAGTATTAGATGAGAATCAATCGCTATTTTTGATTTTAAGTCGATTTCATCTATGTCTTCAGCAATGGTTACTAATAAAAACCGAAACGTCAAAAATCCAATGTAGAATGGTTATTCCTCGACTATTAAATGAGAAATTATTTTTGAATTAATGTCAATATGAACTACAAATTGCAAGTGATATCTGATTAATAATAAAGGAACAAACATATTAATATTTCAAATGAATTTGGATAAAGTTTAGCAACGATCCGTTGCAGTTTATTTTTTACTGAAAATAAATATAACCATCTATTTATTAATTTATTTTATTTTTATTTCATCTTTGTAAGAAATTTTTATAATGCCTAAAAATATTCCATTAAATTATTGTTATGATAATTTGACGATTTCTATACTTCCTCTATTAATTCATGGCATTTAAACAATGAATAAGGGATGTCAGCCCATTAACCATCTCTGAGCGGATGACAAGTGAGATCTTGTCAAAATATCACATTTGAACTTTCAAGAACAAATTCACATGGGAGAGACAAATCTCGACGTATGACGAAACAAACTAAGTGGTGTCACAGAAACATTCTACACATTATACCCAGTAGGCTTAAAATTTACTATATATATATATCTAGGTATACTTAAATACATAATAATCTATATTTTACAATGCAAATCTGAAATACCATAAGTTAAATCCAAATTTCCTTAATTAGAACTAGTTTTTAACAGTAGAAGGATGATTAACCTGTTAACTAGTCAAAATTAGAATTCCCATGTTATATAGTTCTAGTTTTTAGTAAAATCTTTCTAGTTAAAACTCAATCACCATCATCATCGAGTATATATAGACTTAAGATTGGCTTAACGCAAACACGCGCCTCTACTTAACTCTATCCAATAAAAACTCTTTTACTTCTCGAAATCTCTAAGAGAAGGCTAGTATTTTTAGTAAAAAAAATAAATAAATAATAACATAATTAAAATCTACAAAAATAAATATATATTTAGTTTTGTCACGGAAGTTTCTTGGACAAAAATCTTTTCGAAATTCAAATATTATTGCAAATCCCGTATGGAAATAAATAATTTTCGAAATATGTTTTTTATATATTTTTTGAAAATATATTAAAAATATAAAAATTTTGTGTTAAATTTATATAAAGTTTATGTTTGCTATATATGCAAATCTGAAATACCATAAGTTAAATCCAAATTTCCTTAATTAGAACTAGTTTTAACAAAGCTATTTAGTGAGTAAAGTATTAACGTATTTACTAGTCAAAATTAGAATTTCCCATGTTCTATAGTTCTAGTTTTTAGTAAAATCTTTCTAGTTAAAACTCAATCATCATAATATAGACTTAAGACTGGTTTAACGCAAACACGCCCCTCGACTTAACGCTATCCAATAAAAACTCTTTTACTTCTCAAAACCTCTAAGAGAAGGCTAGTATTTCCAGTGAAAAAAAAAATAAAAACATAATTGAAATCTACAAAAATCAATATATACTTAGTTAAACAAAACATGGGTTCCCAAACCTTTCCGGGCCGCGGCGCCTTTTTTCAATTAAAATTTTTCCATGGCACACTACCACTAAAAGTACCTACATATATCAAAACAAATACCGTATTTGGTCTCTCTAAATACTCTTGAATTAGAATAGATAAAAATTTCTTGAGAATTAATATTTTATATTTCTATGAAAATCAAAAATTCTGACCCCAGAGGGGACCCTTTGTATATATTTCAGATTTTTTCGAGGGTAGCAAAGTTAGATTTTTTCGCTTTTTATGAAAACATATAGACCGTATTTACTCTAAATACTATTGTATTTGAATCAAAAATATCTTGAGAATTAATAAGGGGGATCACTTCAGATTTTTTCGAGGGTCTCAAAGTTAAATTTTTTAACTTTATATCAAAACAAATACCGTATTTGGTCTCTCTAAATAATATTGTATTAGAATAGATAAAATATCTTGAGAATTAATAGTTTATTTTTCTATGAAAATCAAAAATTCAGACCTCAGGGGGACCCTTTGTATATATTTCAGATTTTTTCGAGGGTCTCATTGTTACATTTTTTCTGTTTATGTATGTCTAATGGTAAGTAAGAGATAAAAATGAATGATAAATAAATTTTTAGATTCTCACTTTGTTTTTTGTCTAGTTAAGCCAAATGTTTTGCTTCAATTAATTATTAACCTTCGAGGCGCACCTGTGAAGAAGCCGTGGTGCAAATTTTGGAAATCTTCGAGGCACACCTGTGAAAAGGTGCACATTTTGGAAACCTCTGGTATAAAATATATTTTAGGCTAAAATGCCATTGGCTTTGGAATATTGAAAACCCTCGATCCACCGATAATCGGGTAACCCAGATTTGTGTGTTCTTAGGACTCTACAAATCTATTGTTACAAAAATCAACTCCAGAAGTAGAGAGTGTTGGGAGAGGGGAAATTAAACTCCTAATCCTGATTGTCGATAAATGAATCATTTCCAGAGAACAAAACGGGTACAAATGTGGTTTAAAATAACTAATTGCTTACAATTTGTTGCCTAACAACTTCCAATTAGAAAACATTGGATGCTATAGATATACATTGATATAAGCCAGTGTATAAGCCATGTAGTAGAATTAAACTGTGGTTTGAATAATTCATGACAATTCCAAAAGGGTTTAATGTTCAAAAATTGTTTCATAAAATTTTCAAATTTAAATTTTTGACATAATTTCTAATGAAATAGATTAATTCAGACCACCATGCCATCTCATTATATCGAGATAGGAAAACATTTATCACCCAGGGGAGAGGCTTAAAAAATTAAATAATCTCTTAATTCAAAAATTTATAGTGAAATTTATTTATTTATTATTATTATTAAATATATCAATTTTTCAAAGGAAAAGGAAGAAAAATACTAAGTGTTATATTAAACGATCAATAGCGACATTTCGCTGATTTATTCCAGCTTCTTCAGGCTCTTGATCAAATTTCTTCTAAATTTGATCAGGAGCCTAAAGAAGCTGAAAAAATCAGCGTAACATCGCCATTGATCGCTTAGTTTAATAGGTACTTAGTATTTTTATTCCCTTTCCTCTGAAAAATTGATATTTTTAATACTTATTATGGACCTGAATAAAAATGAAATTATTATTATTATTATTATTTTCTGAGTAAGATAAGAACCGCAGAGGGTAGGTGTTGCTTGGGGCAAATCAACGAGGAACATCTTAAATTAAATAAAATCGTAAGGGTAAATCAACAACTTTACTACTCTTGGCAAACTAAATTTTTTTCAAAATGTTATATACTTTCTATTAGATTTTCATATATTTAATTGTATATACTATATAGTGTAAACTCGATTTTGAGAATGAAGGGGCCTTTAGGGTCGACCTAGTCCCAGTTATGCTATGTCCCAATGAATTGATTGAAAAGGCGTAAATGCAGAAACTGGGAGTTGCAGCAATTATTATTATTAAGGAAGCAACAGTAATACATCTTAAAGTAGTTGTTTCGCGACAATACTAGCAAAAAGTTAATGCTAGAGTATATAGAACAGACAATAATAAGGATTCATAATTCATAAACCCAAAACTTTTTGCTATTTATGTACCACTACTAGCCAATCCCGTGCTCGTTTGACATCTGGCAACACTGTCCGAACTTGTATATATTTTATCATAGAAATGTCAGACAAAGTACATTATAAAGGAAGATTTATAAAACAAAAACTTCTTAATAAGCGAATGAAAGCTGTTGAGACAATGACTGAAGCGAAAAAACGTCAAAAAAGTACTAAAGTTAACCCACATTTTAGGTTAAATACATGCGTTGTTGCCAGCTTGTTTTTAGTGTAAATTTTTTATAATACATTTTTCATTATTATTAATTATTATCTCAGAAACTGTGTTTTAACTATGAATTAAAATTCTCTTAAAAAATGTATTAGTTATTGTTTAATGTTGGTTTAGTTTTTTATAACAATGGTAGGAAGAGTTTCTTAATTATAATTAAATATGTATGTAAACTTTTCGATATCCCGTATAGTGCAATGTATAAGAAACTCTATTTTTGGAATTAAATATCTCTGGAACTATATTGCTGATAAATTTTGTTTTACCACCAATCGATGTAGAAGTATATAAATAATAATGTTTAAATTTCAAAAAATCCTAAGAAAATCCATATGGTGAAATAGCTACCTTAAGGGTTTTAGACACTTAGCAAATTAAGAGAATATATTGGATCACAGAAATAAATATACAGTGAATCGTAAATATGCCGAATACCAAATATTATTAATTTATAAATATACATTTTCTATTCATTTATTCTTTTCGTTCGATACTCTCATCGTGTATTCCCGGTTTCGAGTATCTTCTTTAAGCTTCGAAATGGCAACGTCTAAAGAAGGCTGGGTATAGCCCGCATGCAGTGCACTTACTGAAAATGGCTCCCGGACTAAATGAGTTTCACATCCCTGATATAGAGCATTTCATCATCATTACCAACGGGAATCAATAGGCTACTTTTCAGCACCCTCACCGGTTAATGATCTGGCTTAAAGTAGGATTACGATGATGTAGATCAGTGTTTCTCAACCTTTTGTAGAGCGTGGAACCCTAGAGCACCTATATTTATTTCTGGAGAACTAAAAAATGAGATATTTAATTTTTGTCAAAATATCAACATCATGCTACTTTTACTATATAGCAGGGGTGGCCACTAACCTTAACTTTGGGAGCCGAAAATTTATAAAACTGTTTCAAAGCGAGCCACATTGTTTGAAGTTTAATGTTTTATTAAAAAAAGACACATTTTTTATTTTATAAAATATAAATTAAGTAACATATATTTTTTGCTCTACTTACTTACAAATTAATTTTTGTATTATCGTTTTTTTAATTTAACTATTATACAGGGTGGGGCATAAAGATCTACCACATTTTAAAAATGAAAAAATTTAACTAGAAAAAAACTAAATATATTTTTGAAAATAAAATAAATGAAATCGCTAATGGCCCTGGCAGTCGATGCGCCCTTAAATAAAAAAAAATGTAATTTTTTTAAAAGTATTTTAAACATTATCCGACAAAAAAAGGGGGGGGGGGGTCAAAAAAAATTCTATCCCTTTTGAACAAACTCAACCAATTTTTGTATACATATTCTGTGGATCCCCAGAAGGCTAGAAATGCAAAAACTAAACAAATTTTGTATACATAGTTTGGTCGAAAGGGCTAGAATTGTCATTTTTGAACCCCCCCCCCACCCCATTTTTTTGTCTGATGATGTTTAAAATACATTGAAAAAAAATTATTTTATGTTCTTTTCAAAAATATATTCAGTTTTTTCTAGTTTAATTTTTTCATTTTTTTTTATACCTCTTCAAAATGTGGTAGATCTTTAATCCACAGCCTGTACTTTTTAAAATCAGTATTATTCAAGAGGGTTCAAGAGCAGTACGAGATTGACTGAAGAGCCGTATGCGGCTCGCGAACCACGTTGTGGCCACCTCTGCTATATAGCTTCCAAATATAACATACCGCCACTGATGACGGTGTTGCCATATTTTAAAAATTTGCTAGATTTTGGGGAAACTGGATACAAAAAAAACGTGCATTTTAAATTACAATACCTAATATTTTTATTTTCACGAATAATATTATATTATTTTTTTTACTTGAGCATACAGGGTATGGTCAAGTATTGTGATCGTGCATGAATAAACTGTTTTTTCCTTCTTTTTTTCGAAATATCTCAAAAACTGCTGAAACTATTTTGATTAAAAAAATTGAGCGAAAATCCATGGCATTTCGCTCTAAAAAAAAGCTTTAATAAGTGAACGTCGAAAAAATTATATTTTTCGGGATAATAATTATTTTGTCAAAATGTCTGTTAGTCTGTCTGGTTGTCTTGTTGTTAGTTTTAGTTAGTCTGTGCGTTACCAAATTTTTGTGGACGATCTAGCTCAAAAACTAGTGTGAATATCGAAACCAAATTTTACACATAGTTTTGGTCCATTGAGATTAAAAGCTGATTAGATTTTGGTGCATATCGACCCAAAATTAAGGGGGCTGGAGGGGGGGGGGGGGTTAAAAATTAAAAATCTAGACTCTTTGAGCAAACTCAACCAATTTTGTATACATAATCAGTGGGCACACAGTAATCTAAAAATGAAAAATCTAACCGCCCAAAATGGGAGGGTCAAAAATGAAAATATAGGCCCTTGTACCAAACTCAACCAAATTTTGTATATATAATCAGTGGGACCCCAGAAGTCTAAAAATGCAAAAACTAACCGGCGGAAATTCGGGGGGGGATCAAAAAATGAAAATATTGGTTCTTGTACCAAACTCAACCAAATATTTTATACATAATCATTGGGACCTCAGGTTGTATGGAAAGTCAAGTGGATGGCCACATCAGAACACGTCAGCTTATTTGATAATGTCATTGGGATACGCCATATGCCCCTTTCGGATCGGATAGGTCTTTTTACTTTATTTTTTACATATTCAATGTATACTCATATATAATATTCTCATCTATTTGAAAAGCAATATTATTTCAAGTAATACTTTTAGACTCTAAATTTAGTATTTTTTCTTTACATGACATATTTTTTGAGGAGTGATACTACTAACTACTATTTTTTCTTTTATTGACCTCTAGGCACGGGGAACCCCAAACCTCCCTTTATGAAACCATGGGGTTCCGCGGAACCCAGGTTGAGAATCACTGATGTAGATTGATATATTTATTATAATAATGATATATTTTTGAAATTATAAAATTATATGATTTACGGTAATTTATATGAAAGTTGAAAACGTTATAGCAGCCAAACAAAGAAAACGAAAATTTTCGCTGATAAGTTCGGCTAAATTTTACTTATATTTTATTCTCAACTAAACTCATTTTAAATAGTATATTTTATAAAGAGTTTAATATAAATACTTTCGTTTGAATATCTCGGAAAAAATTACTTTATGAACTTTATGAACTTTCACTTATCAACATACACTGAGAATTTCTATGGAAAATAAAATATTAATTTTCAAAAAAAAACTAAACACTTTTTTTAAATAGTGTATTTTATAAAGTGTTTAAAATATATCATTTTCGTTTGAATATCTCGAAAAAAAAAATTACTTTTTGAACCATCTCTTCGAAAGGAGATTTGATAACGCAGGAGTGGACCCTAATCAACCTAATTTGAGAATCTCTAGGGAAAATAAAATATTAGATTTTCAAAAAACTCCTTTTAAATATTGTATTTTATCAAGAGTTTAAAATATATAATTTCGTTTGAATATCTCGAAAAAATTTATTTTTTGAACCATCTCTTAAAAGGAATCAGTGATGCAAGGATGCAATGTCCTTAAGCAATAATATAATAATATAATAATAATAATATAATAATAATAATATAATAATATAATAATAATATAATAATATAATAATATCCTATGCAAGATCCTTATCAACTTGATTGAGAATTTCCAAGGAAAATAAAATATTAATTTTCAAAAAAACTAAACTTATTTTGAACAGTATATTTTATAAAGAGTTTAAAATATATACTTTCGTTTGAATATCTCGAAAAAAATTACTTTATGAACTTTATGAACTTTCACTTATCAACATAATTGAGAATTTCTATGGAAAATAAAATATTAATTTTCAAAAAAACTAAACACTTTTTAAATAGTGTATTTTATAAAGTGTTTAAAATATATCATTTCGTTTGAATATCTCGAAAAAAATTACTTTTTGAACCATCTCTTCGAAAGGAGATTGATACAAGGAGGGACTCTAATCAACTTAATTGAGAATCTCTAGGGAAAATAAAATATTAATTTTCAAAAAACTCCTTTTAAATATTGTATTTTATCAAGAGTTTAAATATATAATTTCGTTTGAATATCTACGAAAAAATTTATTTTTGAACCATCTCTTAAAAGGAACAGTGATGGCAAGGATGCGATGATCCTATGGCAAATAACATAATAGTAAACCCGGGAGAACCGCGACCTACTTTCCACAAAGGCCAATAGCGTTTTTGTTTTTTGAGATTTGTCTCCCGGCACCTTAACTATTGTAGTGCTCAGATGTTAAGGATTGTAAATAAATACTCACTAGTTTGACTTGAAAAAAATTGATGTATATTAGAACTTTTTATTGAAAAACAAAGCAAACATTACGAGTGGTCGGTTCTATCCCATATATCCGGGTTAGATCGTCCACCCAATACGGGTAAGAGCGACCATTGGAAAATAATGATTACAACCTAATAGAAAAAAATGAAAATAAAAAATAGTAGTTTTACAGCTTTTTGTTTCGTAGTTTTCCACATAAATCGCAGAAATCGTCATATTTGGAACAACTACAATGAAGCCAACGTCCGCATCTACAACATTTTATCCACTCGTCAGTTTTAGCTCTTTCTGTATTTTTTCTTTTATATAACGTTGGCATTTTTGTTTACCTGCGACAAAAGCGTTTAATTAGCACGAATTAACGAAAACATTAGGCTTTTCATAGTGGTCGTTCTCTCCCGAATACAAGTGGTCGGTCTCTACCAAAGTTACGAGAGAGACCGACCTCACGCTTAGCCTAAGAGTGAATCCCCGACAGGCTTAATTTTAAGGTTAAGTATATTTCCCATACCTATTTTATTATAAAATGTTGATAGTTTTAAATTAAACTTACCTTATGTGATTTTTTCACAAAATATAAATATATGTTAAAAAACTTTTGCCTAGGTACAAATTTTTTATATGATTTATTTGGTATATAATAACAGATAAACAATCAACGACGTGATAAATGTCACTTGCAGATTGGAAGTGCTGGACTCTGTGAACTACAGATCCATCTGGTCTGCGAGAGGTAAAATAATAGTACTGGACGGTCTCTCCCGCTGGTCGGTCTCTCCCTGGTATACCTAATAATATGTATATGTAAATATAATATCCCTCATAATGTAGCATGTAATACCAATAATATCCTATGCAAGATCCTTATCAACTTGAGTTAGAGAATTTCCAAGGAAAATAAAGTATCAACTTTCAAAAAAAAAACCAAACTTATTTTTGGAACAAAGAGGATACTGTAAAGGAGTTCTAAAATATATATACTTTCGTGCGTCAATATTTCAGAAAAGTACTATGAACTCTCACCTTTTACCATGGATCGATGATGTGGAGGATAGGACCAATACTTCGCCTAAGTTTACGGAGAATTTCTGGGGAAAGATAAACAGTTCATTTTCAAAAAATCCAAATTCACTTTAATATATTGTATTTTATCAAGAAGTTTAAAATATGTAATTTCTGTTTGAATATCTGAAAAAACATACTTTTGGAACGTCTCTTGCAAAAGGGAGCAGTGATGATTCAAGGGAGGAGAGATCATATCAGCTCTGATTGAGAATTTCCAGGGAAAGCAGAATATTCTGATTTTCAAAAAAAGCTAAGCTTATTTTGAAGCACTATATTTTATATAAGAACTTAAATATATACTTTCATTGTTTGAATATATCCAGAAAGATTACTTTTTGAAAAGGATTAAAATAAAAATTTTTCTAAAATGTCTCAATGAAGATGCTGAATAAACATATACCGAGACAGTAAAAAATTATATTTGTCAGAAACTATAATTTCGAGATTTAACTTTCATTATATGCCTTTTTATTTAGAAATATTATTTCTGTTTTTCTCATCAGGTTCCAAATAGTCGGATATTATCCATTTCCTCTACATCTTTGTTTCAACACCCGTGTGCATATAATAAACCCAATATACCGGAATACATAATGATTTTGTTCTAGGAATAAAGTAAACTATGCAGGTTGCAACTTGGAGTTCGATTTCTGAGAGACCATCCATTCTGATATCAAAATCAAACATATCAATAAGATCTTTGATAGGACACTTAAATTCTTTTTTCAGGGTTTCGTTTAAAAAGTAGGTTGGTCGCTACAATGTCAGTTATGTTCGTTAGTCTGCCAGAGCATTGGCAGCTCTGAAAGTAAAACAAGATATAAACTTAGAGTCTTCAGGTTGCTATGTAACGCCAATCTTTTCCCTAATCAAAAATCGTTATTAAAAATTTTAATTTGGAATGCGATGTATCCCTCATAAAGATTTAACTTCAGCACAATAGGACTTGATTTTGCAATGGCTTATTTTGATTTAAAATGATTGGGTTAGAGATGTTTCTAAATGTTGCATTTTTTAAGTTATTTTTGTATCAGCTCAATTTCAGCCTGATGTGCCCAAAATAAAATTAAAAAAAACTTTAAAATTATTTTATTTTTCGCTTCATGAACAAAGTCACGCACAAATTTAATATCCTAAGGTAGTTGTTTCGCGACAATACTAGCAAAAATTTAATGCTAGAGTATATTGAACAGACAATAAGGATTCATAATTCATAAACCCAAAACTTTTTGCTGTTTATGTACCACTGCTAGCCAATCCCGTGCTCGTTTGACAAATCTGTCAACACTGTCCCAGCTTGTATTTATTTTATCATAGAAATTTCAGATAAAGTATATTATAAAGGGAGATTTATAAAACAAAAAGTTCTTAATAAGCGATTGAAAACTGCTGCGACAATGGCTGAAGCGAAAAAACGTCAAAAAAGTACTAAAGTTAACCCACTTTTTAAGTTAAATTAATGCGTTATTGCCTAGCTTGTTTTTTAGTGTAAATTTTTCATTATACATTTTTCTTTATTTATTCATTATTATCTCAGAAACTGTGTTTGTCAACTATGAATTAAAATTTTCTTAAAAAATTTATTAGTTATTGTTTAATGTCGGTTTGGTTTTTTATCAACAAAGGTAAGAAGAGTTTCTCAATTATAATTAAATATGTATGTAAACTTTCCGATATCCGTATAGTGTATGTATGTAGAGTCTGAAAAACTCTATCTTTGTAAATTTAATATCTCCAGAGACTATATTGTGCAAGTTACTGTTTTGCACGCCCATCAGATGCGAAAAGTAATTAAATAAGCAATCATATCTAAATTTCAAAAAATCTCAGAAAACCCATATTTTGCGAAACAACAACTGTACTCAAGTAAGCCACCAAGGTATGATCAATTTTCTGCTGTTTGCTCTTCTTATTATTATTATTGTTTTTATTTATTTATTTTATTATTTTATTTTAATTAAAACCGTGTTTGGTGGCCCTATTTTATTTCAATGAATTGGCTGAGAAGCCAGTTTGCTGGAAAAGGGTATAATAAAATAAAAAAGTTATCTCCTATTTAAACCTTTATTTTAGGCAATATTTAATACCAAGAAAATATTCAGGAAGTTGATGGTTGTTGGAAAATGCCATATTTTAATTATATTCGAATAAAACCCTCCCTGTGATTCTAGGCTACGTTCTCTAGTAGTCTTAAATACTAGTCTTAAATAAAAAATAATTAAGCAAATTATGTTTTTTAAATAAATCCAACCCAATCATGCACAGATCAAGGTATTTACACTAAAAATACGCATTTTGAAAAATTCCACGTGAGATTTTGGGGGAGGGGGGCCGAGACAAATCTCAGAACATTTCACCCAGGGGAGAGAGGGAAGGCGAAATATCGCCAAAATTTCCTCGCATAAATTAGGGATGCCCCCTTTGTGGGTAAATCCCATATTTTTTTGAGATATTAATTGTTTTAAGTTTATTATAATTAAAATATCAAGGTTATAAATCGTCATAAACGATTTCTTGCATGTAGAAATTTACCGGCTTTTTTTTTAATTTTAAATCCTTTGCTTTATATATTCAATCGTTTCGAATATTGATTCTTATAAGTTAATCCCTATATTTTACGAGAAATCTATAATATTTGTTTGATTTGTAAATCAAATTTTGACACTATATAGATAGGAAAGACACACTACATGAAGGGGTTCCCACTAGAGCATTTCGTTCTGTCAGGCAAGGACGTTTCCATGTAGGTTACCACACAGTGATATACTATATATTTACTATTCAATAAAGACAAGGCTAGGAAGGAACGATAAATATATCATGTCCTAAGAGAGTAGAGGAAATTAAATAGATAATAGTACCTTTTTTGATATTTATTAAGTCGTTCAATTATTAATTAATATAGCTACCTGATATTGATTAAACATATAATTTATAATAATTGATATACCTCAAAGTCGAGTATTCATCTTTCTTTCATGAATAAGGCTAATAGAACCAAATTTTCTAAAAAGAAGGGAGAATTTTAGGGTTTGACTTTAACCATGGAAATGGAAACCAACAATGAAAGGAACAAGAGAGTACTTGTCCTTCACTAGATTCAATACTATACAGGGTGTTTCAGGAGGAATAGTAAATATTTTAGGAGGTATAGACAAATTGCAATAAAAATGTCATATAACATGTGTCCAATTTTTATTGAGTACAGATATACAGCTGTTAGTATGTAACCCAATATCGGCATACTCAGCATATGTAAATACGTGCGGCATGTTTACACGCTACAGTACTGTAGACTTGGCCGACAAATCACAATGTAAACTAAAACACAACTTCACAACTTGAACATCAACACTCTACTGCTGAAATTCGATAAATACGCCCATAGCAACCCAATGCAACCGGTGTACCGAGACACGAAACGAAAATGCATTGAACTCAGCTATATCTTTGTACTCAATAAAAATTGGACACATGTTATATGGCATTTTTTATTGGAATTCGCCTATACTGCTAAAATATTTACTATTCCTCCTGAAACGCTCTGTATATTTATTCATCATGAATTTTGTTTAGCATATTTCATTATTCAATGAAATAGTAAAAGAATTGTTTTTATTTTAAAATTTAGTTATAATGGAATTTACATAAATTACGTCACAGAGTAAGGAGGGAGGGTCATCTCAGATTTGTGACAAAAGGTGACAGGGGGTCCAGGAATCTTAAAAATTGTGATGTCACAAAAGTCAAATTAAAATATTTTGATTCAAGTTATTATTATTCTAAACTGGAAATGTTGGTAAAATAAATCTAGACAAAAAATGTTAAACAAGCAATTTTTAGCAAAAACAATTAATTTTTCTTTTTTAAATAAATAAACCCTTTTTATTTTAATTAAGGATTCATTCTCTTTGTTTGCTTACAAATATTTTATTATGATTTTTTCAAGAAAAACTAATTTGTTTAAGATAATGGGTTAAAATTTCTACAATTATTAAGTTATAGTGTGACGTCACAATACAGGGGGGACTCAATGTGTTAGAATGTGATACAGTGGGAGCGGGTCTAAAAAATCTTGAAATTCCTGTGACATAATTTATGGATGGTTCCTAAGCCATATCATGTTGGTCTATCTGTGCCTTTGTATCTTAGTTCAGTACTTATATTATTTCTCAGTATATTGTATCAAAAGACTTGTATCTGCTCTATGAGGCATCTCTTCCTCAGAGAATTCTTTAATAAATAAATAAATAATAATGTTAATTAAAGAACCTAGTGTCTGGAAGCCAATTCGTGGTGTGTTAGGCATAAAGGATACTTTTGAAAATCTTATATATTTCCCGATAACTTGGAGATATTATTGACTATATTTTGTTAGAACTAATGCCACGGTAGTAACAATAAAATAAAACAAAGGACATTTACCTAAATCTTTTATATAAGGATTTTACTCCTTAAGAGTGTGTATATACGAGCTTTTCGTGCGTGCCTTCGGCACGCCCTCGAAACTCGGTCCAAAAATTGTATTCCTCTTAAAAAAACCACACTCCAAATGTATACCCGTAAACTACCGAAAATACATCGTCTCTTAAAAGTTTCGCCTCTTTAATTTTTGAGTGGCGGGGAGGGGGGGGGATAATTGTGAATATATTTAATGTTTCTTAATTTAAAATGAATTGGAGTCTTTCATTTCAAAATTACAATTATATTTCAAATTTGCCTGGTTAATGAAAATTGATTGGAGCCATCAGTTTAAAATCCAAGCTGACAATTATATTTCAAATTTGCCTCGTTAATTAATATATATTTAATGTTTCTTAATTTAAAATCTATTGGTGTTTTTTCATTTTCATTTGAGTTCAAATGAATACAATATTATCTCGACACAAAGTCTAAATCAAAAATATATAGTTTTAGTAACAGAAATCAAGATATAATTATTAATGTTACAATGGTGTAATGGCTAGAGCTAATGCCCTTAGTTCAAGAGTTCGTCGGTTCGATTCTAGGAAAGACGGTAATTTTTTTAGAGAAATTTCTCTAAGCGTTGTTACAAATTAATCTAGACAAATATATATAGTATGTTATCATCAGTATAGGTAGAAGCTGACCTTTACAAATCTTTATTGAAAATATTTTCTTGGCAAGAGTAGAAAAGTTGTTGACTTTTAAGAGAAAATTCACTAATGTTGTACTCTGCTTGACGGAAATAAATATATACGTATACGAGATCTTTTATAAAAAAAAAACAATCTTCAAACCTTTATTGAAACTCGACGGAACGATTTACATTTTAGCCAGTCTACTATGAATTCAACAATAAGCTAACGACTAATAAATAATAAATTCTTATCGATGAAAATAAAATTATATTACATTATGAATTTATAATAATATGTAGTTTTGATTTGTTTATTTACTCATCTTAGAAAATCATAAGATCGCGTCATCTATTAAATCCGATGGAATGGAATATTTTTAATTATATGTCAGAGGGGATGTTTTTCACCTCCTCGGGAAAACAACCCCTCTGACATATAATTAAAAATATTCCATTCCATCGGATTTAATAGATGACGGTATCTTATGATTTTCTAAGAAAATTTGAATCTATTACCATCGGCAAATTGAAATCTTTCATGTTTATTTAATTTTGAAATCAATAAATTATCCGAAAGATTAAAATTTTTTTTTTAAATGTTTACTTTGTCTCTGTACATGAATGTTTGAACAATTCTCCACAATGCAGTGTAGTCAGTATGGGAAAATTGAGTGATTTTAGTGCGACGTTGTCAAGTCGCCATCTCTCCCTTGTCATGTCTTGAGAGAAAAAATGAAAACCATCAAAAGTACCTAATCGTATGTTTCCTATATTTGATCATTTGAATCAATTCAATCGCGAATCGAATGCAGGTTATTTTTGTCAAATATTAAGTGAAAATAATATCTGAACTTATATATTGGTGGCTAAACGCAATAATGACGTTGGATTATGGCTAAATGGATCATATCTTTTTTTATTCTCTCTTGGTCCAGACTTAAGACTCAGCAGACTCCAATAGCTTCAACCAGCAGTAGTCTCGTGATATATATCTTGTTCAAAAAGCGCGATCAAAACAATTCTCATTAATGTGTTAAGTATTCTTTAATATATTAATGAGAAAATTATAAAAGTACCTAACTTTTAACATTTTTTCAGACTAAACGAATATCGCTTGTGACAATTATTTTAACGGAAAAATATTTGTTATATCTTCAGTTAATGATTCTCAGTTTTTCAAAAGAATTTCAAGAAAATTAAGATTGTTATTTAATGAAACAGTCGCTTTAACGTCAATCGGGATATGGTTCACGTGTTAAATATGCAAATTTCAATGGCCAATATTTACAAATTTAGTGCCACAAGGGCTAGTGAAAAAAATTTATACGTATAAAGGACACTTATAAATATGTTATCCAAAGTTTTAAAAGGATTTCAAGAAAATCGATTTATTAAGGTACGTCCTTAAGCAAATAACACCCTCATTTCTTCTTTAAATTTTTAACCTTATGACTTTTAAGGAGTTAGGTGTTGGTTCTAGGTAAAACATTTTAATATTATATTATAATAAAACTTGAGCAAGATGCGAGGTAGGTTTCAATCATTCCACCGCTAATAATAACCCTATCTCCATTCATTTCAAAGGAAAAGGCCTTAAATTGGATCTCTTAGAATCCACAAAAATTAAAATAGCCCTATCAAATAATTCAAATATTTTAAATAACCAATTAGAAGTGCATAAAAATACAAATATTGATTATATATTATAATAAATTAACTAAACATTCCTTCTACTGTTCGCACATTGAATATATTAAGGTAATTGTACCCTCTCAGTCACTTTTCCAGTTGTACTCTGTCACGTACGTTCCCATTCTTTATTATTATAACTAGCTGCAAGGCACGCCCCCTGGACCCCCAGCCCTCAAAACCCCACCCCCACTCCCACCCACCCCGAAACCCATTCAGAACCCCCGCACCCCACCCCGCACCATGCCCAACCCCCGCCCCCACAACACCACCCCAACACACCATTCCGCAACCCTAACCCACTACCCCACCCCTAAACCCACCCAGCACCCCCACTCCGCACCCGTTCCCAACCCCCGCCCCCACACCACAACCCGCACCCCACCTATCTCGGATCACGCAGCCCATCCACCCCGTACCCTCCAACCCTGCGCACCACACCCCCGCCTATCCCCCTGGACCCCACCCCCGCTATGCCCCTGGGCTCCACCCCGCACAACCCCCTTCACCCCCACCCTACTCCGCCTCACTTCTCACCCCATCCCTATTCCACCTCCGCACCCAGTTTTTGCATTTCTAGCCTTCTAGTCACCCACAGATTAACAGATTATGTATACAAAATTTGGTTGAGTATGGCCCAAGAGAAAGAATTTTCAGTTTTTGACCCCCCCCCCACATTTTGGGTGGTTAGTTTCTGCATTTCTAGCTCTCTAGAGGCCCAGAGATTATGTATACAAAATTTGGTTGAGTTTGCTCCAAGTGCAAGAATTTATATTTTTTCACCTCCCCCCCCCTTTTGGGTGGGTTTTTGGGGAAATTTTTTAAACAAAAGTTGGCAGAAATCACATCCCCTACAACTTTGTTTATTATAAAATTTGCCGTAGGGTTAATAGTTTAGGAGTTATTTGATAATTTTCTTTCGTAAGTGCTCCCCCCAAACCCCCTTCTGGGGTCAAGATATCAAATCGTTATATAGCTAAAAACGTAAGTTAGAAGACATCTGATGTAAAAATAGACATACATACATACAGACATACAGACAGACAGGAATTTTGTTGAGGGTGTTTTCGTTCATAACTTTGCTTGAAACGTGTGCAACTAAAATTTGGCGTGATTTGGAGCAATGTACAGACAAACCCTTAATTTTATATATATAGATAGTAGGTAGACCTCCCTTCAGCTGGTTCAAAACTCAATTTTTTCATTTGACGAAAATATTAATTCTTAGAACAACTTCCCTTCTTACCCCTACTCTCCCTCACCACATACATTTCAAAAAATTAAAAAAAAAAATGTTATTTTTAAAATTATTTTTTCATTATATCATATAATCAGTTTACTTTGACTCCTGATGATGGGCTCGCTCACCACCGAAATATATCGAATTCAAAACTCAATTTTGTTTTATTTCTTTTTTGTGAAACCTACCTCGCATTTTGCTCAAGTTTTATTATTTTAACCTTATGTGCTGATGGCGACGAAACCTACCCTTTAATAATAAGTTATTCATCTTTTTGCCAAAAACGAAATTATTAATTAAGAACATAATGATTCAATTAAGATGATTTATTTAATTTTTTTCTCCTAATTTATTTCCATCATCTTTTTTCTCGTTCATTAGGGATTGGCCTGGCGTTTGGGATCCTTTAACGTTATTGCCGACTATTATTTATAGAGGCGAATAGAGTTTATAGTTGTCGTCGTTATTCGCTTTATAGGATGTTTCCATCTTCGTCAGAACCCTTTTTAGACTAATTACAGTTTGTTTAGTGGTTAAATGACCTTCTGAACTGCGTTCCATCAAGTTATAAAATAGAAATGAACCGGCGATAAAGGTTTGCATTCATTGAATTTCTAACCAAATTTTGCATCATATGTTAAAACAATCTAACAAGATGTTTGAAAATTTTCATTAGATGTAATTATTTTACTATAATTAAACCCAGATCATTTGTTTATATAATAAATTTCCCATTTAATTTATCATAGCCTGAAATTGACATACCTGAAGCTTAGGCACATGTATAAACATGAAATGCATTATTATTAGAACTAAAATTCATAATTATACTCAGATAGGAAAACCACATGTTAATATATATTCAAATATTTTGTGGTCTGGTGATACACAATAGTTTTTAATTATATTCCTATCATTATTTGTACAATATAATACATATTTTAAAAAATCCTATCAAAATAATTTATATGTAAAAGATAATTAAACATATGATAATAAGTAAATAATAATTAGCATGAACGTGACCTAGTGGATGGTCTATAGCAGAGGTGGCCACAACGTGGCTCGCGAGCCGCATGCGGCTCTTCAGTCAATCTCGTGCGTCTCTTGGACCCTCTTGAATAATACTGATTTTAAAAAAGTACAGGCTGTGGCATAAAGATCTACCACATTTTGAAGAGGTATAAAAAAATGAAAAAATTTAACTAGAAAAAACTGAATATATTTTTGAATAGAACATAAAATATTTTTTTTTTAATGTATTTTAAACATTATCAGACAAAAAAAGGGGGGGGTCAAAAATGAAAATTCTAGTCCTTTGGACCAAACTCAACCAAATTTTGTATACATATTTTGTGGACCCCAAAAAGGCTATAAATCCAAAAATTAACCATCCAAAATGGGGGGATGGTCAAAAATGAAAATTCTAGCCCTTTTGAGCAAACTCAACCAAATTTTGTATACATATTTTGTAGACTCCTAGAGGGCTAGAAATGCAAAAACTAACCACCCAAAATGGGGGGAGGGTCAAAAATGAAAATTCTAGCCCTTTCGAATAAAGCTATGTATACAAAATTTGCTTAGTTTTTGCTCCCAAAGTTAAGGTTAGCGCCCACCCCTGGTCTAGAGAGTCTGGCCCCTTTCTTTTATCCAAATGACAGTAAATATAAATGTAAATACTGGGCCGACTGAAAAAATTCTAGATAGATATGCGGCTTCTAAATTGCCTTTATAATGCTCGAAGAACAAAGAACTTTGTGGAAAAGTCTAAGGAAGAGAAGAGCTCAGGTGATGGGTCCCCCCATTAAGACGTTGCTTAGAGATATTCTAGAGGGGAGGTGGGAAAAGGGGGGAAGAGGTAGGCCCAGATTACAATATTTCTCCCAAATAATTAAGGATATGGGATGTGGGTCGTTTAGGGAGGTCAAAGAATTGACATGGGACAGGGTCGAGTGGAGTCAGGTGATGGTATCAAACCAGTCTTAGGACTATGTACCCAATGATGATGAAATGAAAATAAATTTCAGTGATTTGGCAATTTTTGGAGAAATCACTTTGTAGTGACGAAACTTAAGCTATTTAGAGCAGGGGCATTTAACTTTTGCAGCATCTGGGCCACATGGTAAGATTTTTGAAGGCAGGAGGCCGCATAAAAAAGTCAACTACCTTACAAATATCGATAAAAAGGAAGACATTAATTATAAAACTAATGTAACTATAAAAAATATTATTTTGATTAAATTATAATAACTTTTGGAAATAAATATGATTTTGAGGGGGGTCGGATAGGCTAGGGGTTAGCGTGCCAGCCTGCTAACCAAGTTGACCCGGGTTCGAATCCGACTCGAGGCATCCGGGTAAAATCTGACCCCGAGGTAGAGAAAAATTAAAAAAAAATAAGTAGTATCGTAAATTGTCTTATAGCTAGAAAGGCCGAAAAGCCAAACAAAAAGATTTTGCATTAATTTTAATTGCCATAGGATTAGAAAAATGGTGAAACACAACATCAACATTGGAATGATTTATTCGTTATACCATCTGCAGGATAAACATCCTTGATCTAGAGGCCAGAAGAAGTACCTCAAGATTTTGGCTAAAACCGAAGAACTTGAAAGTACGTCTTTACTTAAAGATTTTTGGTATTTTGAAATTTTGTATTTTTTCTGGTTTTTCAAAACGCCATGGGGAAAACACAAATTGAAGTAATTGTAGAAAATTGGTATGATGATTTTCAAATAAGGGAGAAAATATTGTGAAAGTCGTGTGGTGCCTACACCAGTTGATTTTTAATACATTTTCAATATACACATAATATTGAAAAAAATATTAATTCAAAAGAAGTAGAGTTATTTCAGCTCTCTAGCGGATATAGTGGGGTGAGCATGAGCCCCTATCCCTACGTCCCTGTTTGACCTAGTCATCAATACTAATAAAAAATAATAATAATAATAAGAAACGAGTAAAGTAGTAGTAATATTGAAAAATTTTGTTTAACCCAAGACAAGGCACAGATAGAAAGTAAAGAAACTTAAGAATGTGAAAATGCCACTTTTTTGAAACAATTTTGACAAAGTGATCATAATTTAACATTCTTTTCGAAAGAGCAGCAGTCGTCGGAGGTCTCTTTTATTATGCTTTGGCTTGCCAACTGAATGGCTCGGTGCTTCTCGAATAGCTTTGCTTTCGGCAGCCTTAAAACTTTTCACATCCACAATTACAAACCTATTCATTTAGAGAATAGGGAATGTGTCAGTGTTTTGACAGAAATAAATAAAATAACAAAAGACAGCAACAACAAAAGCATATCGGGGAGGTATTAGCAATTAGTTACAAGCTTTTGATTTCGTTAAAACTTTCAAATTATTATTCAAATGAATTTTTTTTATCTCACATTTTATTGTTTTATCCATTGCATTCATTGTCTACCTTTTCAGCGAAACCTGCCTTCCTGGCGACCTTACTATTGAATTCACATACAATATATGGTACATATATATGTCGTGATCACATGGTGAAACACGTCATACCGTATAATGCCAATAAATTTCAAAGAAATAATATTAGAATATTACAGTAATATTATAATGAATGAGAATTAGAGGAGGCTAGCAAGAGACCCGACTCTCCGGCGCCCCTCTAATCCCCATCCACTCCACTGAACCTATCTTTCCCCCTAGACCCACCTCTGATCATCATTCATCCCGCCAACCCTATACATGTCCTCTGGACTCTCTCCTCTTCCCCTAACCCTCATCACTCTACAAATCCCACGAATCCAGATGGAAAAATTAAAATATGTGGACCTCCACCCATTAAAAAGTATATAATATATTAATATCAATAGAAAAAAGTTCCACTTTTGTCGCGCATGGATTCCACGGAAACATTTTTATTTAATTTAATTCTGAATTCAAATAAAAATCAACCTTTTTAGCAGAATTTTAAATTAAAAAATAATATTTAACTGAAGCAAAAAGTTGCTGAGCATTGCACATACAATATATGGTACATATACATACAAATACATCCATATGCATACACATACATAGATACAATATATGTCGTGATCACATGGTGAAACACGTCATACCGTATAATGCCAATAAATTTCAAAGAAATAATATTAGAATATTACAGTAATATTATAATGGATGAGAATTAGAGGAGGCTAGCAAAGACTCCGACTCTCCGGCGCCCTCTAATCCCCATCCATCCCACTGAACCTATCGTTCCTCCTGAGGTCTAGGGCCTAGACCCACCTCCGATCATCATTCATCCCGCCAACCCTATACATGTCCTCTGGACTCTCTCCTCTTCTCTTAACCCTCATCACTCTACAAACCCCACGAATCCAGATGGAAAATTAAAAAATGTGGACCTCCACCCATTAAAAAGTATATAATATATTAATATCAATAGAAAAAAGTTCCACTTTTGTCGCGCATGGATTCCACGGAAACATTTTTATTTAATTTAATTCTGAATTCAAATAAAAATCAACCTTTTTAGCAGAATTTTAAATTAAAAATAATATTTATCTGAAGCAAAAAGTTGCTGAGCATCGCTCAGTGCTCCAGATACTATATATAAATTTGGTCAGTGTGTTTAAAAATTTCTGATTTCCTTTTCAACTCAAAAAATAAAAGTTAGAGAAAGTTTATTTGAGTACCAAAATGTTTCTATTTTCAATGAGTAAAACTGATTTTGGGCTCAGTAGCTTCAGAACTGTTAGTTCAAAAATGCAGAAAATATATTTTTTCATTGATTTTATTGGTATTTTAAAGGCATGTTATTATGTGTGTAAAATAAGAGCCTCCCAAGACTTTAAAAGGTTTTTCACTTTTTCTTCATTTTAAAATTAAGATTAGGTATTATTTATTATTACCTGAAAGAGTACCGAGTCTTAGAAAAAAAATCATTTTTTTCCTCCATTTTATAATTAAATTGATTATCATTTATTACTAGGCCAGTTATAGCCTGAAAGTGTACCAAATCTTAAAAAACTCCTCACATTTACTTCCAATATATTTTCAAAAATTATGTATTACTTATGAGATATTATTTTTTTACCAATTTTCCTCTCAAAAACCTTATATAAATAAGCAAATATTTTCATTAAGAATCATTCGCGTTCATGTTTTATAAATTAATTTGAAAAATACTAGAAATGTGTACAATATATATATATTTCATAAAAATTTGAGTTTAACGTTTCTTCAATATATTTCGACTTCATTAACAACGAGTAGTTTTTTTGGCTTTTTGGCCTTTAAGATACTTTTTATTTTATTTAAATTTGTCTCTACCCCGGGGGTCAGATTTTAGCCGGATGCCTCGAGTCGGATTCGAACCCGGGTCCACTTGGTTAGCAGGATGACACGCTACCACCTAGCCTATCCGACCCCCAACAACGAGTAGTGTTTTTTCAATTTAATTATAACCTATTTTCAAATTCCCTCTTAAATAATAGTATATTAACTTTCATATCATCAACATGGTCATCAAAAAGAAGGCTCGCAAGAAAACTTTTTAATAATAATAACATAAGTAAAGGTATAATTATTATTACATTAATTCTTTGAGGTTTTTGTTATTTATGATCACAAAACTAATATTCACAAAAACAACAAGAACAATTATTAATATTATTATTATTTTTTATTAAGAAATTTTTATTTTATTTTTAAGATCTCATCTCTCTCCACCCAACCGCACTCGAATTTCAAAATAAAAGCATGAAAAATATGCAGAATAAATTTATTAACTTCTTAAAAAAAAATATTTCCAGTGAAAAAATGTAAAATAATGTAAAAACTAAAATGTGTATTAGAATTTATTGTCTTATGTAATTTAATGAATATTTCCAATAAATCCTCTAATTACTATATATTTTATTGCCTTTGTTTCAAAGCTTTTATGTTCATCATTAGTTCTCGATCTAAATCGATGTTTCTCCAACTTTCTTAGCTCGCAGGCACATTTGTTTTCAAGTGTGGGATATTCCAGCATGTGGCAGAAATGGAATCTAAAGAGATTTTTTTCTCTTGTTCAAGAATTACTTTGGTGATCCAATCTTCGAACCAAATAAATAAATGAGAGAAAAAATAAATTTTTAATTAGTACAGTCGATGACGAAATAAAGAAAAGATAAACTTCAATTTTTTAGTATAAATCCATTTACTTTTTGTTCCGCCTGTTAATTATGCAACCAAATGGCATCCCAACCTAACATAGCTATAGCTTGCAGGGTCTCGCTTTTTGAATTTCCAGTAAGACCGGAGGGCTTGGCTTAGTTCATGAGTAGTAAATAGTGAATTCACTCGACTAAAAATTTTTCATAATTTAATCAACCTTTATAAAAAAAATAATAATTATTATTTATTAAATATTTATTCTTCCAAAACTTAAGTAACTGTTGGGTTAATATTCTTGAATTTTCAAGGGTTGCTAGTCATAAATAAAATAATAATTTAGTAAATTACTAAATAATATAATAAAATAAAAATTTAGTAAATTACTAAATAATATAATAAAATAATAATTTAGTAAATTACCATTTTATTTATGACTATCAACACTCAAAATTTGAAGTTTATTATACATATAGGAGAAATTTCAACAACTGTAGGTATATAAAAAAAAAGAGAAATATTCATTTAAAATGTTTCATCATATTTTTTTTGAACACACAAATTTAATTTAAATTAGTTTACACTTTTGCTTAGATAAAACCAAAAATAAAAAAGAGAATTTATTCAAATGCACGGCGGACTCGTTAGCTTATTTTTATTTTTAATTTTCACTTCTTTGTTCCAATATTTAATGAAATTCAGCTTATTTTTTATATAGATGCTTTTTTTGTTAAGCTTTCTCTGATTTCAGAAAGTGATTATCTTAAATTACAAATATGTATTCAAGCTTGAATATCTGGGAAAAACCTTTTATTACTCTCAAAACAAGGAGGTTAAATCACCTTTATTTTAAGTCAAGATTAAAAAGATAATTTTTTGAATTGCAAGCAAGCATTGACTTCTCAAGTTCTTCAAACTTCTAACTTGCTAACTTCATAAAGATCAAATTTCTTTTCACTTTATCAAAAAATTTGAATAAAAAAATACAGGTTTAGATTCCTTAGAACTTAGAGCATAAAATAAATAGTAAGAAAATCCGAATTTTAGCTAAGTATCATTTAGAAAAAGTACCAGACCAAGATATTAGTTCAAATAGTCGAAGTATAAGTAAGTACCTCTGTATAAAATTCAAAATAGGTGGTTTCTATCCGGCCGAACTTTGGTCTAGCCTCTAGCCAATAAGAACGATACGCGTGCTGGCTAGCATTTTCTGCTGGTCGACACATATCACTTGTAAAAATACCTTTTGCGTATTCTAACCTTCTGTTGTTTCGTCCTATTAATTAAGAAAATATCCAAAAGCTCTGATTGAATTTAAACACTATTTGACCGTGCTACTCAATTGGAAAACTCTCTTTTGGACTACGATTTTATTGGATTGATACACATTTGAAGGACCCACGCGAGACTCTGAAAATTTCTAACGGATTTAATATTACACCACGAACCAGGGACAGATACTAATTTATAAGGAACAAAGCGAACCATAGGATATTCTTTTATCATTTCACCAGGTGAACCTCATTATTTATGTAAATATATCTCATCTCATTAAATAACATCAAAATACAAAAAGGCCTTTTTTTATTAAAAAACTACAGTCCACAAACTTTTCTTAATCTCTGAGCTAGCAACAAATTCTAAATCTATACAACCTCTTTACTTGATTTTTTTTTTAATTTCCCCCAAAACGAATATAACGATTTTTTTTTAAAATCCTCAGACTTTATCAAGTATTACGTTTATATCCATTAGCAGTTTTAAATTTTATTACATTAGAAATGAAGTCGCGGTAATGTACTAAAATCTGTTGAATTCACCAGGTTTTTGTTCAAATTGAACCAAAGGAAGTACTTATTTATTTTCTGCATTTTTAGTTTTCGACATTTTTTCAAAATTATTCAAATAATAATTTAATATTATTATCAAGTACCTACTGAATCTTCGGTGAGATAAATTCTAAATTTTAATTAACTCTTTTACTTCGATTGTAATCGAGATAAAAAATTTTATACATCGAAACTTATACTATTTGATACAGAAAATAACTTTTTTGTGTTATCTTTTAAGAGAATGGAGAAACCCTAAAAACATCTGAAACAAAGAAGACACATTGAAATTTGAAAAATTTCTTCCAAGAGGGGAGGGACCATTATGATGATTTTTTAAAGCACTTTTTAGATTGAATTATTTTTCACCTATATTAAAAATTCTCAGTAAATTTCCCATTCAAATGAAATTTCATTTGATTTAATCTGAAACTTTCTTTTCTTCATAGAGTGGACCCTTATGACTATTTCCAATTTTTTAGCGGACCTAATAGAAAAATTTTTGAACTATGCCTATTTGCCATGTTTATACTAGGCAGATCAAAAAGTCTGGAATAATCCTATGAAATGAGACTAGTATGTACTAATGTGAATCATTTATAACTAACTTCATTCTTCATTAGACGTCTGTCAAAAGTTACAGCCGTGAGAAGCAACCAACCTCCGTGTTATTTTAAAAATGAAAAAATCTGAGTTTCGTGTTCTGATTAAAAACTATTATTCACGCAAAAAAACGATAACCGAGACCAAAACCAAGCTAGATAAGTATTATCAGACTCTGCACCGTCGATGAAAATGATTCAAAAGTGGTTTTCTGCTGAACAATCTGGACACCGAAAAGAGGTCTCACACCAGAAAACACCCAAAAAATTCATGATATTATGTTGAACGACCCCAAAGTGAATTTGAGGGTGCTAGCTGAGACCACAAAGATGTCGTATGGCAGTGTGTTCAATAGCATACATGATATTTTGGGTATGAAAAAGCTCTGCGCGCGATGGGTGCCGCATTTGATCACAGTGGGCCAAAAACGAATTCGTGTTACGACTTCCCAGCAGAATTTGGCAATGTTTACGCGAAATTTAAAGGAGTTTTTGCGTCGATTCATAACCATGGATGAAACATGGATCCATTTTTACACACCAGAGTCAAAACAATGGATTTCTCCTGTTGAAAGTGCTTCGAAGCGTCCAAAAACTCAGGAATGGACCGGAAAGGTTATGGCCTCCGTATTTTAAGATGCGCGTGGAATAATATTCATCGACTATCTTGGAAAAGGTAAAACCATAACTGGCGAATATTATTCATCATTATTGGATCGTTTGAAAATTGAAATCACAGAAAAACGGCCGCATTTGAAGAAGAAAAAATCCTCTATCATCACGACAATGCGGCTGCTCATTCATCGTTAGTTGCGTAAGCAAAATTGCACGAAATCGGATTTGAACTGGTTCCTCATCCAGACCTGGACCCCAGCGACTTTTACCTGTTTCCAAACCTGAAGAGATGGCTCACCGGTAAGCGATTTCACTCAAATAGCTGAAACTGAGGCCTATTTTGAAGAGCTTCTGAAGGATTACTTTTCGGACGGGATAAAAAAGTTAGAAAAACGTTGGACTCGCTGTATTGACTTAAAAGGAATGTATGTTGAAAAATAAAACCGAATTTGGCCAAAAAAATGTTTTCTTGTTTCACTTATTCCAGACTTTTTGATCTGGCTAGTATAATATATAATTAGTTTCGAATTTCTATGCTTTCTGATTCCTAAGAACTAGTGGTAAAACACGATTTCACAACGCGCATATTTAACTCCCTTTCTTTAATCGGGTATAAAAAAAACATTTTTATTTCTACAAGGGTGAGCGTGTTAAGTTACATGTTTTCTATCGAAGGCGAAATTAAAAAAGATAATGAATGTTTAAGCCCTTTTATTGTTTATCTAGTTTTAACTTTTTTTTTAATTTTATGACCGTTCATGAATGAAGGATGGACTGGTAGCAGAAGGTGTTAACAATAAACTTTTTGATTGATATACGTATCCCGAGGAAGAAGGAGGGAATCTAAATTTCATGCTGGATTTATTTAGGCGTTTATAATAGAAAATCAATTGATATTATATATATTTTTTTATATATTTTACAGATTATAGGTCACTTGAGTAGCAAAAATCATTTAAGGTGGATGAAAAGAAAACAGTTATTTTTAAATGTGTGGATATACCTACATATCTTAGTGAGCACACTTAGATCAAAAAAGTCAAATTGAAACTTAATTAAGTGAATGTCTGTCTTTATTTTATCTACTCTTATTAAACGAGCAAAAATTGTATATTTCATCATCATTGAGTATACAGTCCTAAGACTGGTTTGATGCAACAATCCGTCTCCACTCGACTCTGTCCTCCGCCAGCTGTTTAACCTCTCTAAATGTCTGGCATCCCATATCCCCAATTATTTGGTTGAAATATTCTAATCTGGGTCTTCCCCTTCCCCTTTTCTTTCCCACCTCCCCCTCCAAGATATCCCTAAGCAGTCCCCCATGTCTCAGTGTGTGCCCCATCATCTGACCTCTTCTCTTCTTCAGACTCTTCCACAAGGTTCTTCTTTCTCCGATTTTTCCAAGAACTTCTTCATTTGTGATTTTATCCATCCATTTGATATTCATCATTCTTCTGTAGCACCACATTTCGAAAGCCTCCAATCTCTTTCTCTCCGCTTTTCCAATTGTCCAGGTTTCACACCCGTACATGGCTATGCTCCATACATATGTCTTCAATAGCAACTTCCTGTTTGCTAAGCTGATTGAGGAGGAGCATAGTAGTTTTTGTTTTGAATTAAACCCCATTTTTGCTTGGGCAATTCTTGATTTAATTTCGTTTTTGCTCCTCCCATCCCATGTTATTTTACTTCCTAGGTAGCGGAATTCCTTAACTCCTTCTAGGTTTTCTTGGTTAATTTTGATGCATTCCTGTCTCGTTTGTTCTTTTTTTGTACATACTAGGACCTTGGTTTTATTCTTGTTTATTTTCATTTTGATTTCTTCTATTAGGATTTGGTTAATTCCATTCAAGGCGTCCTCTAATTCTTTTTTATTGCTTCCTAGAAGGGCAATGTCATCGGCAAATCTTAACATAGCGATCTTTTGACCTTGGATTTCTATACCTGTATCAATTTTGTCTTTGAATTCTTTAATCGCTTCTTCTATGTATAAGTTGAAAATCATGGGTGACAGCACACATCCTTGTCTTACACCTTTTTTATTTTGGCTTCTCTTTGTTCATCACCAATATTTATAATTGCCGTCTGGTTTTGATATAGATTGTAGATTAGTCTTCTCTCTGAATTTTATTCCCGCCTGTTTTAATATTTTAAACATAATTTCCCAATTGACGTTATCGAATGCTTTTTCTAGGTCTATGAATCCGATGTAGACAGATTCTTCCCTGATAAAAGCCCTTTCTATTATTAGTCTAAGAGAGAGAATTGCTTCTCGGGTGCCTCTGTTTCTTCTAAAGCCGAACTGGTCTTCCCCAGATTTTCTTCAACTCTTTGTTCTATTCTTCTTTGGATTATTTTGGTTAGGATTTTGGAGGCATGTGAGGTTAGGCTAATGGTCCTGAAATTTTCACATTTATCCGCGCCTGTCTTTTTTGGGAAGTGTGACTATTTTGTTTTTTTCGAAATCTTTTGGGATGATTCCCAATTTATAGATTTTGCTAATTAGTTCAAAAAGTTTGTCACGTGCCTTTTCTCCAGAGTTCTTTAGGATTTCAGCTTGTATATTGTCTATTCCGGGTGCTCTATTATTTTTTAGTTCCTTCAAAGCTGTCTCGAATTCTGACCTGAGTATGGGGTCTCCTAATTCGTTTTCGTCCACAGATTCTTCTTCTTCTATTGGGTTCATTGTTTTTTCTTCTCCATAGAGTTCTTCTAGGTGTTCCTTCCATCTATTTGCCTGTTCGTTTTCGTTTAGAATAATGTGGCCTCCTTTATCTCTTATGTTCTTGCTTTTTGGCTTGTCTTCTTGAAAATTTCTTTTTATTGCCCTATAGGCTACATCAACTTTTCCCAATACTAGATTTTCGTTGACTTCTTTACATTTTTCTTGAATCATTTTTTCTTTTGCTTTTCTACATTCTCTTATAACTTTCCATCTTAATTTTTTATATGTTTCTTTCCCTTCTTCGTCTTTTCTGTTCTTAAATTTTCTTCGTTCGTCAATCAGTTGCCGTATTTCGTCTGTTACCCATGGCTTTTTAATTTCGTTTTTCTTTGATTGAAGGACTTCGTTAGCTGTTTCGGTCAGGCTTGATTTCATGTCATTCCATTCTTGTTCGATTTCATCTTCTTTATTATTTGTGTGTGTTTTTTCTTCCAGTTTCTTATTCATTACGTTTTCGAAGAGTTTTTGGGTTTCCTTATTTTTTAATTTAGATATATCCCAGTTTTTTCGCGACCGCCCCTTTTTTATTAGTTTTTTAAATTTTAGTTGGCATTTCATCGCAATTAGATTGTGATCACTAGCTATATCAGCCCCAGGATAACTTTTGCAGTCCTTTAATTGATTTCTGAATCTTTGTCTGACTAATATGTAATCTATTTGAAATCTCCCTTGTCTAACGGCATTTTCCACGTGTAGATCCTTCTTGGATGGTGTTGGAAGAGTGTGTTTGCTACTACTAGACTGTGCTTACTGCAAAATTCAATTAATCTTTCGCCCCTTTCATTCCTATTTCCTAGACCGTGTTCGCCCACCACTTTTCCTTCTTTGCCTTTTCCTACTCTTGCATTCCAATCCCCCATAATTATTAAATTTTCATCCCCTTTAACGCGCTTCATCAGGTTTTCAATTTGTTCGTACATTTCTTCTATATCTTGGTCCTCATATGATGTAGTAGGCATGTATACCTGGATTATCACAGTATCTTTCGGTTTCGAATCCACTGTAATCATAACAATCCTTTCGCTTACCTGTAGATAATTCTTTACCCTTTGCCCTATTTTTTTATTCATAATAATGCCCACTCCTGCCCTCCCATTTTGCCCCCCCGTGTGAATGATTCTATGGCTGTTTTCGAACCAAAAATCTCCTCTTCTGGATATCTCATTTCACTAATCCCAATAATGTCCAATTTGTGTCTATCCATTTCCCGCTTTAAATTCACTAGTTTATCGTCTCCCCTTAGCGTCTTAACATTCCACGCTCCGACTCGTAGAAAGTCATTATTTATTTTTCCCTTTATGATGGTCTCTCCTCGGGTAGCCCCTTCCCGGAGATCCGAACGAGGGGCTAGTTTACCTCCGGAATTCTTTACTCGAAGAGAAATCGTCATGTTGCATATTCTCGGGATTTGTAATGTGGTGGTTTCCCGTTGCCTTCCACATGTTGAAGAGAAGAAAAATGAAAAAGGAAATCAACTCCTAGCACTCGAAAACCTAATAGCGTCGGAGTCGGTAAAAAAAAAAAAAAAAAAAAAAAAAAACAAGAGTTGGCCAAGGGAGGCCGTTATAGGAGAGAGAAAAGATGAGAGATGTATATTTATTTATTTGTATATATATATTTGTTTGTTTATATATTTGTATCCTGGTTATATTTTGAAAACGACTCAACCGATTTTAATGAAATTCACGGGTTAGGGGGTTTTTGGGGTGACAATTCGATTTGTCACGGTCTCATCTTCGACAAAATTGTTTTTGATGGGTTTTTTCGTAATCAAATTAATTTTTCTCAGGTAGACAAATCCCATTCTTAGGGTTTTAAAAAATGTTTCCCTTTTCCTTTTATACCCAGGCAGACAATGGGTTGTTTGTTTAATTGTTCTAAAAGGCCTTGAAGAAGTATCTGATTGTGGTTTTTAACATATTTTCTTCAACCTAAACGTTAGAAATATTAATAAACGTTTTATAATTGTTTTTATAAAGAACTTTATTTATTTAATAGAATAAAAAATAATCAAGAATTTATTTAAAAATATATTTCGCATAAGCAGGTCTCAATTTTCTGAAAAAACAACACATTTTGATAGGTTTTATTTATTAATTGGATGAATAAAAATGAATCATATGGTTGAATCAAAACAGGTGCAGAAGGTGGGGCGCAGTGGTGGGGAATCCGGGGGTAGGGAGAGGTTTCGGGGGTGGGGTCGAGCGGGGCGGAGGTGGGGGGTGGGGGCTGCATTGGGCGACTATTATATATTTTTGTATTTTTTTAATTATTGAAAGCGGCTCTCAAATAAAAATCGACCTTTTTATCAGAATTTTAAATTAAAAATAATATTAAAATAAAGCTTTTAACTGAAGGAAGAAGTTACTGAGCATCGCTCGGTGCCGCCAGGTACTTTTTTGTTAAGGGAGTATGGTGTGGGTTTTTGGTAAAATATTTAAAAAAAGTAAAGAAAATTTTGAAATTTTTTAAAATTTTCTTTATTTTATTTTCTTAATTATTAAAGGAGGTTTGCCCTTTTGTGAGTAAATGTTATTAAAAAAAAATTGGTGATGGAAGTGTTAGATTTTTGAAAAATTTTACTATTTAAAAAACAATTCTATGGTCACAATATCTAAGATTGTAGTTAGAAAATATTTTTATATTGCATTTCAGAGGGCTTTCACCCCCCCCCCCCCCCGGGAAGCCCTCTGACATGCAATATAAAAATATATCTCTTAGATATTGTGATCACAAAAATTGTTTTTTTTGAAATATATATCGTTCCGCCAGTGAGTTGATTTTTTGAAAAAATTCCATCTTTTTTTCTTAAAAAAGACACTCACATCTTTCACAAAGAGAAACAAAGAGGTTGTCCTCTGCTTGATGCAAATAAACATACACACATATATATCGAGATGATATATCTGTATATATTCCTATATATAGAATTCCTATATCATGTTTTTGGTCAAAAATAACATCTTAATTGTTTATTTCCGAGCTTTCGGTCTTTTATTTGAGGGCTTTATAATATTACTAAGTTATTGAGCGTGGAGTAATACATACCATGGTATTATGTCATAAAATACAACAATGAAACTTAAATAAAATAAAGTAAAGAAAATTTTCAAAAAATTTTCTTTATTTTTCACCAAGAACCTACACCGTTCTCCAAAATAAAATAAAATACCTATAAGAGTAATGTTTTACTTTTGTCAAATTTCAAATGCAAATAATTCCTTTCATTAATTAAAGGTATTTTTCTATGAAACAATTTATTAGAATATCAATTTCATTCGAAGGATCAAACCTCCTTCAGGATTTAAAAGGGCCAACGAAAGAATTTTGGTGAATATTAATATATATGGTTAGCGCAGCCTCGGCTAAAGAGGAAGACGCAGGTTCGAATCCTGCCGGATGCTAAATTTCATGTTTCATTTTCAAAACAAAAAAATAATAATGAATAATTTATTGAACTGCAAAAATGTATAGGCTGAATCATGAAAATTATTCAAATTTACGCGGTTCAATTAATTTAATTAATTAATATTATTTTTCATTGCAATTACATTCAAAACTTTGGTAAAACTTTATATAAATTAAATTTTATTTCAATTTTATTTTATTTTGGCAGCGATTAAAAATCGACCTTTTTAACTGAATTTAATATTAAAAATAATATTAATATATCGCTTTTAACTGAATCAAAAAATTACCGAGCATCGCTCGGTGTTCAGGTACTAGTTATTATACCCCCATGGGAGTAATCACCCCTAGGTTAGGGAAGCACGGTTATAAATAATCCTCTTTCAGTGGTTAATAAACTAATATCTAAGAGAAATTTGTCTTTGTCACGAATTCCATACCCACAAACATGTACTAGTCCAAACGGTATCTGTCCAATGTATTTATTAACCGTACATTGACAGCTGAATGCGGACGTCGAAGCTATTTTATACATACTTTTTCAATATAATTCCTGAATATTTTCTTCTTCACAAATTCAACTTTTTATTCAGTTTTTTTCCTTTCATTCCTCCATTTAATAAAAGAAAAATCTAAATAAAAAATCCCCCTTTTCTGGCTGGGGTGACATATAAATTGAAAAATTCAATTTTCGAAAATTTAATAAAAAAAACATTCATTTTAATCATTTGGTTACATATTTACCCAACTACTCAGAACAGAGAATCTGAGCATCGATTGAATTTTCAATGACATACTTGTATTTTTAAATCCTCTTCAAATAGATTGATTTAATTTATTTGTATATCAATTGAACCAGTTTATAAAAGATTGCCTCTAATTCGGATTTCATGTCGTAAAATGAAATTCAATATTATATATAAATTATCAATGTACGTAGTGAATAGGGAATAATCAACTCGAGTCAATATTTCAACAAAAAATATATAAAATCAATAAAAGAGCTTTTTAGCTTTAGCTAATTGTATTAAAAGAATGAAAAAAGTAATATTCGAGAGCATAGGCCGTTGCTTATTTAAAATTAGTCGCATAGTTCTAAAATAGATCTGATCTGACATCAATTATAAAAAGAAAAACCTACTACCGCGACATTTCATCCCCCGACAAAATATCCCCGACAAAACATCCCCCGACAAAAAACCTTATTAAAAATTTTATTTTTACGAAAACTTTCTCAAAATGGACGGAGGGCTATAAATATGATTTTCTTTTTAAGAAGGTAATATTAGATTTTTTGTAAGATTTCAATGATATGTTATTTTTTAATCTCTATCAAGTATACTATAGGTCAGGGTCGGCAACCTACGGGTCGCGAGCCACATGCGGCTATTTCGATGTGAAGATGCGGCTTTATTTTAAATCAAAAATCTAATTTATATATATCTAATCCTAATCATATACCATAATATTGAATTAAATATGCTAGTGGCTCTTTAAAAACTGGGAAATTTTGTAAATTGTAACTTTTAGCTTTTTCGTCTCAAAAGGTTGCCGACCCCTGCTATAGGTATACCAGAAGTACCCAAACTGTGCACCGCGGTCTCTTCCCAGGTGCGCCGTGAACCTTCATAATTAATTAAAGCAAGACATTTGGCCTAACTAGACAAAAATCAAAGTGGGAAGCTAAAAATTTATTTAAGTATTATTCATTTTTATCATTTACTTATGATTAGACATATAAACCGAAAAAATTAACTTTGACACTTAAAATCTGAAATGAATACAACTGGTCCCCTCTGTGGTCTGAATTTTTGATTTTCAGAGAAAAAAAAACTATTAATTTTCAAGATATTATTATTGATTCTAATACATCGAGTATTTAGAGAGACCAAATACGGTATTTGTTTTGATACAAAGCGAAAAAATTTAACTTTAACACCCTCGAAAAATCTGAAATACACACAAAGGGTCCCCCTGTGGTCTGAATTTTTGATTTTCAGAGAAAAATAAAGTATTAATTTTCAAGATATTATTATTGATTCTAATACATGAGTATTTAGAGAGACCAAATACGGTATTTGTTTTGATACAAAGCGAAAAAATTTAACTATAACACCCTCGAAAAAATCTGAAATACACACAAAGGGTCTCCCTTGTGGTGTGAATTTTTTGATTTTCAGAGAAAAATAAACTATTAATTTTCAAGATATTATTATTGATTCTAATACATCAGTATTTAGAGAGGCCAAATACGGTATTTGTTTTGATACAAAGCGAAAAAATTTAACTTTAACAGCCTAGAAAAAATCTGAAATACACACAAAGGGTCTCTCTTGTGGTGTGAATTTTTGATTTTCAGAGAAAAATAAACTGTTAATTTTCAAGATATTATTATTATTGATTCAAATACATGAGTATTTAGAGAGACCAAATACGGTATTTGTTTTGATACAAAGCGAAATAATTTAACATTAACACCCTCGAAAAAATCTGAAATACACACAAAGGGTCTCCCTTGTGGTGTGAATTTTTGATTTTCAGAGAAAAATAAACTATTAATTTTCAAGATATTATTATTATTGATTCAAATACATGAGTATTTAGAGAGACCAAATACGGTATTTGTTTTGATACAAAGCGAAATAATTTAACATTAACACCCTCGAAAAAATCTGAAATACACACAAGGGTCTCCCTTGTGGTGTGAATTTTTGATTTTCAGAGAAAAATAAACTGTTAATTTTCAAGATATTATTATTATTGATTCAAATACATGAGTATTTAGAGAGACCAAATACGGTATTTGTTTTGATACAAAGCGAAAAAATTTAACTATAACACCCTCGAAAAAATCTGAAATACACACAAAGGGTCTCCCTTGTGGTGTGAATTTTTGATTTTCAGAGAAAAAATAAACTATTAATTTTCAAGATATTATTATTGATTCTAATACATCAGTATTTAGAGAGACCAAATACGGTATTTGTTTTGATACAAAGCGAAAAAATTTAACTTTAACACCCTCGAAAAAATCTGAAATACACACAAAGGGTCTCTCTTGTGGTGTGAATTTTTGATTTTCAGAGAAAAATAAACTGTTAATTTTCAAGATATTATTATTATTGATTCAAATACATGAGTATTTAGAGAGACCAAATACGGTATTTGTTTTGATACAAAGCGAAATAATTTAACATTAACACCCTCGAAAAAATCTGAAATACACACAAAGGGTCCCCCCTGTGGTCTGAATTTTTGATTTTCAGAGAAAAATAAACTATTAATTCCGAAGATATTTTTATCGATTCTAGAGATACAAGAGTATTTAGAGAAACCAAGTACGGTATTTGTTTTGATATAAAACGAAAAAATTTACTTTGACACCCTCGAAAAAATTGGAATATTATCGTTTTAAAATAAAGCAGTAACTGTTTTTGACATGTAATTTATTTTTGTTTTTTGATCTCCCCTATTTGTTTCTTTGATAATTTGTTTAAAAGAAATTTTCTATCTATCGAAGTTCATTCGTACAATTCAAAACAATACAACTTCTTTGAAAAGTTTCATATATAAAAGTTCCAAGAGCAATATTATTAATAAATTTATTACTAAGTGATTTTTTTTTATTATTAAAAAAATAAAAAAATATTTTTTTTTCTCTGGGAGAAATAATTTCGTTCTTCCCACTTTCATTGCACAAGTACGTGCGTGTTTCAAGAAAATGGTGATGCACGCTATGAAACAATACAACAATACAATTCTCTTACTTTTTTCCCCCTTTTATTTATTTTTTCTTTAAATATATACATAAGTGAATAATAAATAAAGATTTTCGCAAATACTAGACATGAAATACTTTTACAAACACAGACTTGTTTTCTATTCTATGAAATGTATAAATAATTATGAATTATTAAAAATAAGGATTTTTTTATTTTATTTTCGTGCATTATATTGTGTAAGAGAGAAAAAAAAAGTCTCAAGAAAGAAAAAAATTAATAAAGCAATTTGATCCGCAAAAATAATGTAATCAATATTTTTTTTATGTTAATTTTACATATTTAAAAAATTATTTTATTATTTTTTTGAAAAGGAAAAAATTAGTTGAGCAACTCGACGGGATTCGAACTCGTCGAATCTCTACTTTAGCCGAAGAGCGCCTTTCCAACTAGGCCACGGATGATCCCGCCAGGAAAGCTCTTTAGATTGAATGTCATTTTTCGTTTGGTGCTCTTCAGCTAAAGAAGAGAGTCATGGGTTCGAATCTAGTCGGCTACTCAATTCATTTTTCTTTTTCAAAAAACTAATAAAATAATTTTCTAACAATGTAGAATTAACATAAGGAATTATTGATTTATTATTTAACTTTGGCGGCTCAAATTGCTTTAAGAAAAAATAAAACTAACGTTTAAAAGTTAATTTGTCTAAAAAAAATTAATATTTTTTGGAATACATCTTATAAATTAGAAAGTAAGATGGTGATTACAAGTTTTACTTACTTCCGGTATATTGCTCATTCTTTATTAGCCATTAGAGGGATAGTACTTGAAACGTTATGTATTATTTTTAATAATAATTAAACCGAAGATTTGAGTATCTTTTTTTGAAAAATGGATGCTTGTTTTTCAAAAATACAATTCACGGTTTAAACCAAATATCGTGGGCTTATTACGAAAAGTCACTAAGTACACTTTTAGTGGATTTTCATCTAATAGTACGTAGTTGTGAGTTCCGACCATATTTATCGATATTCTATTTTTCAGAACGAATATATATATTTAAAGTATTTTACTCAATTGTGGGAGGTATGAAACATATTTAAAATTACAAAAAACAAAAGCTAAACAATTAAAATGCTATTTAAGTATTTTTAAAACTAATCGTAAAAGTTTGAAATTGGGTTACCTCGAGGGGTGAGCCGCGACCTAAAATTGTGTACAGTGTAAGAAGAAGACAATAGATTATCTAATGAATTCCAAAGTAATTCCAAATAATTCCAAAGACGGTGTAGACCTAATTCCAATCGCGGTTCACCCCTCGGGTATCTCAAATGTAAGAAAATCTTAGTTAATGACTTTTTGCAATAAGCCCACGATATATCAAGAAATAATTTAAATTTTAAGGTAAAAAATATAACATATTAGGAGAAATATTTTAACATTGCATATCAGAGGGATTCATACGCTCAATGAATGAAAAGCAAGAATATTATTTCTCTTCCCGATTGCAAGTAGGGCAGAAATAATATTATATAATATTAAAAGAAATAAATTGATTTTCAGATTTCTGATATTACCTTATATTCTTAAAGAATTTAATGCTTTAAGCTACTTATGTAAGTGAACGTGAAAGTAAAAATAGCAATTTATTTTTCTTGTTTCTAAACGACATTTGATATTGGCTAACAATTTAAGTGAAATTTTATTCTTCTACTATTTCTCCCCTCATATTGATTTACTAAAGACATCCGAACAAAAGGAGTTAGGGAAGAACTATAGGGGTAAAAATATCAAATATCTTTTACCTCTATTTAAAGAGTCATTTTTTTAATTCTTAAAATACCATTCAGGCACCCTAAGTAGATCACAGTAGACTCAATTATTTTTTACTCTTACATTGTAAAGTTGATATAATTTTTTTCTTTACTTTAACATACAGGGTATGGTCAAGTATTGTAATCGTGCATGAAAAAAGTGTTTTTTTCTTTGCTACTTTTTTTCAAAATATCTCAAAAACGGCAGAAACTATTTTGATTAAAAAAATTGGGCGAAACCATGTCATTTCGCTCTACAAAAAGCCCTAATAAGTGAACATCGAAAAAATTATATTTTTCGAGATAATAATTGTTTTGTAAAAATGTCTGTTATTGTGCGTTACCAAATATTATGTACGAGCTAGCTCAAAAACTAGTGTCAATATCGAAACCAAATTCCACACGTAATTTTAATCTCATCCAGATTAAGAACTGCTTAGATTTTGGTGATATCGACCCAAAATTATGGGGGGTGGAAGGGGTAAAAAATGAAAAATCTAGGCCATTTGAGCAAACAAAACCAAATTTTGTATACATAATCAGTGGAACCCCAGAAGTCTAACCAAACTAACCGCCCAAAATGGGCGGGGGGGGGGGGGGGAGCGTAGGGACAAAAAATGAAAATCTAGGCCCTTTCTACCAAACTCAACCAGATCTTGTATACATTATCAATGGGACCCCAGAAATCTATAAATGCAAAAACTAACCGCCCAAAATGAGGGGGGGGGGGTGTATGGTCAAAAAATGAAAATCTAGGCCTTTGTATCAAACTCAACCAAATTTTGTATACATAATCAGTGGCCCCACAGTAATCTAAAAATGCAAAAACTAACCCCCCTCCCCTACATGAATATAAATAATTTTATTAAATATTAATGTAAGTGAGGGGCCAGTTTGTATGGTAAAGTCAAGTGGATGGCCACATCAGAACACGTCAGCTTATTTCTAATATTACTGTTACTCAACTACAATTATTTTACTGCGTTGGGGCTGGATTTACGAAGAGACTCGAAAAAGTTTCCAATCTCAACTCCAATTTGAAAAGATCGACTTATATTTGCACAATTAGTTTAGAAACATTCTGTATTTGAAATAATTTTGTTTCCTATTAAGCTAGTATTGGATTGGATTGGTGAGGATGGGATGAGATATTATGAAACCAATCGACTTGATTGGGGAATAATGGAATTGAAATAATTATCGGAAAAGAGGTTTTTTTATCTAATTAGATTTTTCCTCTTATTAAAAACAAGGACTAAAGATGAATAAGGACACTCGATGGTGGGAGAAGTAATCTCCGGAATCGAAGCAACATACAATGTATACATTAATTAATGTAAAATAATTGGTTTAATAAGAATTTATTAAAAAAAAAAAAAATTAAAAAAAATTAAGCTTAGTATTAGTATTTTAATGTATATATTATATTGTTTTTGTATTTTTGTTACTTTCCGGAAACAAAAACAAGTGATTATGATGAGAAATACGAAGAATGTTATTTGATAAAAATAAGCTGACGTGTTCTGATGTGGCCATCCACTTGACTTTACCATACAACCTGGACACTCACTTTTATTTAACAATAAACAAAATTATTTATAATCATGAAGGGGTGGGAGTTTTTGCATTTTTATACTTCTGGGGTCCCACTTATTATGTTTACAAAATTTGGTTGAGTTTGGTACAAGAGCCTAGATTATCATTTTTTGACCCTACACTACCCCTATTTTGGGGGGTTGGTTTTTGCATTTTTTGACTTCTGGGGAACCACTGATTATGTATACAAAATTTGGTTGAGTTTGGTACAAGAGCCTAGATTATCATTTTTTGACCCTACACTCCCCCTATTTTGGGGGTTGGTTTTTGCATTTTTAGACTTCTTGGGGAACCAACTGATTATGTATACAAAATTTGGTTGAGTTTGGTACAAGGGCCTAGATTTTCATTTTTTGACCCTACTCCACCCCCCACCCCTCAATTGTGGGCGGTTGGTTTTTGCATTTTTAGACTTCTGGGGGTCCACTGATTATGTATACAAAATTTGGTTGAGTTTGCTCAAATGGCCTAGATTTTTAATTTTTAACACCCCCCCCCCCCCTTTAATTTTGTGTCGATATGCACCAGAATCTAATCAGCTCTTAATCTAAATGGACCAAAACTACGTGTGAAATTTTGTTTTGATATTCACACTAGTTTTTGAGCTAGCTCGTCTACTAAATTTGGCAACGCACAGACTAACAACCCGACAATCAAACAGAATAACTAACTAACAGACATTTTGACAAAATAATTATTATCTCGAAAAATATAATTTTTTCTATGTTCACTTATTAGGCCTTTTTTGTAGAGCGAAATGCCTCTCAATTTTTTTAATCAAAATAGTTTCAGCCGTTTTTGAGATATTTCGAAAAAAAAAGAAGGAAAAAACACTTTTTTTCATGCACGATTACAATACTTGACCATACCCTGTATGGTAAAGTAATAAAGAAATCTCAAATTGCCCAGGGGCAATTTAAATTTCCCATTCCCTGGCATGTAATAGACAAAATTGAATTATATTCCGCAACTCTTTTTGGAGGTTTTGTCATTGAAATATCTCCAGATGCTGAATTAATTCAAGGACTGGAGGGAGACGAATTAATTACCAATCGACTTGATTGGGGAATAATGGAATTGAAATAATTATCAGAAAACAGGTTTTTTTTATCTAATTAGATTTTTCCTCTTATTAAAAACGTGATGAATAAGGACACTCGATGGTGGAGAAGTAATCTCCGGAATCGAAGCAAAAATACAATGTATACATTAATTAATGTAAAATAATTGGTTTAATAAAATTTATAAAAAAAGAATTAATTCAAGGATTGGAGGGAGACGAATTAATTACCAATCGACTTGATTGGGGAATAATGGAACTGAAATAATTATCGGAAAAGAGGTTTTTTATCTAATTAGATTTTTCCTCTTATTAAAAACAAGGACTAAAGATCAATAAGGACACTCGATGGTGGAGAAGTAATCTCCGAATCGAAGCAAAAATACAATGTATACATTAATTAATGTAAAATAATTGGTTTAATAAAATTTATAAAAAAAAGAATTAATTCAAAATCTTTATGAATTTAAAGGACGCGATTAATTCAGATAAATTTATTTTATAATAATTGAAATCACTCAATTATCCTAAGAATTTGTAAAATTTTATTTCAATGTTTACAACAAATTAACAATAGCAAATTGAGGAAATATTTGCTTCAAATAACAGGTCTCCAAAAATCAAATCTCTCTAGAAGAGAACAGGTGATTTTTTCCCGTCTAAGAATCGGACATTGTTATTTAACACATGGTCACATTCTTCGGGGAGAATGTCCGCCCTGGTGCATCCCCTGTGATCAATTAGTCAATATAACTCATATACTATTCGAATGTCCTTTATATAGAAATCAGCGAATTAAAAATGACATTTTTTCAAGGGATATCTTAGAAGGGGAAGATTATATAAGTAACATAAAAAATTATCTCTCAGAGATAGACCTATTAAAGTACATTTAAAGGGTACTTATCCAAGGCTTTCAGACATATATTTCTATTCCTGTTTTTTTTTTATATTTGTTGTATTTATTTATTTACCTATTTATCTACGAGCTTTTCGTTCGTGCCGAAGGCACGCCCTCGAAGCTCGGCCCCTCCGGGCTGATGTCCCTGGCGGGCAGCGTCTCGATCAAAAAATTTTATTCCTTTCTTAAAAACCACACTCCAAATATATACCTGTAAACTCCCGAAAATACATAGTCTCTTAAAACTTTCAAGCGTCATTTTCGTCATGACACATCTACAGAAATGAGGCTCTAGATATGAATCTGGAAGTATTTTTTTTCTATAATCTACAGCATTCTGATATTTTTTGTGTGGAAATAGATTTATTTAAATAAGTGGGATCGTATGAGGAGGAGAATTATAATATATCATTTTTTTAAATTTGGGATCGATAATCGATATAAGGCTCCAAATAATTTAAAAGAGATCAGGTGTTGTTTGTATGACAGGCTGATCCTCGTATGTAGTATCTAATTAGATTTTATTAATACATAATTCTTCTGAGATACTTACTTATTTTTTTTAACATAATACAAATATAGAGTTAGTCTATAAATAGTTATTTTTGTCGAGAGTAACACTGTTATTGAAAATTGAAAATATTATCTAGCATCTATCTAATAAAGTAAAGAAAAAATTTAAAAAATTTCCAAAAATAAAAGACAAGATGCTTTAATAAGCATGACTCTATATTGGGGCGTAGCCACAAGGGTGGGGGTCAACCCCCTCCAGGGGGAGGGCTTATGGGATGAGTAACGTCAACGGCAAACCGCAATTACATATATTTCATATTTTTAATCAAGACTTATGTTCTTTTTTAATTTCTTGAAGTGTCAATTTGTTTTAATAAAAAAAAATTCCCACTAAATATTTTGGTTTATGGATTGGCCCCTTCCCCCCATGGAAATTTTCTGGCTACTCCACTGTTTCGGGGTACGAGCCCATCTTCAGTAAATCTAGAGAAAACATTTAGTATGTCACTAAACTCTAACTAGCACGACATATCTACTGTAAAACTACATAATAAGTATACCCACACATTTAGATTATAGATATAATTCAATTCAGAAAAAGTCATCCATCTCTCTCTAAATGAAAACTTTAATAAGAATTTAATTTGTTAATTTTCTAGTTAATAATTTGAGGATATATTTTTAGCTCGAAAGATAATGAAGGTTTTTATTTAATGAACTCGACATCCGGCTTCATCATTTTACATCGATGCCATCAACTGATTAAGTTTTTAATAGATATTCTTCAACTTTATTTTGATTAAAAAAAGAGTATGATTTCATCAAGGAGACAAAATAATTCGTAACATCTGCAGATGGTTCGTCAATCAAGAGATCTCGTATAATATTGAAGGAGTTTTTTTTTTTTTTAAATTGTCTCTGTCCCAAAAACCATCATGAATAACTTTGCAGTGTTTATATTATCCGAGATTAACTTATTGAAAATAATAGGTATATTTAAAAAAGCGGGTTTTTATTTTAAAATACACTCTAAAGAGAAAAATAAATTTTTATTTAGAATTTTAGACTTACTCTAAAAATTTGCAAATAGACATGACAAAAAATAAAAGCATGTACGCTTTTAACTTTAAATTTAATTGAAATAAGAGCCTTCCTTGTTTTTTTCAATGCAAGTATGAAAATAATCTGGATATTGAAGAAAAAATTATTTTCTACTATTTACTGTATTTTAAATTGTGTTAACTTATTTTTATTTTAAACTTTTTAATCTTTGTTAATTACATAGTAAATACAGGGTGCCCACAGGGCGTGAGGCATGAAATTGTTGCATTTTAGCATTATATATGCTAAAAATAAAAACGGTCAAGTCTTATAACTTCAACAAAAGGTAATAAAAAGTTCTTCTATAGTTCTTTAGAAGTGAATAAAATGGGGGTGGGGGTAATTTTCTTTAAAACTGGGGGGGCTACTTTCCGTGAAACTGGGGGGGGTGATTCATGAAGCTAGGGGAGACACCCCTGGTAAATATCTAATGTTTGCTTCAATACTTTTACAAACTGATACCAAACTTAAACTTAAATGTTCATTCCCTAGTCGAAATTTAAACCCCTCATTAAGCCTTCTAAGGTAGTTCTTATTTAGGACTTGGGAGCTCAAAGTAGATTCTATTTCTATCTTGAATTAGGTCAGACTTTGGACCGCAAAGGGGTACAAATTTCCCGTTTTACCAGTTTTGGGATTCAAAGTCGGTTCTGATGGGAATAAAAATTAGGGCCTATTCCCTATGGATCATAATAAAAATAATAAATAAATAATAAAAATTATTATATTCTTTATTTTTTTACATAGCTCATTCATGAAGCTAAGGGGGACATCCCTGGTAAATAGCTAATGTTTGCTTCAATACTTTTACAAAGTGATACCAAACTCGAACTTCTTAAATGTACATTAGTCTGGAATTTACCATTGTTGAGATATGACTATGTTCATTTTATGGGGGTTTCTCCTCCCCATCTCAAATTTTCCCCCTTAGACATAAAAATTTTGAAATTTTTAATTTTTCCCATAAGTTTTATGTCATTATCTAGTGGTCAATCGAATTTCAGCCCTGTAACTTATTAAGAAGTAAGAAATCATCCATCGTCAAAAAGTAAGAAGGATCAACGTTTTGGTGGTAGCTGAAGTGATAGAAACATCGGGTATTTGTGTTTGTGTTTTTAAAATATAAACTTATATTAAACATGGCATAATGTGGGGCATTTAAATAAGTTTTAAACTCTGGTGAAACCCCCATTAAATGAAAATAGTCATATCACAACAATGGTAAATTCCAGACTAAAGAACTTTTAAGATCAAGTTTGGTATCAGTTTATTAAAGCAAACATTAACTATTTTCTATGCAAATAACAAAGATTGAAAAGTTAAAATATATATATATATAAGTATTAACAAGTATAGTAGCAGTACTGCACCCTATCTGAAAAGAGGGACTAAACATCTCACTTGTTCTCCTTTTTTCTTGTTACTGTTACTCAACTACAATTATTTACGTGAAACTTTTCTTGAAATTCTAGATCTAGATTTATATAAAATCTAAAAGAACTCTCATTTAAAAAACAACAACTTGTTTTTCAATAATGGCAAGTAAATATTGGATCATGGCATATCGGTTTATACATGGGCGCCTTGTGTTTCCATTCCTCTTCTCCAGGTAATCAATCAATGTCAATTTATATTGCAAGACTCTGGCCTGCTTCGGTTTGGTAGTATTTTTTACTTTACTCCCTTTAATTATAATTAATAAAATATAAGATTCCCCCGAAAATTCGAATTCCGATTTCACATTATTCTATGAAAAAAAAATGTTATTTTTTCTAGTACCTAGGTAATTATTAGAGTCTGGTTTTGGTGCGAGGTGAAACATATTTTAATAAAAGTAAAAATATTTTTTGAAAAATTAATATTTTCTATGAGTTATTTACTACATAGGTCACTTGTTTCACATCTAAGTGGTAGAACACCATTAATTTTTCAGGACTAAGCAGTGTTAATAATTATTTATTAGAGAGTCTAGTGATGGTGCGAGGTGAAACAAGTGACCTAGTAAATAACTCATAGTAAATAATAATTTTCCAAAAAATGTTTATACTTTTTACTTTATCCAATGCAAAGCATGGGGAAATTATTGTAATCGGTCTCGTGGCAAGCGCGACTTCAAAGGGTCCTCAGGTAAATACTAAGGAACCCATGGTCTCAATTAAAGTCACAAATTGTATTATTCAATTAGATTGAACTTTATCACGTAAGGTTTTGACAAAAATTAGATGGGGTCTCGTCCAGAACCCAAAAAGTGCGATTTTTTCATTGTGTGCGTGCGGATGGATGGTTGAATGGATGTGGATGTGTTTTTTTCGTCGACGATTTTTTCTACACCGTAAAACCGATTGAAATGAAATTGAAAACCTATTTATTTCAGTACTTTTTTAGTTTTTTCTAAATATCTTGAAAATGACTTAACCAATTTTGATTAAATTTAATATCCTAATTAAGATAGATGGATAGATACGTCTAGACATAAGAAATCGGTATATCTGTAGACTTAGGATAGATAGCCATGATAACATGTAAATAAATAATAAAATTATTTAGAATTTATAAAGTAAATTTTAAAGGTCAGGTTGGCCGAGTTGGTAAAGTACATGACTTCTAATCAAGCTAACAGGGTTCAAGCCCGACTCGCTGCAAACCGACTTTAATCTGATCGCTACATAATAGAGAAAAATAAAGTAAATTTGCATTTAATTGTTTAATTGAAACAGTTGTTCGATTCACTTCAAATCATATCACTTGGGGTGGTTTAGATCCAGTTTGACTCTCTTCTCCAGTTAGGATATTAGAATTCAAGTGGACCCGGGTTCGAATCCGACTCCGAGGCAACCGGCTAAAAATCTGATCCCTGCATAGAAATCTTAATTTAATATCAGTATCTTAAATTGGCTGATGGATAGAAAGGCCGAAAAGCCAAAAAGACAAAAAAAAAGAATATATTAGAAATAATCGATGAGCCGAGCCAAACTGGATCTAACCAAACCGAACTGATATGATTTGTATTTAACTTATTTTTTTTTAATCCGACATTATTTACAAAAAAAAAAAAAAAAAAAAACGAGCTTATTTTTATTTTATCCAATGCGAAATCTTAATAAAATTTATTTAGGTCAAGCTTGGGAGGAGTGAATTATTCCAAAGATGCTCTTTTTCCCTTTATCGAAATTATCGAAAGGAGATGCGCAAACTTGTATTTTCTCCTTATCTCGCCGTTGAAAACAAGCTCAGACAAGTCTTGCAAATTATTTTTTTTTCATTTGCCTTCTTACCTTTATCTAATACGAACCAATTGAAATGAAATTAAAAACTTATCATTATTTTAACAAAATGAAGCGCTGATTAATTTTTGGTACATATCGGCCCACAAACATTATTACTTTATTTCAGTACTTTTTAGTTTTTTCTAAATATCTTGAAAATTATTTAACCAATTTTGATGAAATTTAATCTCCTAATTAAGTACGTTGGGGACCACAAAAAAGGTTAAATTAAGTTTTTAGTATAATTATATTTTAAATTACTTTACCCTAGAGTGGATAGGTTTCTCTCTGTGAAATGCTAAAAATTTGAGAAGAAATTTTATAAGTAACCATAGCATGCGTTGTTTTCTTATCCGTTACCTTTGCTGAAGACATAGAGGAATCGACTTAAAATCAAAAATAGCGATTGATTCATCTATATAGAGGAATAAAAATTCTTCAAGTTTGAGTTGTTTACCATGAAAATATTTAGTCGTTTTGATTTTAAGTCGATTCTTCCACGAGTTCAATAGAGGTTGCCATTAATAGTCAAAACATCAAAAATGGAATGCAATAAGGTTTTCTAGTATTAGATAAGAATCGATTGCTATTTTTGATTTTAAGTCGATTCCTCCATGTCCTCAGCAATGGTTACCAATAATAATCGAAACGTTTAAAATCCAATGTAGAATGGTCATTCCTCGAATATTACATGAAAATTGATCACTATTTTTTAATTTAATTCAACATGGACTGGCAAATAGCAAGAGATATCTGATCAAGGTAGTAATTAAAATATCTCCTTGATATAAATAGTAATTCATTTTTGATATAATTTTTACTTTTTCAAATGAAAATTTGTCATTTTGGACAACGGAGTATATAAAAGACGTGAATCTCAAATATAAATTCAAATTAAAAAAGATAAATTTCGATCTCTTTTTACTTAATATTTATTTTGATCATTGACTAAATGTCTCTGTCGATGTGTGTGTGTATTTAAACCAACAATAGAATACTATTGATCAAGGTAGTAATTAAAATATCTCCTTGATATAAATAGTAATTCATTTTTGAGAAAATTTTTACTTTTTTCAAATGAAAATTTGTCATTTTGGACAACGGAGTATATAAAAGAGTGAATCTCAAATATAAATTCAAATTAAAAAAGATAAATTTCGATCTCTTTTTACTTAATATTTATTTTGATCATTGACTAAATGTCTCTGTCGGAATACTATTGATCAAGGTGGTAATTAAAATATCTCCTTCATATAAATAGTAATTCATTTTTGAGAAAAATTTTTACTTTTTTCAAATGAAAATTTGTCATTTTGGACAACGGAGTATATAAAAGAGTGAATCTCAAATATAAATTCAAATTAAAAAAGATAAATTTCGATCTCTTTTTTCTTAATATTTATTTTGATCATTGACTAAATGTCTCTGTCGATGTGTGTGTGTATTTAAACCAACAATAGAATACTATTGATCAAGGTAGTAATTAAAATATCTCCTTCATATAAATAGTAATTCATTTTTGATATAATTTTTACTTTTTTCAAATGAAAATTTGTCATTTTGGACAACGGAGTATATAAAAGAGTGAATCTCAAATATAAATTCAAATTAAAAAAGATAAATTTCGATCTCTTTTTACTTAATATTTATTTTGATCATTGACTAAATGTCTCTGTCGATGTGTGTGTGTATTTAAACCAACAATAGAATACTATTGATCAAGGTAGTAATTAAAATATCTCCTTGATATAAATAGTAATTCATTTTTGATATAATTTTTACTTTTTTCAAATGAAAATTTGTCATTTTGGACAACGGAGTATATAAAGAGTGAATCTCAAATATAAATTCAAATTAAAAAAGATAAATTTCGATCTCTTTTTACTTAATATTTATTTTGATCATTGACTAAATGTCTCTGTCGATGTGTGTGTGTATTTAAACCAACAATAGAATACTATTGATCAAGGTAGTAATTAAAATATCTCCTTCATATAAATAGTAATTCATTTTTGATATAATTTTTACTTTTTTCAAATGAAAATTTGTCATTTTGGACAACGGAGTATATAAAAGAGTGAATCTCAAATCTAAAGTCAAATTGAAAATGATAAATTTCGATCTCTTTTTACTTAATATTTATTTTGATCATTGACTAAATATTTTTGAGAAAAATTTATACTTTTTGTCAAATGAGAAATTTGTCATTTTGGACAACGGAGTATATAAAAGAGTGAATCTCAAATATAAATTCAAATTAAAAAAAGATAAATTTCGATCTCTTTTTACTTAATATTTATTTTGATCATTGACTAAATGTCTCTGTCGATGTGTGTGTGTGTGTGTGTGTATTTAAACCAACAATAGAATACTATTGATCAAGGTAGTAATTAAAATATCTCCTTCATATAAATAGTAATTCATTTTTGAGAAAATTTTTACTTTTTTCAAATGAAAATTTGTCATTTTAGACAACGGAGTATATAAAAGAGTGAGTCTCAAATATAAATTCAAATTAAAAAAGATAAATTTCGATCTCTTTTTACTTAATATTTATTTTGATCATTGACTAAATGTCTCTGTCGATGTGTTGTTGTCTATTTAAACCAACAATAGAATACTATTGATCAAGGTGGTAATTAAAATATCTCCTTCATATAAATAGTAATTCATTTTTGAGAAAATTTATACTTTTTTCAAATGAAAATTTGTCATTTTGGACAACGGAGTATATAAAAGAGTGAATCTCAAATATAAATTCAAATTAAAAAGATAAATTTCGATCTCTTTTTACTTAATATTTATTTTGATCATTGACTAAATGTCTCTGTCGATGTGTGTGTGTATTTAAACCAACAATAGAATACTATTGATCAAGGTGGTATTTAAAATATCTCCTTCATATAAATAGTAATTCATTTTTGAGAAAATTTATACTTTTTTCAAATGAAAATTTGTCATTTTGGACAACGGAGTATATAAAAGAGTGAATCTCAAATATAAATTCAAATTAAAAAAGATAAATTTCGATCTCTTTTTACTTAATATTTATTTTGATCATTGACTAAATGTCTCTGTCGATGTGTGTGTGTGTGTGTGTGTGTATTTAAACCAACAATAGAATACTATTGATCAAGGTGGTAATTAAAATATCTCCTTCATATAAATAGTAATTCATTTTTGAGAAAATTTATACTTTTTTCAAATGAAAATTTGTCATTTTGGACAACGGAGTATATAAAAGAGTGAATCTCAAATATAAATTCAAATTAAAAAAGATAAATTTCGATCTCTTTTTACTTAATATTTATTTTGATCATTGACTAAATGTCTCTGTCGATGTGTGTGTGTATTTAAACCAACAATAGAATACTATTGATCAAGGTGGTATTTAAAATATCTCCTTCATATAAATAGTAATTCATTTTTGAGAAAATTTTTACTTTTTTCAAATGAAAATTTGTCATTTTGGACAACGGAGTATATAAAAGAGTGAATCTCAAATATAAATTCAAATTAAAAAAGATAAATTTCGATCTCTTTTTACTTAATATTTATTTTGATCATTGACTAAATGTCTCTGTCGATGTGTGTGTGTATTTAAACCAACAATAGAATACTATTGATCAAGGTGGTAATTAAAATATCTCCTTCATATAAATAGTAATTCATTTTTGAGAAAATTTATACTTTTTTCAAATGAAAATTTGTCATTTTGGACAACGGAGTATATAAAAGAGTGAATCTCAAATATAAATTCAAATTAAAAAAGATAAATTTCGATCTCTTTTTACTTAATATTTATTTTGATCATTGACTAAATGTCTCTGTCGATGTGTGTGTGTATTTAAACCAACAATAGAATACTATTGATCAAGGTGGTATTTAAAATATCTCCTTCATATAAATAGTAATTCATTTTTGAGAAAATTTATACTTTTTTCAAATGAAAATTTGTCATTTTGGACAACGGAGTATATAAAAGAGTGAATCTCAAATATAAATTCAAATTAAAAAAGATAAATTTCGATCTCTTTTTACTTAATATTTATTTTGATCATTGACTAAATGTCTCTGTCGATGTGTGTGTGTATTTAAACCAACAATAGAATACTATTGATCAAGGTGGTATTTAAAATATCTCCTTCATATAAATAGTAATTCATTTTTGAGAAAATTTATACTTTTTTCAAATGAAAATTTGTCATTTTGGACAACGGAGTATATAAAAGAGTGAATCTCAAATATAAATTCAAATTAAAAAAGATAAATTTCGATCTCTTTTTACTTAATATTTATTTTGATCATTGACTAAATGTCTCTGTCGATGTGTGTGTGTATTTAAACCAACAATAGAATACTATTGATCAAGGTAGTAATTAAAATATCTCCTTGATATAAATAGTAATTCATTTTTGATATAATTTTTACTTTTTTCAAATGAAAATTTGTCATTTTGGACAACGGAGTATATAAAAGTGTGAATCTCAAATATAAATTGAAATTAAAAAAGATAAATTTCGACCTCTTTTTACTTAATATTTATTTTCATCATTGACTAAATGTCTCTGTCGATGTGTGTGTGTATTTAAACCAACAATAGAATACTATTGATCAAGCGTGGTATTTAAAATATCTCCTTCATATAAATAGTAATTCATTTTTTGAGAAAATGTATACTTTTTTTCAAATGAAAATTTGTCATTTTGGACAACGGAGTATATAAAAGAGTGAATCTCAAATATAAATTCAAATTAAAAAAGATAAATTTCGATCTCTTTTTACTTAATATTTATTTTGATCATTGACTAAATGTCTCTGTCGATGTGTGTGTGTATTTAAACCAACAATAGAATACTATTGATCAAGGTGGTAATTAAAATATCTCCTTCATATAAATAGTAATTCATTTTTGAGAAAATTTTTACTTTTTTCAAATGAAAATTTGTCATTTTGGACAACGGAGTATATAAAAGAGTGAATCTCAAATATAAATTCAAATTAAAAAAGATAAATTTCGATCTCTTTTTACTTAATATTTATTTTGATCATTGACTAAATGTCTCTGTCGATGTGTGTGTGTATTTAAACCAACAATAGAATACTATTGATCAAGGTGGTATTTAAAATATCTCCTTCATATAAATAGTAATTCATTTTTGAGAAAATTTATACTTTTTTCAAATGAAAATTTGTCATTTTGGACAACGGAGTATATAAAAGAGTGAATCTCAAATATAAATTCAAATTAAAAAAGATAAATTTCGATCTCTTTTTACTTAATATTTATTTTGATCATTGACTAAATGAATACTATTGATCAAGGTAGTAATTAAAATATCTCCTTGATATAAATAGTAATTCATTTTTGATATAATTTTTACTTTTTTCAAATGAAAATTTGTCATTTTGGACAACGGAGTATATAAAAGAGTGAATCTCAAATATAAATTCAAATTAAAAAAGATAAATTTCGATCTCTTTTTACTTAATATTTATTTTGATCATTGACTAAATGTCTCTGTCGATGTGTGTGTGTATTTAAACCAACAATAGAATACTATTGATCAAGGTGGTATTTAAAATATCTCCTTCATATAAATAGTAATTCATTTTTGAGAAAATTTATACTTTTTTCAAATGAAAATTTGTCATTTTGGACAACGGAGTATATAAAAGAGTGAATCTCAAATATAAATTCAAATTAAAAAAGATAAATTTCGATCTCTTTTTACTTAATATTTATTTTGATCATTGACTAAATGTCTCTGTCGATGTGTGTGTGTATTTAAACCAACAATAGAATACTATTGATCAAGGTGGTATTTAAAATATCTCCTTCATATAAATAGTAATTCATTTTTGAGAAAATTTATACTTTTTTCAAATGAAAATTTGTCATTTTGGACAACGGAGTATATAAAAGAGTGAATCTCAAATATAAATTCAAATTAAAAAAGATAAATTTCGATCTCTTTTTACTTAATATTTATTTTGATCATTGACTAAATGTCTCTGTCGATGTGTGTGTGTATTTAAACCAACAATAGAATACTATTGATCAAGGTAGTAATTAAAATATCTCCTTCATATAAATAGTAATTCATTTTTGAGAAACTTTATACTTTTTTTTCAAATGAAAAAATCGTCATTTTGGACAACGGAGTATATAAAAGAGTGAAACTCAAATATAAATTCAAATTAAAAATGATAAATTTCGGTCTCTGTCGATGTGTGTGTGTATTTAAACCAACAATAGAATACTATTGATCAAGGTAGTAATTAAAATATCTCCTTGATATAAATAGTAATTCATTTTTGATATAATTTTTACTTTTTTCAAATAAAAATTTGTCATTTTGGACAACGGAGTATATAAAAGAGTGAATCTCAAATCTAAAGTCAAATTGAAAATGATAAATTTCGATCTCTTTTTACTTAATATTTATTTTGATCATTGACTAAATGTCTCTGTCGATGTGTGTGTGTGTGTGTGTGTGTATTTAAACCAACAATAGAATACTATTGATCAAGGTAGTAATTAAAATATCTCCTTGATATAAATAGTAATTCATTTTTGAGAAAATTTTTACTTTTTTCAAATGAAAATTTGTCATTTTGGACAACCGAGTATATAAAAGAGTGAATCTCAAATATAAATTCAAATTAAAAATGATAAATTTCGATCTCTTTTTACTTAATATTTATTTTGATCATTGACTAAATGTCTCTGTCGATGTGTGTGTGTATTTAAACCAACAATAGAATACTATTGATCAAGGTAGTAATTAAAATATCTCCTTGATATAAATAGTAATTCATTTTTGATATAATTTTTACTTTTTTCAAATGAAAATTTGTCATTTTGGACAACGGAGTATATAAAAGACTGAATCTCAAATATAAATTCAAATTAAAAAAGATAAATTCCGATCTCTTTTTACTTAATATTTATTTTGATGAATACTATTGATCAAGGTAGTAATTAAAATATCTCCTTGATATAAATAGTAATTCATTTTTGAGAAAATTTTTACTTTTTTCAAATGAAAATTTGTCATTTTGGACAACGGAGTATATAAAAGTGAATCTCAAATATAAATTCAAATTAAAAATGATAAATTTCGATCTCTTTTTACTTAATATTTATTTTGATCATTGACTAAATGTCTCTGTCGATTGTGTGTGTGTGTGTGTGTATTTAAACCAACAATAGAATACTATTGATCAAGGTAGTAATTAAAATATCTCCTTCATATAAATAGTAATTCATTTTTGAGAAAATTTTTACTTTTTTCAAATGAAAATTTGTCATTTTGGACAACGGAGTATATAAAAGAGTGAATCTCAAATATAAATTCAAATTAAAAAAGATAAATTTCGATCTCTTTTTACTTAATATTTATTTTGATCATTGACTAAATGTCTCTGTCGATGTGTGTGTGTATTTAAACCAACAATAGAATACTATTGATCAAGGTAGTAATTAAAATATCTCCTTGATATAAATAGTAATTCATTTTTGATATAATTTTTACTTTTTCAAATAAAAATTTGTCATTTTGGACAACGGAGTATATAAAAGAGTGAATCTCAAATCTAAAGTCAAATTGAAAATGATAAATTTCGATCTCTTTTTACTTAATATTTATTTTGATCATTGACTAAATGTCTCTGTCGATGTGTGTGTGTGTGTGTGTGTATTTAAACCAACAATAGAATACTATTGATCAAGGTAGTAATTAAAATATCTCCTTCATATAAATAGTAATTCATTTTTGATATAATTTTTACTTTTTTCAAATGAAAATTTGTCATTTTGGACAACGGAGTATATAAAAGAGTGAATCTCAAATATAAATTCAAATTAAAAAAGATAAATTTCGATCTCTTTTACTTAATATTTATTTTGATCATTGACTAAATGTCTCTGTCGATGTGTGTGTGTATTTAAACCAACAATAGAATACTATTGATCAAGGTAGTAATTAAAATATCTCCTTCATATAAATAGTAATTCATTTTTGAAAAAATTTTTACTTTTTTCAAATGAAAATTTGTCATTTTGGACAACGGAATTGACTAAATGTCTCTGTCGATGTGTGTCTGTATTTAAACCAACAATAGAATACTATTGATCAAGGTAGTAATTAAAATATCTCCTTGATATAAATAGTAATTCATTTTTGATATAATTTTTACTTTTTCAAATGAAAATTTGTCATTTTGGACAACGGAGTATATAAAAGAGTGAATCTCAAATATAAATTCAAATTAAAAAAGATAAATTTCGATCTCTTTTTACTTAATATTTATTTTGATCATTGACTAAATGTCTCTGTCGATGTGTGTGTGTATTTAAACCAACAATAGAATACTATTGATCAAGGTAGTAATTAAAATATCTCCTTCATATAAATAGTAATTCATTTTTGAGAAAATTTTTACTTTTTCAAATGAAAATTTGTCATTTTGGACAACGGAGTATATAAAAGAGTGAATCTCAAATATAAATTCAAATTAAAAATGATAAATTTCGATCTCTTTTTACTTAATATTTATTTTGATCATTGACTAAATGTCTCTGTCGATGTGTGTGTGTATTTAAACCAACAATAGAATACTATTGATCAAGGTAGTAATTAAAATATCTCCTTCATATAAATAGTAATTCATTTTTGATATAATTTTTACTTTTTTCAAATGAAAATTTGTCATTTTGGACAACGGAGTATATAAAAAGAGTGAATCTCAAATATAAATTCAAATTAAAAAGATAAATTTCGATCTCTTTTTACTTAATATTTATTTTGATCATTGACTAAATGTCTCTGTCGATGTGTGTGTGTATTTAAACCAACAATAGAATACTATTGATCAAGGTGGTATTTAAAATATCTCCTTCATATAAATAGTAATTCATTTTTGAGAAAATTTATACTTTTTTCAAATGAAAATTTGTCATTTTGGACAACGGAGTATATAAAAGAGTGAATCTCAAATATAAATTCAAATTAAAAAAGATAAATTTCGATCTCTTTTTACTTAATATTTATTTTGATCATTGACTAAATGTCTCTGTCGATGTGTGTGTGTATTTAAACCAACAATAGAATACTATTGATCAAGGTGGTATTTAAAATATCTCCTTCATATAAATAGTAATTCATTTTTGAGAAAATTTATACTTTTTTCAAATGAAAATTTGTCATTTTGGACAACGGAGTATATAAAAGAGTGAATCTCAAATATAAATTCAAATTAAAAAAGATAAATTTCGATCTCTTTTTACTTAATATTTATTTTGATCATTGACTAAATGTCTCTGTCGATGTGTGTGTGTGTGTGTGTGTATTTAAACCAACAATAGAATACTATTGATCAAGGTAGTAATTAAAATATCTCCTTCATATAAATAGTAATTCATTTTTGATATAATTTTTACTTTTTTCAAATGAAAATTTGTCATTTTGGACAACGGAGTATATAAAAGAGTGAATCTCAAATATAAATTCAAATTAAAAAAGATAAATTTCGATCTCTTTTTACTTAATATTTATTTTGATCATTGACTAAATGTCTCTGTCGATGTGTGTGTGTATTTAAACCAACAATAGAATACTATTGATCAAGGTAGTAATTAAAATATCTCCTTCATATAAATAGTAATTCATTTTTGATATAATTTTTACTTTTTTCAAATGAAAATTTGTCATTTTGGACAACGGAGTATATAAAAGAGTGAATCTCAAATATAAATTCAAATTAAAAAAGATAAATTTCGATCTCTTTTTACTTAATATTTATTTTGATCATTGACTAAATGTCTCTGTCGATGTGTGTGTGTATTTAAACCAACAATAGAATACTATTGATCAAGGTAGTAATTAAAATATCTCCTTGATATAAATAGTAATTCATTTTTGATATAATTTTTACTTTTTTCAAATGAAAATTTGTCATTTTGGACAACGGAGTATATAAAAGAGTGAATCTCAAATCTAAAGTCAAATTGAAAATGATAAATTTCGATCTCTTTTTACTTAATATTTATTTTGATCATTGACTAAATGTCTCTGTCGATGTGTGTGTGTGTGTGTGTGTATTTAAACCAACAATAGAATACTATTGATCAAGGTAGTAATTAAAATATCTCCTTCATATAAATAGTAATTCATTTTTGATATAATTTTTACTTTTTTCAAATGAAAATTTGTCATTTTGGACAACGGAGTATATAAAAGAGTGAATCTCAAATATAAATTCAAATTAAAAAAGATAAATTTCGATCTCTTTTTACTTAATATTTATTTTGATCATTGACTAAATGTCTCTGTCGATGTGTGTGTGTATTTAAACCAACAATAGAATACTATTGATCAAGGTGGTATTTAAAAAATATCTCCTTCATATAAATAGTAAATCATTTTTGATATAATTTTTACTTTTTTCAAATGAAAATTTGTCATTTTGGACAACGGAGTATATAAAAGAGTGAATCTCAAATATAAATTCAAATTAAAAAAGATAAATTTCGATCTCTTTTTACTTAATATTTATTTTGATCATTGACTAAATGTCTCTGTCGATGTGTGTGTGTATTTAAACCAACAATAGAATACTATTGATCAAGGTGGTATTTAAAATATCTCCTTCATATAAATAGTAATTCATTTTTGAGAAAATTTATACTTTTTTCAAATGAAAATTTGTCATTTTGGACAACGGAGTATATAAAAGAGTGAATCTCAAATATAAATTCAAATTAAAAAAGATAAATTTCGATCTCTTTTTACTTAATATTTATTTTGATCATTGACTAAATGTCTCTGTCGATGTGTGTGTGTATTTAAACCAACAATAGAATACTATTGATCAAGGTGGTATTTAAAATATCTCCTTCATATAAATAGTAATTCATTTTTGAGAAAATTTATACTTTTTTCAAATGAAAATTTGTCATTTTGGACAACGGAGTATATAAAAGAGTGAATCTCAAATATAAATTCAAATTAAAAAAGATAAATTTCGATCTCTTTTTACTTAATATTTATTTTGATCATTGACTAAATGTCTCTGTCGATGTGTGTGTGTATTTAAACCAACAATAGAATACTATTGATCAAGGTGGTATTTAAAATATCTCCTTCATATAAATAGTAATTCATTTTTGAGAAAATTTATACTTTTTTCAAATGAAAATTTGTCATTTTGGACAACGGAGTATATAAAAGAGTGAATCTCAAATATAAATTCAAATTAAAAAAGATAAATTTCGATCTCTTTTTACTTAATATTTATTTTGATCATTGACTAAATGTCTCTGTCGATGTGTGTGTGTATTTAAACCAACAATAGAATACTATTGATCAAGGTAGTAATTAAAATATCTCCTTCATATAAATAGTAATTCATTTTTGATATAATTTTTACTTTTTTCAAATGAAAATTTGTCATTTTGGACAACGGAGTATATAAAAGAGTGAATCTCAAATATAAATTCAAATTAAAAAGATAAATTTCGATCTCTTTTTACTTAATATTTATTTTGATCATTGACTAAATGTCTCTGTCGATGTGTGTGTGTATTTAAACCAACAATAGAATACTATTGATCAAGGTAGTAATTAAAATATCTCCTTCATATAAATAGTAATTCATTTTTGATATAATTTTTACTTTTTTCAAATGAAAATTTGTCATTTTGGACAACGGAGTATATAAAAGAGTGAATCTCAAATATAAATTCAAATTAAAAAAGATAAATTTCGATCTCTTTTTACTTAATATTTATTTTGATCATTGACTAAATGTCTCTGTCGATGTGTGTGTGTATTTAAACCAACAATAGAATACTATTGATCAAGGTAGTAATTAAAATATCTCCTTGATATAAATAGTAATTCATTTTTGATATAATTTTTACTTTTTCAAATAAAAATTTGTCATTTTGGACAACGGAGTATATAAAAGAGTGAATCTCAAATCTAAAGTCAAATTGAAAATGATAAATTTCTGATCTCTTTTTACTTAATATTTATTTTGATCATTGACTAAATGTCTCTGTCGATGTGTGTGTGTGTGTGTGTGTATTTAAACCAACAATAGAATACTATTGATCAAGGTAGTAATTAAAATATCTCCTTCATATAAATAGTAATTCATTTTTGATATAATTTTTACTTTTTTCAAATGAAAATTTGTCATTTTGGACAACGGAGTATATAAAAGAGTGAATCTCAAATATAAATTCAAATTAAAAAAGATAAATTTCGATCTCTTTTTACTTAATATTTATTTTGATCATTGACTAAATGTCTCTGTCGATGTGTGTGTGTATTTAAACCAACAATAGAATACTATTGATCAAGGTGGTATTTAAAATATCTCCTTCATATAAATAGTAATTCATTTTTGAGAAAATTTATACTTTTTTCAAATGAAAATTTGTCATTTTGGACAACGGAGTATATAAAAGAGTGAATCTCAAATATAAATTCAAATTAAAAAAGATAAATTTCGATCTCTTTTTACTTAATATTTATTTTGATCATTGACTAAATGTCTCTGTCGATGTGTGTGTATTTAAACCAACAATAGAATACTATTGATCAAGGTGGTATTTAAAATATCTCCTTCATATAAATAGTAATTCATTTTTGAGAAAATTTATACTTTTTTCAAATGAAAATTTGTCATTTTGGACAACGGAGTATATAAAAGAGTGAATCTCAAATATAAATTCAAATTAAAAAAGATAAATTTCGATCTCTTTTTACTTAATATTTATTTTGATCATTGACTAAATGTCTCTGTCGATGTGTGTGTGTATTTAAACCAACAATAGAATACTATTGATCAAGGTGGTATTTAAAATATCTCCTTCATATAAATAGTAATTCATTTTTGAGAAAATTTATACTTTTTTCAAATGAAAATTTGTCATTTTGGACAACGGAGTATATAAAAGAGTGAATCTCAAATATAAATTCAAATTAAAAAAGATAAATTTCGATCTCTTTTTACTTAATATTTATTTTGATCATTGACTAAATGTCTCTGTCGATGTGTGTGTGTATTTAAACCAACAATAGAATACTATTGATCAAGGTAGTAATTAAAATATCTCCTTCATATAAATAGTAATTCATTTTTGATATAATTTTTACTTTTTTCAAATGAAAATTTGTCATTTTGGACAACGGAGTATATAAAAGAGTGAATCTCAAATCTAAAGTCAAATTGAAAATGATAAATTTCGATCTCTTTTTACTTAATATTTATTTTGATCATTGACTAAATGTCTCTGTCGATGTGTGTGTGTGTGTGTGTGTATTTAAACCAACAATAGAATACTATTGATCAAGGTAGTAATTAAAATATCTCCTTCATATAAATAGTAATTCATTTTTGATATAATTTTTACTTTTTTCAAATGAAAATTTGTCATTTTGGACAACGGAGTATATAAAAGAGTGAATCTCAAATATAAATTCAAATTAAAAAAGATAAATTTCGATCTCTTTTTACTTAATATTTATTTTGATCATTGACTAAATGTCTCTGTCGATGTGTGTGTGTATTTAAACCAACAATAGAATACTATTGATCAAGGTGGTATTTAAAATATCTCCTTCATATAAATAGTAATTCATTTTTGAGAAAATTTATACTTTTTTCAAATGAAAATTTGTCATTTTGGACAACGGAGTATATAAAAGAGTGAATCTCAAATATAAATTCAAATTAAAAAAGATAAATTTCGATCTCTTTTTACTTAATATTTATTTTGATCATTGACTAAATGTCTCTGTCGATGTGTGTGTGTATTTAAACCAACAATAGAATACTATTGATCAAGGTGGTATTTAAAATATCTCCTTCATATAAATAGTAATTCATTTTTGAGAAAATTTATACTTTTTTCAAATGAAAATTTGTCATTTTGGACAACGGAGTATATAAAAGAGTGAATCTCAAATATAAATTCAAATTAAAAAAGATAAATTTCGATCTCTTTTTAGAATACTATTGATCAAGCTAGTAATTAAAATACCTCCTCCTGGATAAGAATAATAATCCATTTTTGATATAACTTTTACTTTTTACAGATAAAAATTTGTCATTTTGGACCACGGAGTATATAAAAGTGTGAATCTCAAATCTAAATTCAAATTGAAAATGATAAATTTCGATCTCTTTTTACTTAATATTTATTTTGATCATTGACTAAATGTCTCTGTCGATGTGTGTGTGTGTGTGTGTGTATTTAAACCAACAATAGAATACTATTGATCAAGGTAGTAATTAAAATATCTCCTTCATATAAATAGTAATTCATTTTTGATATAATTTTTAATTTTTTCAAATGAAAATTTGTCATTTTGGACAACGGAGTATATAAAAGAGTGAATCTCAAATATAAATTCAAATTAAAAAAGATAAATTTCGATCTCTTTTTACTTAATATTTATTTTGATCATTGACTAAATGTCTCTGTCGATGTGTGTGTGTATTTAAACCAACAATAGAATACTATTGATCAAGGTGGTATTTAAAATATCTCCTTCATATAAATAGTAATTCATTTTTGAGAAAATTTATACTTTTTTCAAATGAAAATTTGTCATTTTGGACAACGGAGTATATAAAAGAGTGAATCTCAAATATAAATTCAAATTAAAAAAGATAAATTTCGATCTCTTTTTACTTAATATTTATTTTGATCATTGACTAAATGTCTCTGTCGATGTGTGTCTGTATTTAAACCAACAATAGAATACTATTGATCAAGGTAGTAATTAAAATATCTCCTTCATATAAATAGTAATTCATTTTTGATATAATTTTTACTTTTTTCAAATGAAAATTTGTCATTTTGGACAACGGAGTATATAAAAGAGTGAATCTCAAATATAAATTCAAATTAAAAAAGATAAATTTCGATCTCTTTTTACTTAATATTTATTTTGATCATTGACTAAATGTCTCTGTCGATGTGTGTGTGTATTTAAACCAACAATAGAATACTATTGATCAAGGTGGTATTTAAAATATCTCCTTCATATAAATAGTAATTCATTTTTGAGAAAATTTATACTTTTTTCAAATGAAAATTTGTCATTTTGGACAACGGAGTATATAAAGAGTGAATCTCAAATATAAATTCAAATTAAAAAAGATAAATTTCGATCTCTTTTTACTTAATATTTATTTTGATCATTGACTAAATGTCTCTGTCGATGTGTGTCTGTATTTAAACCAACAATAGAATACTATTGATCAAGGTAGTAATTAAAATATCTCCTTCATATAAATAGTAATTCATTTTTGAGAAAATTTTTACTTTTTTCAAATGAAAATTTGTCATTTTGGACAACGGAATTTTTGAGAAAATTTATACTTTTTCAAATGAAAATTTGTCATTTTGGACAACGGAGTATATAAAAGAGTGAATCTCAAATATAAATTCAAATTAAAAAAGATAAATTTCGATCTCTTTTTACTTAATATTTATTTTGATCATTGACTAAATGTCTCTGTCGATGTGTGTGTGTATTTAAACCAACAATAGAATACTATTGATCAAGGTGGTATTTAAAATATCTCCTTCATATAAATAGTAATTCATTTTTGAGAAAATTTATACTTTTTTCAAATGAAAATTTGTCATTTTGGACAACGGAGTATATAAAAGAGTGAATCTCAAATATAAATTCAAATTAAAAAAGATAAATTTCGATCTCTTTTTACTTAATATTTATTTTGATCATTGACTAAATGTCTCTGTCGATGTGTGTGTGTATTTAAACCAACAATAGAATACTATTGATCAAGGTGGTATTTAAAATATCTCCTTCATATAAATAGTAATTCATTTTTGAGAAAATTTATACTTTTTTCAAATGAAAATTTGTCATTTTGGACAACGGAGTATATAAAAGAGTGAATCTCAAATATAAATTCAAATTAAAAAAGATAAATTTCGATCTCTTTTTACTTAATATTTATTTTGATCATTGACTAAATGTCTCTGTCGATGTGTGTGTGTATTTAAACCAACAATAGAATACTATTGATCAAGGTAGTAATTAAAATATCTCCTTCATATAAATAGTAATTCATTTTTGATATAATTTTTACTTTTTTCAAATGAAAATTTGTCATTTTGGACAACGGAGTATATAAAAGAGTGAATCTCAAATCTAAAGTCAAATTGAAAATGATAAATTTCGATCTCTTTTTACTTAATATTTATTTTGATCATTGACTAAATGTCTCTGTCGATGTGTGTGTGTGTGTGTGTTTAAACACCAATAGAATACTATTGATCAAGGTAGTAATTAAAATATCTCCTTGATATAAATAGTAATTCATTTTTGATATAATTTTTACTTTTTTCAAATGAAAATTTGTCATTTTGGACAACGGAGTATATAAAAGAGTGAATCTCAAATATAAATTCAAATTAAAAAAGATAAATTTCGATCTCTTTTTACTTAATATTTATTTTGATCATTGACTAAATGTCTCTGTCGATGTGTGTGTGTATTTAAACCAACAATAGAATACTATTGATCAAGGTAGTAATTAAAATATCTCCTTCATATAAATAGTAATTCATTTTTGATATAATTTTTACTTTTTCAAATGAAAATTTGTCATTTTGGACAACGGAGTATATAAAAGAGTGAATCTCAAATATAAATTCAAATTAAAAAAGATAAATTTCGATCTCTTTTTACTTAATATTTATTTTGATCATTGACTAAATGTCTCTGTCGATGTGTGTGTGTGTGTGTGTGTGTATTTAAACCAACAATAGAATACTATTGATCAAGGTAGTAATTAAAATATCTCCTTGATATAAATAGTAATTCATTTTTGATATAATTTTTACTTTTTTCAAATAAAAATTTGTCATTTTGGACAACGGAGTATATAAAAGAGTGAATCTCAAATCTAAAGTCAAATTGAAAATGATAAATTTCGATCTCTTTTTACTTAATATTTATTTTGATCATTGACTAAATGTCTCTGTCGATGTGTGTGTGTGTGTGTGTGTATTTAAACCAACAATAGAATACTATTGATCAAGGTAGTAATTAAAATATCTCCTTCATATAAATAGTAATTCATTTTTGATATAATTTTTACTTTTTTCAAATGAAAATTTGTCATTTTGGACAACGGAGTATATAAAAGAGTGAATCTCAAATATAAATTCAAATTAAAAAAGATAAATTTCGATCTCTTTTTACTTAATATTTATTTTGATCATTGACTAAATGTCTCTGTCGATGTGTGTGTGTATTTAAACCAACAATAGAATACTATTGATCAAGGTGGTATTTAAAATATCTCCTTCATATAAATAGTAATTCATTTTTGAGAAAATTTATACTTTTTTCAAATGAAAATTTGTCATTTTGGACAACGGAGTATATAAAAGAGTGAATCTCAAATATAAATTCAAATTAAAAAAAGATAAATTTCGATCTCTTTTTACTTAATATTTATTTTGATCATTGACTAAATGTCTCTGTCGATGTGTGTCTGTATTTAAACCAACAATAGAATACTATTGATCAAGGTAGTAATTAAAATATCTCCTTCATATAAATAGTAATTCATTTTTGATATAATTTTTACTTTTTTCAAATGAAAATTTGTCATTTTGGACAACGGAGTATATAAAAGAGTGAATCTCAAATATAAATTCAAATTAAAAAAGATAAATTTCGATCTCTTTTTACTTAATATTTATTTTGATCATTGACTAAATGTCTCTGTCGATGTGTGTGTGTATTTAAACCAACAATAGAATACTATTGATCAAGGTGGTATTTAAAATATCTCCTTCATATAAATAGTAATTCATTTTTGAGAAAATTTATACTTTTTTCAAATGAAAATTTGTCATTTTGGACAACGGAGTATATAAAAGAGTGAATCTCAAATATAAATTCAAATTAAAAAAGATAAATTTCGATCTCTTTTTTACTTAATATTTATTTTGATCATTGACTAAATGTCTCTGTCGATGTGTGTGTGTATTTAAACCAACAATAGAATACTATTGATCAAGGTAGTAATTAAAATATCTCCTTCATATAAATAGTAATTCATTTTTGATATAATTTTTACTTTTTCAAATGAAAATTTGTCATTTTGGACAACGGAGTATATAAAAGAGTGAATCTCAAATATAAATTCAAATTAAAAAAGATAAATTTCGATCTCTTTTTACTTAATATTTATTTTGATCATTGACTAAATGTCTCTGTCGATGTGTGTGTGTATTTAAACCAACAATAGAATACTATTGATCAAGGTGGTATTTAAAATATCTCCTTCATATAAATAGTAATTCATTTTTGAGAAAATTTATACTTTTTTCAAATGAAAATTTGTCATTTTGGACAACGGAGTATATAAAAGAGTGAATCTCAAATATAAATTCAAATTAAAAAAGATAAATTTCGATCTCTTTTTACTTAATATTTATTTTGATCATTGACTAAATGTCTCTGTCGATGTGTGTGTGTATTTAAACCAACAATAGAATACTATTGATCAAGGTGGTATTTAAAATATCTCCTTCATATAAATAGTAATTCATTTTTGAGAAAATTTATACTTTTTTCAAATGAAAATTTGTCATTTTGGACAACGGAGTATATAAAAGAGTGAATCTCAAATATAAATTCAAATTAAAAAAGATAAATTTCGATCTCTTTTTACTTAATATTTATTTTGATCATTGACTAAATGTCTCTGTCGATGTGTGTGTGTGTGTGTGTGTATTTAAACCAACAATAGAATACTATTGATCAAGGTAGTAATTAAAATATCTCCTTCATATAAATAGTAATTCATTTTTGATATAATTTTTACTTTTTTCAAATGAAAATTTGTCATTTTGGACAACGGAGTATATAAAAGAGTGAATCTCAAATATAAATTCAAATTAAAAAAGATAAATTTCGATCTCTTTTTACTTAATATTTATTTTGATCATTGACTAAATGTCTCTGTCGATGTGTGTGTATTTAAACCAACAATAGAATACTATTGATCAAGGTAGTAATTAAAATATCTCCTTCATATAAATAGTAATTCATTTTTGATATAATTTTTACTTTTTTCAAATGAAAATTTGTCATTTTGGACAACGGAGTATATAAAAGAGTGAATCTCAAATATAAATTCAAATTAAAAAAGATAAATTTCGATCTCTTTTTACTTAATATTTATTTTGATCATTGACTAAATGTCTCTGTCGATGTGTGTGTGTATTTAAACCAACAACCAACAATAGAATACTATTGATCAAGGTAGTAATTAAAATATCTCCTTGATATAAATAGTAATTCATTTTTGATAAAATTTTTACTTTTTTCAAATGAAAATTTGTCATTTTCGACCACAGGGCATAAAGAGTATGAATCTCAAATATAAATTCAAATTAAAAATGAGCAATTTCTCGATCTCTTTTTACTTAATATTTATTTTGATCATTGACTAAATGTCTCTGTCGATGTGTGTGTGTGTGTGTGTTTAAACACCAATAGAATACTATTGATCAAGGTAGTAATTAAAATATCTCCTTGATATAAATAGTAATTCATTTTTGAGAAACTTTTATCTTTTTTTCAAATGAAAATTGTCATTTTCGACCACAGGGTATATAAAAGAGTGAAACTCAACATAAATTCAAATTAAAAATGATAAATTTCGATCTCTTTTTACTTAATATTTATTTTGATCATTGACTAAATGTCTCTGTCGATGTGTGTGTGTGTATTTAAACCAACAATAGAACACTATTGATCAAGGTAGTAATTAAAATATCTTTCTGATATAAATAGCAATTCATTTTTGATAAAATTTTACTTTTTTTCAAATGAAATTAGTCATTTTCGACCACAGGGTATAAAGAGTGAAATCAAATATAAATTCAAATTAAAAATGATAAATTTCGATCTCTTTTACTTAATATTTATTTTGATCATTGACTAAATGTCTCTATGATGTGTGTGTGTGTATTTAAACTAACAATAGAACACTATTGATCAAGGTAGTAATTAAAATATCTTCTTGATATAAATAGCAATTCATTTTTGATAAAAACTTTACTTTTTTCAAATGAAAATTTGTCATTTAATCACAGGCATATAAAAGAGTGAAACTCAAATATAAATTCAAATTAAAAATGATAAATTTCGACTTTTTTACTTAATATTTATTTTGATAATTGACTAAATGTCTCTGTCGATGTGTGTGTGTGTGTGTGTGTATTTAAACTTTTCAACAATAGAATACTATTGATCAAGGTACTAAAATATCTTCTTGATATAAATAGTAATTCATTTTTGATAAAATTTTTACTTTTTTCAAATGAAAATTTACTACTTTCGACCACAGGGTATATAAAAGAGTGAAAACTCTCAAATATAAATTCAAATTAAAAATGATAAATTTCGATCTCTTTTTTATTTAATATTTATTTTGATCATTGACTAAATGTCTCTGTCGATGTGTGTGTATTTAAAACCAACAATAGAATACTAGTCGTTGATAAAGGTAGTAATTAAAATATTCCCTTGATATAAATAGTAATACATTTTGAGAAAATTTTTAATTTTTTTTCAAAATAAAAATTTGTCATTTTCGACCACAGGTATATATAAAAGAGTGAAACTCAAATATAAATTCAAATTAAAAATGATAAATTTCGATCTCTTTTTTACTTAATATTTATTTTGATCATTGACTAAATGTCTCTGTCGATGTGTGTGTGTATTAAACCAACAATAGAACACTATTGATCAAGGTAGTAATTAAAATATCTTCTTGATATAAATAGTAATTCATTTTTGATAAAATTTTTACTTTTTTTCAAATGAAAATTTGTCATTTTCGACCACAGGGTATATAAAAGAGTGAAACTCAAATATAAATTCAAATTAAAAATGATAAATTTCGATCTCTTTTTACTTAATATTTATTTTGATCATTGACTAAATTGTCTCTGTCGATGTGTGTGTGTGTGTGTGTGTATTTAAACCAAATAATAGAATACTATTGATCAAGGTAGTAATTAAAATATCTTCTTGATATAAATAGTAATTCATTTTTGATAAAATTTTTACTTTTTTCAAAATGAAAATTCTGTCATTTTCGACCTACAGGTATATAAAAGAGTGAAACTCAAATATGTGTCCAAATTAAAAATGATAAATTTCGACTTTTTATTTACATTTATTTTGATCATTGACTAAATGTCTCTGTCAGATGTGTGTGTGTGTGTGTGTATTTAAACCAACAATAGAATACTATTGATAAAGGTAGTAATTAAAATATCTCCTTGATATAAATAGTAATACATTTTTGAGAAAATTTTTAATTTTTTCAAATAAAAATTTGTCATTTTCGACCATTAGTGGGTATATAAGAGTGAAACTCAAATATAAATTCAAATTAAAAATGATAAATTTCGATCTCTTTTTACTTAATATTTATTTTGATCATTGACTAAATGTCTCTGTCGATGTGTGTGTGTGTATTTAAACCAACAATAGAACACTATTGATCAGTGTACTAAAATATCTTCTTCATATAAATAGTAATTCATTTTTGATAAAATTTTTACTTTTTTCAAATGAAAATTTGTCATTTTCGACCACAGGGTATATAAAAGAGTGAAACTCAAATATAAATTCAAATTAAAAATGATAAATTTCTGATCTCTCTTTACTTAATATTTATTTTGATCATTGACTAAATGTCTCTGTCGATGTGTGTGTGTGTGTGTGTGTATTTAAACCAACAATAGAATACGTTTGATCAAGGTAGTAATTAAAATATCTTCTTGATATAAATAGTAATTCATTTTTTGATAAAATTTTTACTTTTTCAAAAATAGAAAATTTGTCATTTTCGTGAATTATTGTATATATAAAGAGTATGAACTAAAATATAAATTCAAATTAAAAATGATAAATTTCGATCTCTTTTATTTAATATTTATTTTGATCATTGACTAAAATGTCTCGTCGATGTGTGTGTAATAAATAACAAAGAGAATACTATTGATAAAAGGTAGTAATTAAAATATCTCCTTGATATAAATAGTAATACATTTTAAAATTTTAATTTTTTCAAAATAAAAAATTTGTCATTTTCGACCCAACAGGTATATAAAAGAGGCAGAACTCAAATATAATCTAAATTAAAAATGATAAATTTCGACTTCTTTACTTATATTTATTTTGATCATTGATCAATGTCTCTGTCGATGCGTGTAATATTTAAACGCCAATTCAACAGAAATGACTTTAATAGATCAAGGTAGTAATTAAAATATCTTTCTTGATATAAATAGTAATTCATTTTTGATAAAATTTTTTACTTTTTCAAATAAAATTTGTCATTTTCGACCACAGGGTATATAAAAGAGTGAAACTCAAATATAAATTCAAATTAAAAATGATAAATTTCGATCTCTTTTACTTAATATTTATTTTGATCATTGACTAAATGTCTCTGTCGATGTGTGTGTGTGTGTGTGTGTATTTAAACCAACAATAGAATACTATTGATCAAGGTAGTAATTAAAATAGCCTCTGATATAAATAGTAATTCATTTTTGATAAAATTTTTACTTTTTCAAATGAAAATTTGTCATTTTCGACCACAGGGTATATAAAAGAGTGAAACTCAAATATAAATTCAAATTAAAAATGATAAATTTCGATCTCTTTTTATTTAATATTTATTTTGATCATTGACTAAATGTCTCTGTCGATGTGTGTGTGTGTGTGTGTGTATTTAAACCAACAATAGAATACTATTGATAAAGGTAGTAATTAAAATATCTCCTTGATATAAATAGTAATACATTTTTGAGAAAATTTTTAATTTTTTCAAATAAAAATTTGTCATTTTCGACCACAGGGTATATAAAAGAGTGAAACTCAAATATAAATTCAAATTAAAAATGATAAATTTCGATCTCTTTTTACTTAATATTTATTTTTATCATTGACTAAATGTCTCTGTCGATGTGTGTGTGTGTGTGTGTATTTAAACCAACAATAGAATACTATTGATCAAGGTAGTAATTAAAATATCTCCTTGATATAAATAGTAATTCATTTTTGAGAAACTTTTTACTTTTTTCAAATGAAAATTTGTCATTTTCGACCACAGGGTATATAAAAGAGTGAAACTCAAATATAAATTCAAATTAAAAATGATAAATTTCGATCTCTTTTTACTTAATATTTATTTTTATCATTGACTAAATGTATCTGTCGATGTGTGTGTGTGTATTTAAACCAACAATAGAATACTATTGATCAAGGTAGTAATTAAAATATCTCCTTGATATAAATAGTAATTCATTTTTGAGAAACTTTTTACTTTTTTCAAATGAAAATTTGTCATTTTCGACCACAGGGTATATAAAAGAGTGAATCTCAAATATAAATTCAAATTAAAAATGATAAATTTCGATCTCTTTTTACTTAATATTTATTTTTATCATTGACTAAATGTCTCTGTCGATGTGTGTGTGTGTGTGTGTGTATTTAAACCAACAATAGAATACTATTGATCAAGGTAGTAATTAAAATATCTCCTTGATATAAATAGTAATTCATTTTTGAGAAACTTTTTACTTTTTTCAAATGAAAATTTGTCATTTTCGACCACAGGGTATATAAAAGAGTGAATCTCAAATATAAATTCAAATTAAAAATGATAAATTTCGATCTCTTTTTACTTAATATTTATTTTTATCATTGACTAAATGTCTCTGTCGATGTGTGTGTGTGTGTGTGTGTATTTAAACCAACAATAGAATACTATTGATCAAGGTAGTAATTAAAATATCTCCTTGATATAAATAGTAATTCATTTTTGAGAAACTTTTACTTTTTCAAATGAAAATTTGTCATTTTCGACCACAGGGTATATAAAAGAGTGAATCTCAAATATAAACCAATTAAAAAAACTTGAATCGAACACGAGCACCTAAATAAAAAATATTAGATTACAATTACAATTACAATCACTGAAAAAGATAGACGAAATTGACTTTCTAGAAAAATTCTCAAGAATAAGAGGGGGGTCTCTCTCTATAAAGAGTTTTTAAAAAAGTGGCCTCTGAGAAATAATAAAAAGGAGACATTAATTTTAAAACTCCCGATTATCCGTGTGTGCAGATTATCCGGTTTGCGGATTATCCGTGCATGAATTTAATTTTAAAAAAAAATCTTTTAAGACTTTCCATACTTAAAAACCAAGTGAAAATTAATGTTATAACACGATCTAATGCTCAAAAGATGGAAATAAATTTAAAATTCTATAAAAAAACCTAGTTCTAGACCAGAGGTGGCAACAACGTGGCTCGCGAGCCGCATCCCTCTTGAATAATACTGATTTTAAAAAGTACAGGGGGGCATAAAGATCCCACATTTTAAAGAGGTATAAAAAATGAAAAAATTAACTAGAAAAGAAACTGAATATATTTTTTGAAAAGAACATAAAATAATTTTTTTTTAATGTATTTTAAACATTATCAGACAAAAAGGGGAGGAGGGTCAAAAATGAAAATTCTAGCCCTTTCGACCAAACTCAACCAAATTTTGTATACATATTCTGTGGGCCCCAAAAAGGCTAGAAATGCAAAAACTAATCACCCAAAATGGGGGAGGGTCAAAAATGAAAATTCTAGCCCTTTCGACCAAAATCAACCAAATTTTGTATACATATTCTGTGGACCCTCAGAAGGCTAGAAATGCAAAAACTAACCACCCAAAATGGAGGGAGGGTCAAAAATGAAAATTCTAGCCTTTTCGACCAAACTATGTATACAAAATTTGGTTAGTTTTTGCATTTCTAGCCTTCTGGGGATCCACAGAATATGTATACAAAATTTGGTTGAGTTTGGTCAAAAGGGCTAGAATTTTCATTTTTCGACCCCTCCCCCCTTTTGTCTGATAATGTTTAAAATACATTAAAAAAAAATTTCATTTATTTTCTTTTCAAAAATATATTTAGTTTTTTTCTAGTTAAATTTTTTCATTTAATATACCTCTTCAAAATGTGGTAGATCTTTATGCCCCACCCTGTATAATAATTAAATTAAAAAAATAATAATACAAAAATTAAATTAATTTGTAATTTGTAATATTATAAGTAAGTAGAGCAAAAAATATATATTACTTCATTTATATTTTATAAAATAAAAAAAAAAGGTGTCTTTTTTTAATAAACCATTAATTAATCTCCAAACAATGTGGCTCGCTTTGAAACAGTTTTATAAATTTGCGGCTCCCAAAGTTAAGGTTAGTGGCCACCTGTTCTAGACTTTCGAAAAATAGGCTACAAGCGGCAAGTCTAAATATTATTTATTTAGGCTAAAATTTGGCAGAGATCGTTGTTGGGCGAAAAATAATATATGTATTTCGTTTTTCCGTGCGTATTCAACACTTATCCAAAGTTTTTGTGTAACCCGGTGAAGCCATTTCAATACCTGTAGCAGCTTGTGAACCTGAAGCACCTAGTAATTGTCCCATATTTTGGTTCCGGTAGCAATTATACTGGCTTACCACTTTTATCTTGTAATAATTTCGTGTCCCAGTAAACATTATAATGATATTTTAATAATATATTTTGAGGTGCGAGATTTGAAAACGTAAAATTGGCATTCTATATATTTTCGAAACTTTAGGCCCCAAGCGCCACGGGTAAATAATGTTCGATTGACCTAAAATTTGGTAGGATATATTTTTAGATCCATTCTAACAAAATTCCGCCCGGCACTCCTCAAAAATTCAAACATCGAAAATAAGAACGACCCTAATGTATATGTAAATCTATTGTCAATCGCATTAGTCTAGTCATTAACACGGCCCTGAATTCTGTTGACACTTTTTTGGAGTACATCGACCAAATGGAAATTCGAGTAAGGGAACGATTTAATTGCTCTTAGAAAAATTCGAACTGATATTAAAAAATCATTAAAAGATTCCTGCAAAGAAAACAAAATCACAGATTTTCTTAATAATAATGAACATTAAACATGTTAAAATAATTGTCTGCCTTAGAAATCTATAATATGTTGTATTTTACATATAAATAATTATAGTTCGGATTATCCGTGCAGCCTCTCCCCACCATTAGCCCGGATAATCGGGAGTTTACTGTAATTTAAAAGCATCTTAAAACTAATGAAGTTTTATCATTTGGTTGGGGGGTGTAAAGTAAAAAGGTCTTGAAAAAAGTCAAACTTTTGTTGCAACCTGGGATGGTTATCCCACTGCTGCGAACCAATTATATTGTGCTCCAACCCTTGCTTGTAAGGCTTGATGCGGGTTTGAGCCCTTCCGAAGAATTGCTCAGGGTAACGTGTCGAAGGATGAGTTCTTCTGCCCGCGCTCTGTGATGTCGAACAGTGCTGGTGCCCTGCTGAAGAAGGTCTGTAGGGGTAGTTGATCAAAAGACGGTATCGGTTTTACATGTGGTTTATTGAAAATAGGTTGTCGAGGCTTGGTACCTCAATTTCATCTGACTCACGAGAGCGACTGGCGGAGATTGACCTGGCAAAGGTTTTGGGGGTCCACTGCCATTGGAAAAGGGAGTGGTGTTCTTTTAATGAATGTTTATGCAAAGCTGGCAATCTGCTTTTTAGGTCGTCAAGTGGTTTCTCCCAGACCTCCCCACGTGGTGCAAGCTAGTATTTTCAAGTGGTGAAATATATCAGGCGTTGTAGGAAGATTGCCAGACCAGCGATTTGTCAATAATTAAGGAAATTAAGGATTTGGAAAAATACCGTGGGAATGTTAGGGTAAGCTCAAGGGCCGAACCTCAACACTTTCCAGATAGATCTATTTGAACTGAAGTTTTCGGAATGCTATTTTCTAGGGTAGGTTTTTATGTTTGTACATTACTCTAAAAACGATGTATCTATGGTACTTATGGGGATCTGACTAGTTCAATTTATTAGGGGAACCCTAAGAAAAGGAAGAAACCAAAAATCAAATTAATAAATAACTTTAAATATCACAAATTCAGAAAGTTCAGAAGATGGTGAAATACCATGAAAAAATAATGTATGATTTTTTTTTAATTTTCAAAAACCCTTTAAGACCAGCGTTCTCCTAAAAATACTGTTAAAATGCCATTGGTTTATACTATCAAACTAAAAACTGGTCACTTTTTTAGAAGAATTAGTAAAGAAGCTGAAAAACATTTTCAAGACTTAATCATATTTTGTCGAGTCTGCGAATAGTTTGAGCTAGAAAGTAGGAGCTTAACAAAATATAGAACTTAATCGAAACTGTACTTGTGCTTAAAAATACAAACATTTTTGATACCAAGTAATGATTGGTTAATTTTTTTATCTCACAAAAAGTGATAGATATTTACCCGAACTTCGTTAACAAAATGTAACGGCGCTGTTTCTTGATCTCCAATGCAAACATTGCTAAAATATAAAGTATTATTGTCTCGAACAAAAGTACAGCCACTCTGATTCCTAAAACATTGCATTTCAATTGAAATTAAAGCAACAAGTAAACACGTTCAGTACTTAAGTTACACACTTACCATTTTAAAAACTAAGAAAATTCTTATATTCTGTCTATGACCATTAACTTCTTTAAAGAAGTGTATGAGATATCCTCAAAATTAATAAATGGCTTACATATAATTGAAGAAAGAGTCAGAATGTTTTTATCAATTTCATGTGGTGGAGTTTCACTAAAATTTATCACACACATCTGAAAATCAAAATAAAATTTTTCAATAAGATTTATTTATTAAAAATTAAATATTTTTAAACAGAGGGTGTCCAGTTACCATTCCTTAAGAGTGTGTAGGTAAAGTCGATAATTTCATATAATACTCCAGTCAAATTGTGCTTAAATATGGAATGTTTTGGAGTAGTTCTGATTTTTTGCATATATATAGTTTTTGGGGCGCTTAATCCAAATCTGAGGCCCCCCACCAAAATTTGACAAGTTGATACTTTTCGAGTTATAAGCGAAAACCCGCCAAGAAATGGAAAATTTCACCTTTTTTGCATTTTCTACAATGTTGTGTCACGAAATTTTGGCGGGAGACCTCAGATTTGGATTATTCGCCCCAAGAAACATATATAAGGGAAAAATCAGAACTACCCCAAAACTTTCCTAATAAAAACACAATTTGCCTGGACTATAAATATTCGTGAATTCCAGGTCTTTTAAATGCAGGGGCTTATTAAGATAAATAACTGCATGCTTAGGGGTAGCACGGAAATTCACTTAATTTCACTTTGTCACTGCTGGCATTAACGGTAAGTATTCTCAATGATGGCAAAAGTTCCAAAGTTTAAAGCGGAACAAAAAATGTAAAAACAAAACTATTCATTGTTGAATCTATAAATTTATTGTATTATACATTATAGGATTCCAAATGTTGACTTTTAGTTTCGAATATTTAGTCACAAATTGCTCATCGAAGCGTTCATTTTTTCAGTCGAAGTACGTAAATTAAAAATATAAACAGTACAACTACAATCTGGATAGCTTACTCTAGAATGTACAAGTATATATAATGTTTTAAATAAGATTAGTTTTGATAATCTGATAAAAAAAATATATTTAGGAAATTTTTATATTATAATAAGTTTTAACTTTTTCTTTTTGGAGACGGATATACTAATATCTCAGGATTTGAATGAAGGCAGTCGGGAAATAAACAAGAGAACTATGTCCAACAAAATTTCATTTATTAGAAAAGTTTTTCCCTTTTAGTGTTGTTTCGAAGTTTTTCCCTCCTTTCTCAGGGTTCAAAAAAGTTAATGAAGGAACTACATACCACCATTCTTTCCTGTCTCCTCACTCAGTGTTATTTGGTATGCAGAGAATACTTTACTACTTTCTATCATCAGTAGAATAGAGTGTAACACTGTAAATATTTTATCTCATGGGTTAGATTCATTTTGTTGTTATAGCAAGCTAGCCATATAACAAATGTGTAATGTATACCATATATATATTTTATTTATTAGACAAATTAATAACTGTGTAACAAGTGTTATATGATAAGTAAATAATTTTTTAGAAACTTTTTAAAATTTAAAATATAATTTCTTTACTTTATTTAAAATGTTTCACTAACCCATACCATTCTCCCTTAACAAAAAAGTGTTATTTTGGACAAAAGTCAATATTACATTTTTTACTCTACTACTCACCAATACATCTTTAAGATGTGATTATCGATTATTTTAATGTGTATGTATAATATCTCATGATAATGGTTTCAGAATTAGAAGTCGAAATGTCGTGGAGAAAATTAGAAAAGTAATATTTAAAATTTCACGCATGCACAATGCTAAAACATCTTTCATATTATGTTAATGATAATTTATTAAATTACCACATCGAAATTGCCAGCAGTTGAGCTCTGGCATTTGACCGTCACAAGACTAATTTCTCCAGGCTCAATTATTCCTTCCGATGGCGTTATTGTATAAGGTCCAATAATAAGCGATTTATTGATTATTTTTCTAAAATCATTTCGAAAAAGTTTAAATTTTTCAAAAATTATTACTTAATGCTTAGAAGACGAAAAGATAGATAAAATTCAAAATTAAGATTAACATATATTTTTGGTGATTTTAATCAAGATTTATTCTATATAAAATCTTTCCAAACAGATCCCAAGATAGTATGTATATAAATTTTTTCATCCACAAAAAGAAATCAATGAGGTTGTCTTCTGCTTGATGTAAATAAACATATAGGTACATATATATTTCTTTATTTCTTTATTTATAGCCTTTTTGAAAACATTTATTTATAAGTTTTATTTTTTTTTTTATCAAACAATTTTACATATTTGATGTAATCTGGCCCCTTAAGGCATAGGCCTCTCTCAATTCTTCTCACCTCTGCGACGCCTAAAATTTTTTTTGTTTCAAGTGCATTTTTCTAATTCATAGTTTCCTCTGGTACTTATATTTCGCATATATACTATTTATAATGTATATGTTTATTTGTACCAAGCAGAGGACACGCTCATTGATTTCTATTTATAAAATTATATTGGTATAAGCTGACGCGTACAAATTACGATTCAATCATAAAGCAACATTAGCCCACTTTGCGGGGTGCTTTGGAATGTCTAGAAATAGACTAGAACTCTATTTAAATTAAAAGTTAAAATAATGAAGTTCTGCTAATAAGAATTTAAATGCACTCACATTTTCAAATTCTTTTCCATTGTTTTGCTATCCAGATTGAACGAGTCACTTTCGACTATCGAATGAATATTGGATTTTGGGGGATCAATTGTAAAATTAAAAGGAAAAACACCTGTATTTTCAATATTAATTTCAAGCTGAAGAAAATCATTAAGTGACATCGAGCCAAAATCCAAAACCGGAAATGGCGAGAGAAGATAGCTAGAAAAAGACCACTATATTAAAAATTTAAATATCTAATTAAAAATAACATTATTAGAATAGAAATAGAGACATATTTTTATACTGCAGAAACAAAGCCTTAGGCCAGTGGTTCCCAACCTTTTTTTTTTAATGATATTGATGTGAGATATTGATGTGAGAAGGAGATACACCAGAAGGTCCATACCCCTTTGTGGCCCATATCCCTTTTCTGGAGGTTGACTAAGATATATTGCCCCATTTTCATTTTCATTGTATGCCTAATTTGTTTTGTGAGGAGCTGAAGCTAGACAATAAAACCAAATCCTTTTTCAACTAAATATGTTGACGGGAACGAGAGGAGAAGTGATTCAGTTTGTCCCCACAGTTGTGGATAAGTGTCCATAAGCTTCACCCAGGCTAACTCGAAGCCCTCTGCTTGAAAATGATTTTTCGCCTCACAGTCATACTTGAAATCTATAAACTCCATCTGCAAAGAGTTATCAAGCTTATCCACATCTTCAAACTAGAATGGATCTAGAATCCAGTCCGGAATTTGTAACTTGGTCAAATCTTGAAATCTTGATTCCATGTCAGTTTTTAACTGGTCAAGGTGATCAGTATAAATTTAGGATTTTGTCTTCTGGGAGTTCAGGAGTCTCGTTATCTGACACTGAACACTTTTTAAGGGTCGAAAACTGAATCAGCTCTTTACGGCCAATATTTACCCTGTGAATATCAAACTTGACGATGAAAGATGAAATAATTGCTTTGGCCTTGATAAGGTTCATCTTGTTTCTTTGAAGCCTTATATTGACTTCGTTCATCTTTTCAAAAATATCTGTAAGGTACGCAAGTTCCAACTTGCGTTGCTTCAAATTCTCCCTTTAAAACAGGATCAGGCGTGTCGAGAAACTCAGTAGGCGTGTCAAATAATTCGGAGAAACGGCAGGTTCTTCTGTACAGTACTATTTTTAACCGACTTCAAAAAAGGAGGAGGTTCTCTATTCGACTGAATTTTTTTTTTTTTTTTTTTTTGTGCCTATGTTACCTCATATCTCCGCCAATTGTCAACCGATTTTGAATTTTTTTTTTACATTGGGTCCAGTCTAGCTTCCGATTGGTCCCGTTTTTTTTTCGTTTTTTTTTCATAGGTATTAGACGTTTTTTTATTAGGTTTGTTTAGACCTAACCTCTTTGTTTATGAACCGATTTCGATGGTTCTTTTTTTATCCGAAAGAGGGTGTCTTAGGGATGGTGTCATATTAATTTGGTCAAGTTCTGATGATATGATCACTATTAATAACATCACTAAAAGAGAAAAATAAAAATTTTAAGAAAAAAATAAAAACCGACTTCAAAAAATTAAATGCAACAAATAAAATACACTAAAAGGTATAAAATAATTATTATCTTATTTAGTTACAACTAAACGACCAAATATTAACATGAAATTACTTTTTTGAAGTCGGTGCCAAACATATACCTTTTATGAATCGCACTCGACGGATCTTACTTAGAACGTTTGGCGGGTACGCTCGCTTATAGGTATAGTTTGTTTGGTACCGACTTCAAAAAGTAATTTCATGTTAATATTTCGTCGTTTAGTTGTAACTAAATAAGATAATAATTATTTTATACCTTTTAGTGTATTTTATTTGTTGCATTTAATTTTTTGAAGTCGGTTTTTATTTTTTCTTAAAAATTTTAATTATTATTATTTCAATTTTCTCCCTTTGAATACTCACCCCACTTATTTATTGCCCCCTGATAACCCAAATCGCCCACTTGGAGGCGATCGCCCCCAGGTTCAGGAACCACTGCCACTGGGCTTCGTCTCCTGGACTCTCAGATTCGAATAATCTTCAAAGTTATTTATTGAGTAATAATTAGTTTTAAATGTACTGATTTAATATGTGAAATATAATATTATTTTAAACATTAATAGATATAACTCTTTTATTTACTTACCTTGAACAGACAGCCTGAATACTTAGATTAATTGGAATCACTGCTATAATTCTTTCTTGATTAAAGACATTGTAGAGATTGACCCAGAGACAGGGGACTTCTCGAATATTTAAAGAATTCACCGGATTAATTGTCACCTTCAAAAAATTGCATTAATTAATTTGATTAATACAAATAATCAAGAGCAGATCCAGGAATTTTTTTATGGGGGGGGGGGTGAATGTATATAAGGTGCCCGATGTAATATAAGATCTACTTTTATTTCGGAAGTGTGTAGTCGATCAGGGACGCCGCCCACCCCCCCCCCACACACAGAACTTTAATTTCAATTTTAAAATTTTTTAGAAAGATAAAAGTTTTTTTTTTTACAAATTTTTTTTGCCAGGCACGGGCCTCTATGGGGGGGGGCGATCGCCCCCTCCGCCCCCCCCCTGGATCCGCCCTTGTAAATAATGTGTTTGATAAATTTTAAATTTCCTAAGGAATATTTCATCATTCTAAAGAACAATATTGGTGGAAATATTGGTCTTCTCGTAAATTCTCGATCTAATCTGAGTAATCATGATGATATTATAACACAAGATTAGAAACCTCTATTTTTTCTCCTACCGGTGGTAGCTATTAAAGAAGTGTTTCTCAAACTTTTTCGAATGTGGAACCCTTTTCCGTTTGGAAGATAAGCGTGGAACCCGATGATGTTGTGATTAAAGCGTTGTTATGGGATTTTTTTTGACTTTGAAATATAGTTACATGGAGTGAATTAATTAAGAAACACTAAGTTTATTGTCTTATATTTGTATTTTTTTATTTATACAATCAACCACTATATCTATATTAAACAGTAACTAAATCAAAACTTCCATAAGTAAAAGAAAAACAAGCATTTTCGAACACATCAACTTTTCATAGGTATTGCCATCAATTCGACGAATGATACTGTTTTTTGTGTTTACACAAATACTTTATATCAGAGCTCTTATTGATAAATGTTGTAATTTCATATCCGACTTGGCAACTAGCTTATTGCGGTACTTATTTTTTGTTAATAAGTAAGTTGAGAATTCAGACTCGCACAAATAAGTTGTAGGAAATGGTAATAGAGAATTCAAACAGTTTTCTGGGTCAACTCTGGATATTCGCCCGTTAAACTACACCAAAATTTTGACAAAGGCATCGTTTTAGAGGCTGTCTGCAGTGAAGAATCTGAAGATATTTCATAATCTTGGTGTGAAAAGGAGGATGGATTTTCACTAACAACAAAAGGATTTTTCATCCAGGAATTATTTTCCAGTTTTTTGAAATTATCATCAGTGAAATATTGTTCGGTAGATTTATTCAGACATTCCAAGTGATGAACGATTTTGGTATATTGACTGGTATTTAGATCTTCTTCCGAAATGTCCTTCATAGCTGGAAAACATTTGAGATCTCAACTAATCCAAAACTTCACCTTCTTTTTGAACGCTAGAATTTTTTCACCTAATTTTTTTTGCGGAACCTTTGGCGTGTTTTTATGGAACCCCAGGGTTCCGCGGAATACACTTTGAGAAACACTGTATTAAAGCATCGACGTAAGTGGATTTCAATCCGTGGAGCAAGCCCCATAAGAATGACATGAATTATCTAAAGGGTGTGCGAAAGGAATGAACAAAATTCCGAAAAAATAATATTTAATAAAAAATTGGAGGAAAAAGTAAACTTTTTTCAAAAAATTGGCAGTTTCGGTGAATAATGCAAAACACACCTGTTTTATTGATGAAAATTATATTTTTGAATAATTTTGCATTTTTGAACCGGAAGATCTGGAACTAGAAAGGCCAAAATCGAATGAGGTCTCCGCAGTGAAAATGCATAGAATAAACTAAATATGACTTTTCATTTTTAATGATCGTGAATAAAGTAATTCTTACAAATGAACAAGCAGAAAAAAATATTCAATTGATAACATCCAGACGAAATGAGTGATTATACGTTAGGATTTTTTATTTTGGAGACCGAATGATTTGCTAATATTTCAGGATTTGATGAAGGCAGTCCGGAAATAAACAAAGACATTATTTCCAACAAATATCATACATTAAAAAAAAATTATCTTATAGTGTTGTTTCCTGTTTTGGAGGATTTTCTCTCCTTCCTAAGTCAATGAAGAAAGAGTGCTATGTACTTCCTTCATTGACCATTTTGAACCCTGAGGAAGGAAGAAAAATCCTCTGAAACGTCGCGTCAGTTCGAAACAACACTATAAGAGAAAAATTGTTTTTCTATTGTATGATATTTAATAGAAATAGTGTCTTTGTTTATTTTCGGACTACCTTCATCAAATTCTAAATGTTAGTGATAATGTAACATATTTGGATGGTGATGCCAAGCGAAATTAAAAGTTGAGGCTTTTACTCTTTTATAGTGTTTAGATTAAATATAAAAATGCTTTAATTTTAGAAGAAAACAAAATTTAACTACAACCCCGGAAATTCGAAATCCCGGGAAATCCGAACGAGTGTTTTTGACAAAAGTTTGAAAAAAATAATTTTAAGAAAAAAATAAAACCGACTTCAAAAAATTAAATGCAACAAATAAAATACACTAAAAGGTATAAAATAATTATTATCTTATTTAGTTACAACTAAGCGACGAAATATTAACATGAAATTACTTTTTGAAGTCGGTGCCAAACATATACCTTTTATGAATCGCACTCGACGGATCTTACTTAGTACGTTTGGCGGGTACGCTCGCTTATAGGTATAGTTTGTTTGGCACCGACATCAAAAAGTAATTTCATGTTAATATTTCGTCGTTTAGTTGTAAATAAATAAGATAATAATTATTTTATACCTTTTAGTGTATTTTATTTGTTGCATTTAATTTTTTCTTAAAAATTATTTTTATTTTTCTCTTTTTAGTGATGTTATTAATAGTTATCATATCATCCGAACTTGACCAAATTAATATGGCACCATCACTAAGATACCCCCTTTCGAATAAAAAGAATCATCGAAATCGGTTCATAAACAAAGAAGTTAGGTCTAAACAAACCTAACAAAAAAGGTCTAATATCTATAAAAAAAAAATGGGACCAATCGGAAGGCAGACTGAACCCAATCCAAAAAAAATTTCAAAATCGGTTCACAATTGGCGGAGATATGAGGTAACATAGACAAAAAAAAAAAAAAAAAAAAAAAAATCAGTCGAATAGAGAACCTCCTCCTTTTTTGAAGTCGGTTAAAAATATACGCAAAAGAGAAATTTATTTATTTATTCATAAAACAATTATTTATCTATTCTACATTATAACCTTATTTTACATAATTAGTTGAAAAATTAACAAAGAAGTACAGTTAGCATACTTAACAAAGTGTAAATGTGTCTACATACTTATGTCATCTAGGATTAAAAAACGGTAAAAGTTGGTTATTGATATTCTTTAGGTTAATCACTTTGCAAAAACAATGAAATAATAAAAGAAACCACACAAAATATCACTTAATCTTTCACTTGTTATGGATCATTTTCGGCTAATCCGAACAGGCTACAGCCCCAATTAGTTCGGATTTGAGGGGTTTAACTGTATATTATTATGAATAAAAGTTAAAAAAATGAAAAGAATCATAAGTGATAACTGATAAAGAAATGGAAGAATATTAAGTAAAATAGGACATTTATTGAGAAATATTATTATTCATATCTATATAAATACTATATAATATTAATTTTATGGCTTAAGCATGAACAAATATACTTCTAAAGTAGGGATTTTAAACCGGGGGTGGAATTCTGCCCCTTCCCTCTTAGGAGAGTTTAAGAGTTTCAAAGGTGGAATTAATCTGCTTTCAAATTACAAAACTTTTAAAGTACTGTGAAAAAAACAATCTCAGCTTTCTCATTAGCTAAATATTACCTACTTATTTTTATCTCTAAATTAAAATATAATACCTTGTATTTGGGGTCGTCCCTAAATTACGTGAGGCGTTTAGGGGGAGGGGGGTCGAGTCGAATCTCACCTAATCTCACGTGGGGGAGAATGGGGTCTCGGAAAATATCACGTATTTTTTTGCCGTAAGAAACACTGTAAAATTCCGAGAAAACTGGGTTAAATTAAGTAAAACAGGGTTCTCCACTAAAATATGGCTAAATCCTACACAATCATTTATTGCGGTTATGCGATTGTTTAGCCTCCACCGGCCAGTCAATTACTAGTCTTAACTAGTCTTAAATAAAAATAATTAAGCAAATTATGTTTTTTAAATAAATCCAACGCAATCAAGCATAGATTAACGTATTTACACTAGAAATACGCAGTTTGAAAAATCTCACGTGAGAGAGGGAGAATGGGGGTCGAACCAAATCTCACAACATTTCACCAAGGAGGGGGGGGGGGGGTCAAAAAATCGTAAAAATCGCTTCACGTAATTTGAGGACTCCACCTTTTCAATATTAAAAGTATACTACTATATTACTCTTTATCATCTATATTAATGACCTTTTAAACTTACCCTCCAATCCTATACATTGTTACGCTGGCGATAGCACCCTCCATAATGCTCAATCCTCACTAAACAATCGCGCAAACATAGTTCCTCGATAAATTTAGATCTAAGCAGGCTTAGAAAATGGCGATCTCACAACTTGGTAAACTTTAATGCTAGCAAAACACAATGTTGCCTAATTTCTAGGCGCGCAGATAGGAACCTTCCTGACATTTCCTTTGATTCGACCTCATTGGAATTCCGTGATAAAATATCAATATTAGGTGTCCCCTTAGGTTCTGACCTTTCTTGGAATGACCATATTATCTCAGTAGTAAAAGCTGTAGCATGTAAGCTTGGCTTTCTTTTTCCGAACCAAACGCTTTTTCACCCCCACTCAACTCCTTATATTATACAAGACTCAAATTCGCCCCTGTCTTGAATATTGCTCTCATATGTGGAGAGGGGCCTCCAAGCATTCTCTTAATACCTTAGATGCAATCCAGAGGCGGGCTATCAGACTGATAGGCGATCCCGCATTAACTGACACTCTCGACTCCCTAGCCCATCGTAGATCTGTCTCCGCCCTTTCCCTTTTTTATAGATATTACCATGGCTTTTGTTCTGACGAAATAAAATCGATAATCCCACCAAAGGCTTCATTTGCGCGAAATACACGATTTTCTAAGATTCAACACCCCTACGCGCTTAAACTAGATACTAATCGAACAAACGCATTCGCCAATTCATTTACCCCTATGACTTCTAGAGACTGGAACTCTCTTCCCCCGACCGTCTTTCCAGCAAATTATAACCTTCAATCTTTCAAGACCAGCATCCACAGATACCTTCGACTGCTACCCAATCCCTAAATCTCTTCTTATCTTCACGATACAAGGGTCCACCGCGGACTACAAAGGTTGTATAGTGCAACTTCTTCTTGTATCAATATCATTATAAAAAAAATTACCATTTGAAATAGAAATTTTGGGGTAGCACATCCTGGAAATGGGGAATGGCATTCTTACAAATTTGCAGTTGGGGTTCATTGGAGGAAAAAGTTTGCGAATCTCTGTTATACAGAATAAGGTATGTAAAAAATCGTTTACCTTAATAGTAGTCAATAATTTTCCTCCTTTTGCTATAACTCCATTGATTGGAAGAACTTTTATATAATTCAAAAGAAATTCATTTTCAATATCATCTTTTAAATTTTCGGTAGATATTCTTAAAAAGTCATTAACATAATTACTTGTATTGATATTTTGTCCTTATGATTATTAAAACTTAATCTATCGCTACCTGAAAATTGTATCATAAGTTCCATAATTTTTCATAAAAATAGGTAAAGAATAAGGATTATTAATTTTTTTGTATCCAAAATCCAAATGCGATGCTTGATTTTCAAATCCAATATCAATTTTAACATCAAACGTTTCAGCTGATATTAAAACAGTTTCACAAATTACCGGTTCTCCTGTAAAATGATTAACAAAAACCTGAAAATTTTAAATAATTGTTAAAATTTCGAATTAGATAACAATTTAACAGAATATAAAACTCTTACTTCAATATTTAATGGCATATTTTTAATAACATGTTCCGTATGGGATTCGTATCCAATACGAATAACTTGGGTCTCTTGAGGAGCGATTTCATTTTCACGTTTTGAAAATTCAAAATGTTCGCTGAAATCCTGGGGATTTTCAAATCTCCAATGAAGATTAACGGTGCTTTTATTGGTGAAATTTAAGAAATGGGTTGCATGACTAAAGAGCAAGATATGGTCGAAACTAAGAGTTTTGGGTTCGATAGCAAATTCAGGCTTGATTCCGTAGCATCTTAACTGAAAAAGAAACATTTTTATTATCTTTGTATCATTCACATCCATAATAGATTTGTAACAGGAATAGCAGGAAATTGGATAAAAATTAAAAACACTGAGTTTTTATTAAATGGACCAGATGTTTCGTCAATTTATTTTGACTTCCTCAGTGGCCCATTTTATCACTCTTTGTCAAAAAACAATTGGAATGTATTTAAAAATAAGCTGACGTGTTCTGATGTGGGCATCCACTTGAATTTACCATACAACCTGGCACCACACTTATATTTAATATTTAATAAAATTATTTATAATCATGTAGGGGGGTGGGTAGTTTTTGCATTTTTAGCCTCCTGGGGGCCCACTGATTATGTATACAAAATTTGGTTGAGTTTAGGACAAGAGCTTAGATTTTCATTTTTTGACCCTTCACACCACTCCCCCCCCCATTTTGGGCGGTTAGTTTTTTCATTTTTAGATTTCTGGGGTCCCACTGATTATGTATACAAAAATTGGTTGAGTTTGCTCAAATGGCCTGGATTTTTTATTTTTAACCCACTCCATCCCCCTTAATTTTGGGTGGATATGCACCAAAATCTAATCAGCTCTTAATCTCAATGGACCAAAACTACGTGTGAAATTTGCTTTCGATATTTACACTAGTTTTTGAGCTAGCTCGTCCACAAAAATTTTGTAACGCACAGACTAAATAACAGACTAACAACCAGACTAACAGACATTTTAACAAAACAATTATTATCTCGAAAAATATAATTTTTTTCTATGTTCACTTATTAGGGCTTTTTTGTAGACCGAAATGCCATGGTTTCGCCCAATTTTTTTAGTCAAAATAGTTTCAGCCGTTTTTGAGATATTTCGAAAAAAAGAAGCAAAAAAACCACTTTTTTCATGAACGATTACAATATTTGGCCATACCCTGTATGGTAAAGTAAAAGATTAATGATGTTTTTTCGTATAGTGAAATTGTTTTTTGACAAAGAGTGATGGCCACTGAGGAGGTCAAAATAAATTGACGAAACGTCTGGCCATTTAATAAAAACTCTGTTTTTAATTTTTGTCTAATTCCCTGCTATTCCTGTTACATTTTTATTATCTTTTCATAATTACTAAGTTCCATTAGAATATAATTTTGTAAGGAGTTCCAAATTAATGCTGTGGAAGAAATAGTTCAATAAACAATTCTGGTTTCAAGGAAAATTGAGAAAAAAATGAAACTTTTTCAAGACTCCGTACGCTGTTTGCAGCATTCGTAAATTAATCATTTTAAATTGAAAATATCTAAATCTGAAATTCATTTCGATTTAATATTTACTAAGCTAGAGTCAAAAAGCCTTTCTAAGAAATTAATCTCTAGTAGTGTGAAACAGGTTCGGACTTGTATTTGGAATCCTCAGCTCTAACGGAAGAAAGATCATTTCTACCCGCGCCCTTTTTAGTCATTTTTATGGATCAGATTCTAATGAAAGAATCGCTCACCCTCAACATTTATAAAATAACAAAAAAAGTGAAAATTTATTTACGCTTGAGACGCCCTTATAATAAGTAATTAATAATAAACTTGAATATACTGTTCATTTATGCCTATACTATAACATTGCCTAAAATCTCAATAAAATTGTTCGAAAAATGATGTTTTCTATATTTTTGAACCAGAAGTTCTAAAACTAGAAAGTCCAAAGTCTAAATAGTTCTTAACACTGGAAATACAAGTATTTTAGCACAAGACACGCACTTTCTAGGAATTTTCATTATTAATTTATCGTTGGTATCTGAGACTAGACACACAGGTAGAACAGGGTTTTCTCCACATCCCAGCCATTTTTTAAGACAATGAGCAAAAAAATAATTTTAAGTTTTGAGTGAATTCAAAATCACCCTGGAACCAGAGGGAATACCGAGTAATACATTTTATATGGATTGATTGAAAGAAACATTTTCATTTTAAATATGCTGACAAAAGATATTACAAAGGGTTAATTTTTAATTTAAGGACAGTAAATTTGAAATATTAAATATAGATAAAGGTAATAAAATTTCTAAAATACCTTAATCGGATAAACATAAGGATTATTTTTGATACTGAAATATAAGATATCTTCGCAGGGTCCCAGATTGCGGGGTGTAGCTGATACACTCAGGAAATGGCGTTGTTCACACTGGAAAACAAAAAATATTATTATTTTTTATGTTTTGTAACTTTGGTGGTCAGAGATGATCTGTAAGAAACTTTCGGGTCGGACCGCCTGTAGTGAAACTAGAAAATTACTACTCTTAGTGAAAAACTCTAGAAAATATGTTTTGGACGATCACGAGGATGTGTTCTATTGATTCCGAGTTATTGTAGATAATTTTTAGTATATTTCAAAAATCTAGTATCATCTCATTGGGAGATGAGTTAAAAGCATTTGGGGAACGCATTTTGGCACTTAGGTTCAAATCATAGGGAATGGGAGGGGCTAAATACAATAAATAAACAAAACTCATCAATAACAACACGAATTTTGTAGAAAATATTCTCACAAAGAAATCTATTTCTACTACTAAATGAAAAATTATATATATATATATATAAATTTACTACAATTTCCATCTGTCTGATTCTTTGGGGAATCGAAACAGATGAATTTTGTTCAGATTTTCAATAATAAATTTTATTTAGAATGTTTATATGTAAACGTTAGATGAACGTGAAAGTTAAAACTTTTATCCGGTCACTGCCTTATTTTGGTGCAATTGGGACCAGACTTAAATGGAGAAGGCATCTGTGAGCTTAGCGCAGAAGATGTCTGATCATACTCGGCAGGGTCCTGTATCTTTTTTCAACTCTTGGTTCAGTATCAAAAACGAGTTAAAGTTAAAACTTTTATCCGGTCACTGCCCTATTTTGGTGCAATTGGGACCAGACTTAAATGGAGAAGGCATCTGCGGGCTTAACGCAGAAGATGTCGGATCATACCCGGCTGGGTCCTGTATCTTTTTTCAACTCTTGGTTGAGTTTCAAAAAACGAGTTAAAGTTAAAAACTTTTATCCGGTCACTGCCCTATTTCGGTGCTATTGGGACCAGACTTAAATGGAGAAGGCATCTGCGGGCTTAACGCAGAAGATGTCGGATCATACCCGGCTGGGTCCTGTATCTTTTTTCAACTCTTGGTTGAGTTTCAAAAACGAGTTAAAGTTAAAACTTTTATCCGATCACACCTTTTGGTGCAATTGGGACCAGACTTAAATGGAGAAGGCATCTTCGGGCTTAACGCAGAAGATATCGGATCATACCCGGCTGGGTCCTGTATCTTTTTTCAACTCTTGGTTGAGTTTCAAAAACGAGTTAAAGTTAAAACTTTTATCCGGTCACTGCCCTATTTCGGTGCTATTGGGACCAGACTTAAATGGAGAAGGCATCTGCGGTCTTAACGCAGAAGATGTCTGATCATACAGGACTGGGTCCTGTATCTTTTTCAACTCTTGGTTCAGTATCAAAAGCGAGTCTGGTCCCAATTGTACCAAAATAGGGCAATGACCGGATAAAAGTTTTTAACTTTCGCTTTCATCTAACGTTTACATATATATTACAGGTTTTTTTCTCAGAGACGGATTGATAAAATTAAAAATGAAGGTTAAATGGAAGGCAGTTCAAGGATAAATATGTTAAAAAGATGATTCTCCAAAAAAAAAAAAATTAATGGAAACTTTTCCTTTTACACTTGTCAACCGAGTTTTCGGAGGATCTTACCTCCTTCATGGTCTATAATAATTAAATGGGATTGGCTAATGTAAAATTATTTCATATAGTCACATTTTTTTTATTTTAAATTAAACTTTTAAATAAAAAAAATAAAAAAAAAAAAAAAAATGAAAACAAATAATATTGAATGTGACGTTTTATTTACCGGAATTTTCAAAACATTTGTTTCCAAAAGAAAATTTTCTGTGTCTTTATTTTTAAAGAAGAAATGTTGCTCGACGGGGAGACGAGAAATGTTATGAAAGCCAAATATTGTAATTGTTTGATGAAATCTAGAAAAAAAAAAATGAATCTTTGAGTTTCGAGTTCAAAAAAATTATTAAAGAAAGTGGTCCATGACTTAGGGGACAGCAAAGAAATTAAAAATTGTATCTAAGCTGGGACATATATTCCAAAACATTAAAGAAATAAATACTTAACTAATTCTACTAATATATACATAACTTGATATAAGTTATAACTGAAACTACGATTACTTACGGCTTCTCTTTTGGTTTAGTCATTAAGGCTGCACCATATTCAAAATACATTGAATCGCATACATATGTTAGAGAAATCTTATCATTGACCTCCGATGTCTCCAAAACCTGAAATATATTTATATATATAATTAAGTAATGGAGAGGGATTCAGCCAATGGGTAGCCTCTGCTGAATAAAAAACTCCCAATTATAGAAAACGTTTCGGTTTTAATTAAATAATGCCATCATCAGTTCCTAAGAGCTGAAAAAAGCGATAGAGCACACATGTAAAATTACAATAAAATTTTTTACAAAAAATCCAAACTTGTTAATAACAAAATTATATCTTACAGTATTAGGGACACAATTAATTTTATAAATAAATTGTCCGCAGGCAGAGTTGTTGTGGATTTTATCATAATATACAAAATTATATGAATTACAAAATGGTACATAAATCTTGGTGTGCTCTCACTTGATATGCGCAACGTCTCAAGTACGAATATAGCAAATTTCAATTTCATTCAATTAATAATAATAATAATTATGAGAACATTGATCCAATTAGGATCACTGACCCCTCACAAACATCTCTTAATTAAAAGATTTCTCAAAATAATTAACAAACATTAAGAAAAACAAAAATTCGAATTTAAAATGACAATATATAAAAATAAAAAATAAATTTTTTTCTTCACTACCTACCTTTTTACAATTCTTTCACCCCTTTTCTCAATGTTTATCATATCTGGGCATCAGTATTTGTCAATATTGACAAGTAAGCATTGCTAAGCCCAATGCAATCAGTTTGAAAATTAATTTCTAAGGAGAAAGGAGAAAGGGAAACATATTGTTATATTTGAATGTGAACCCGGATAGAGTGTCTTTATTAGTTCCTAGCCTTCCAGCAGTGAAGAAAGAACATCAAGTTTTCAATATCCATATGATATTGACTCCATGAAAAACATTTATAATTGAAGAAAGACTGATGATGAAGACCAAGTCTTCGAAACTATAGTCTCAAGCAAATAAATAATATATATACAGATATATCATCTTGATATATATGTGTATATGTTTATTTGCATCAAGCAGAGGACAACCTCTTTGTTTCTCTTTGTGAAAATTAAGAGCCCTTTGCCCATATGTCTTAATAAAGCATTTTTCGGCTAGCAGACGCTTATAATTGTTCCCCAATCTCATCAAGATGACAGCATCATCAAACTCAAATCCATGTGAGGTATCGATATGGTGAGCACTCAGGGCTGTCGAAGCTTTTTTATTTATTACACTTAATTCATGCTCTCTTTTCCGCTATATTTATATATTATTGCGAAACTGAATTTACTAGCTACATTTATTAGAGTGGAGTAATTTTTGGAGACGGACTGATAAGTGAATTAAGTGGATATCGATGAGGCAGTCCAAAAAAGAAGAAGATAAATTTATACTATCTTTTTATTTTTATTCAAAAACCGAGGTTTCGGAGGCTATTCCTTCCTTCTTCAGGGTTTTGAAAAGTCAGTGAAGAAATCAATGCGACATTCCTCTCTGTCTCCTCTTTCAGTGGCAGTAACAATAATATTATTATAATTATAATTCTGCTGAGAATGAAATACGATATATTATTGTTACTGCCACTGAAAGAGGAGACAGAGGGGAATTTCGCATTGGATTTCGCTCACTGACTTTTCAAAACCCTGAAGAAGGAGGAATAGCCTCCGAAACCTCGTTTGTTGAATAAAAAATAAAAAGATAGTATAAATTTATCTTCTTCTTTTTTTGGACTGCCTCATCGATATCCACTTAATTTATTAGAGTTTTGGGAGGGTATTTCCAAGGTATTGTCGGTGAATTTAATTACGTCACTATGCTAAGAGTGCAAATAGAGATTTTTCGAGATATATCAACGAAATTATATATATTATTTCAACTCTATATAAAAATGCTCATTTAAATAAAAATATAATTTTCGTAGAAATGAACATTTGTTTTGAGTATGTTAAGTGGGCATTTTCATTGATTTTCTCATCAAGATGTTTTTTGTAATCTTCCTTGTGTTAGGAATATTATTAAAATTATACTTGAATGAGCATCTCAGAGGTAAATAACGATCTATTATCAATAAATAAATATTTACAACCAATGTTATTTGATTGACATATAATTATCATCATAATTTTGTTAATTTATTTGTTTTGGTGCAAAAAAATCGACCCAGCAATAAAAACTTTATTAAATAGTAGATCATTTTAAATTTATTTACAAGTAACTATACATTATTGAAATTATTGCTTATTTCAAGTGTACTTGGCACTTGTCGTTGACTTAGCCCTTGATTAATTAGGCACACAATTTGAGCTGCTTGAACTTCAGAAATATCCATTTTGTATATTTTATCTTTCTATCAATGATGCTTAATTCGAAATGATTCATTTTAATGATATTTCAAATGGAATTTGATCTTTTAATAAAACTTTATTTAAATTTAAAGTAATATTGAGAAAGTATGATAATTTGTAATTGTATCTTTTAATTTAATTTTACTTATTTTTTTTATAAAAATCAAAAATTATCAACTATATTTATTGAATATGTTAGTTTAAGAGTTAATAGAACAAATTATATGGTTATTTGCAAAATTTTTATAAAATAATTTGCTATTTAATAAAGTTATTATTGGTGGCTCGATTATTTTGCACCGCAGTCTATATGATGAACAAAAAGTATTATTGTTGGTGTAAAAATAGATTGTGTTTAAAAAAAAACACTGTTGTTAGGTTCTGAAGATAATAATTTGTATAATTCTTGATATTGACCGTCGTTGAGTGAATAAAAATTATAAAGAGAAATCACTAAGGTGGTCAGGTTCTCGGCTTTAAAATTTCAAGCATTTAGATTATTTCATAAATACAGGTTTCAAAATTTCAGGAGGGTCTTTAAATTTTCAAATTATTATCCGTTATTTCAAATATTTCTATAAAAAACATTTTTTGTTTTGAAAAGTATATTGGTTCTCGAAATGAAATAAAATTGTTGCATAATTTCAAGGGGCAATTAAAATGAATGATTTTTTTCGAAAATGAGTGCTGATAGAAGGCTTGAAGTCCCTGCCTGGTAAATATTCCAGTTTAAGCATGTCAGACAAGTTCAGAGGAGTTTTAGCCGAATAAAAATTGTTCTCGCTGAGGAACTATTAAAATAGTAAGAATATAGGAAAGGAATAAATCAAGATGATTCGAGAATTTTTGACTAATCCATTTCTAAGAACTCAATATAAAAAATCGAAAATAACTAAGAGTGCTAGAGACTTAGACAAATCATAGCTTGCTTATAGCAATAGAATTAGGAGAAATTGAAGATTTTCTTATAGGACAGACAGATTCATTGTGGAAGATGGTCGATTCCCATCTCAGGGACTGTGGAGTTTAAGTCGTAAGATTTAATTTCTGACTTCTACCCCCACTCACACAAAGCAATATCCGTTTGGGGCGAAGGTCCCAAAATATATTTTTTTAAATATAATGTTAAAGTTGAAAAATAACGAAAATGTTGCCGTATTCGATAAAATTTGCAACAAAAAGCGAAAATTAAAATAAAATTTTAAAAAATGAAGGATACTTTTTTGGAAGCATCCCTTGGTTAAAAAGTCACCAACCGCCAATGCTATCTGTATAAATAAAAATGTACTGTTACGCTTAAGTGATACGTTGATGGATCTCCGAAAGCTCTTCACCGATTCCTTTGAAATTTTCACACAACATTCCATTCAAATACACGAGTGTTTTTATATATAGTGTTTTTATAGATATCACCTCTGTGGCATGTAAAAAAATATTTTTTTCGAGGAAACACCACCAGCGCCTCTCTGGGTGGTAAAAGAAAACAAACAAGATAGCCGATAATATATTTTTGGAAATCTTTCAACTGTCTATATTATTTTTGGTTAAAGGAACAATTTTGACAAGTAATATATAATTCATTTACTGTTTTAATACCTATTCTATAATTATTTGCATTTTCAATTTATTTTCAAAACTATTATTATGCGAATATAGTTTCGATACGTCCAGTGGTTTAGGCGTGAAGCATAAGAGTTAGTCACAGCAACGGGTGGTCGGGTCAGCTATTATCTATATAAATTTTTACCATAAAACGAGACGCTCCCCGCCAGGGGCTAGGTGACGCCGGGCCGAAGGCCGTCGGCTTAGAGTATAAAGCTGCGAAATCCATTTTTTCATATATGACATATTAATACCATTCGAAAGAAAAAGATATCCAGCATCGTCCAAGTAAAAGTGCTACTTAAAATTACGATCGTAAGTTGTAGAAAAAAATGTGAAAAATAGTTTTTTCCATGACAACAATATTAAATTTTCTTTGTTTTTTCTCTCTCCTGTAAAATTTTCTTGTTGTGTGTTAGCAGGTTTACAATCTAAGGCGACGATATGCATACCTATATATAATTTATCTATATGTTTATGTCAAGCAAACAACCTCATTAATTTATGAATCAAGAACTCAATTACTCTCTACAAAACAACATTTTTCAATTGAATAGAAATTTATAAATGTTGATTTATTCTGCAGATCATTCAACATAATTTCATCTCAAACCTTTTACCTATTACTGAAATTTCCAATTTAATAAGTAATATAAAAATACCTTTTCGAAAATATTACAAGGTTTCAAGTCTATATGAGGAAGTTCTACGTTAGCAGTTATTGTTACAGTTGATGATTGGGCATAATCAGAAACGCAAATTATAAATTGTTCTGAAAAATTCCCAGGCTCTTGTGACCCGAATGTTACCTTCAATTTTATGGCCTGGCTTGGCTCTAGGAGAGTTCGTGACATCAATTTTCCACAATCTAAATAAATGTATTTTTAGCAATTAATATATATATATATATATATATTAAATATTTTTAAAATTAAGAATTTAATTAAAAATATGTTTATTTTCAATAATTTTATATAATTAAGTGATTATTAATTCCAAATATTTCGACAGCTTACAGCATATCTGTATAGCACTAGCAATTTACACATATAAATTGATGAAGTCTGCACATTAGAAATCTAGTGATATCCACCTATGAACAGGTGATGCAATCAATATTATTATAATACAAGATCCCGACTTAGTTCGACCTTCACCTATCAAGTTTCCTAATGAAATTAATATTTTGATAATATAATGTATTAATAAACTAGACTTGATAGGGTCGACATCCAATTTCGCTGCATAGCTATTTTTAATAAAAAATTAAAATTAAAGTTGATAATATTTTCATATACAACCCTTTATGTAACTGTGGCGAAATCAGCGATATTAACCACTTGGTATTAAATTGTATAAATACAAAGCATAAAATTCATAAATTTTATTCTGAGATTTCACGATATACGATATTTCGTTTCCAATGAGCGTAGAAACCATTTTATATCACTTATTCAATGAAAACAAAATGACTAAAGAAATAGTAAAATTCATAATTTCACTTAAATTATTAATATAAATTGAACATTGTGAATGAATAAATTATGAGTGACTCCTATATTAAGTACAAATGATGGCGAAATCGTGTCCACCGAGGAGAAAAAAAATTCTATATTTTTTTAAAAATTTATTTATTGTCATTGGGAACAGAGCCCATTTAGACAGCACATCAGTAAAGTGTTAGTAGTGTTAGTGAGGAGCCGAGTTTTAGTAGGAAGAAATTTTATATGCTAGCCAGTCTCGAACCCCGGGCCTCCCGCTTGAACATCGTCATCAACGATGCTGAAGGGCCTAGCGCCTTAGCCAGCCCGGCCAACCCGACTCCCTATTTTCATATTTAACAATAAAGGAAACTCTAAATCTACAAAATACTAATTCAAAATTACCTGTTGATACCCCGCCTACTTATGCAGGGAAAAAAGATGGCGACCAAACTTTGGCATTTTATATATATATATATTTTACTCTCGATTAGTAATATATTTATCCGGAGATTCGATAACTACATTTATGTAATAAAATTAACAAATTTAATTTTTTACTAAAAATACTATGCAGGGGAATTGGATGTCGACCCTATCAAGTTTTGTTTATTAATACATTATTTTATAAAATATTAATTTAATTAGGAAACTCGATAGGTGAAGGTCGACCTATGTCAGGATCTTAGACTATTAAGGATATAGGAAATATTAGAATTAAATAAATTCTCTATAGTAGCTAAACTTCCGATGAGCCCCAAAGATAGAATAATGAATGGTTTCGTGAATACCTGTTTTCACAAAAATAGAATCTAAGCTGGCTGGATCGTCTAATTCAATTGATCGTTCCAAACTCTGAACTGATAGCGGGATATTCTGTGGAATAATTATAATAATAATCAAATGGATCAATGTTTTTCTCATAGTCAATTTTTAAACTGTACCTCGTTCTCCAGCTCGTTTGCAAAATGCTCTTGCTGGTTAAAAAATAAATTACAAAAAGAAAAATCTTTGTTTTCGCTAAACAAACAAGGACTCTTTGGAGTAAAAACAATAAAATTTGAGTTCTCGTTATGTTGAAATAATTGACAATGTTTCTGAGCTGAAATTTTATAACACAACAATACTTTTATTATATAAATAATCAATATTTAAATATTAGTTTAAGATTAAAGGTGTAATTTAAAAGTAAATTATTTATTAAGTATATCAGTTGGGAATATTAGGATGTAAGTTTGTGTTTAACTCCGCCTAGGTAGTAGATATGCTGCCTAGCTGGTCCTAACTCCAGATAAAGGAGGAAGTTTGGGCGTTAGGCCAACCACCTAACCCCGTAAAAAATGAATGGTTCAGGAACCTCTAAGAAAAGCTTCGGATGTCGGACTGATTAATCGGAAACGGACCCGGCAAAGGAAAAATGAGAATTGGAACTTGGAATAATAGAACTCTATAAAACTGTTCCAATACAATCTGCAATAACTGAATTAGAGAGGTATCAAATCGATATATGTCCTCTACAAGAAGTAAAGTGGACTAATGATGGAGAAGTTAACTTTGGCAACTCAACAATATATTACAGTGGTCATACAACCCAACATATTTATGGAGTAGGCTTCTTGGTAAAGAACACTCTTCAAGTACTGCAGTTTAAACCCATAAATGACAGATCACGAAGGCTGGCTTGGGTGGCGCATGTGGTGCGTGCTGATGAAGATCGAGCTATCAGCAAGATTTCCGAAGCAAACCCGATAGGAAGAAGACCACCAGGTAGACCACGGCAAAAATGGATGGACAATATAGCCAGAGATCTTGAAGAGTTGGGTGCTCTAGGAAATTGGAACTCTATGGCAAGGGATAGGACAAAATGACGAGGCATTATAGAGGAGGCTAAAACATTGGAGATGTTGTTTGGCCACAGGAAGTAAGTAACTAAGTAAGCTTGTGTTTAATGAGGCTGTAAAAAAATACAATTAGAGGAAATGTGATAACTTTTTCATGAACAAGTTTCAAGTCGTGGTGAAGTAAAATTAATAAAATTAAATTACTTAGCGAAATCCTAAATACTAAGTTTGAATTTTTCCCATTTTTCAGTGAATTAAAATATCTAAGATGACTCAAGAATGAAAAGTCATAGAAAGTTAATTCTAGAGTCTAAATATTTGTATTTCCAAAACAAAGAATATATTAAGATTTTTGGCTTTCTAGCTTCAGAAGTTCAGGTTCAAAAATATTAGAAAATTAAACAAATGAAGCTTTATCTAGCTGAAATATAGCACCTATGTTGCCAGGGCCGCGCCAAGCCATTCACCGTGTGCAAAATATAATTTTCCGCCCCCTTCTAAAATTTAACGCATAAAAAATTATCACCCTTTACTCCTTCTAGCTAAAAAAATTAATACATAGGTAGGTACATATAATAAATAAAATTGCTCATCTGTCCTTGAGGAGAGGGGATGGAGGAGGTGAAGTGATAACCCAGCCTTCCCCATACCCTAAATTACAGGATTTTCACAAAGGGGGACGCAGAATTTTTTTTCGCTCCTTGGGGGGGGGCAGCTTTAAATAGCTTGAGAATCACTTGGTTAGACTCTAGAGAAACAAGTGTCAGTCTAGCTGTTTTGCCGCCCTATGACTAGGCCGCCCGTGTTTTCCACACATTAGCCATATAGTCGGCTCGGTCCTGCATGTTGCTATTAATAAACTACATTAACTGACACTCTCGACTCCCTAGCCCATCGTAGATCTGTCTCCGCCCTTTCCCTTTTTTATAGATATTACCATGGCTTTTGTTCTGACGAAATAAAATCGATAATCCCACCAAGGGCTTCATTTGCGCGAGGTACACGATTTTCTAAAATTCAACACCCTTACGCGCTTAAACTAGATACTAATCGAACAAACGCATTCGCCAATTCGTTTATCCCTATGACATCTAGAGACTGGAACTCTCTTCCCCCGACCGTCTTTCCAGCTACTTATAACCTTCAATCTTTCAAGACCAGCATCTACAGATACCTTCGACTGCTACCCAATCCCTAAATCTCCCCTTATCTTCACGTTACAAGGGTCCACCACGGACTTCAGAGGTTGTACCTTCTTGGTGCAACTTCTTGTATCAATATCATTATAAAAAAAAAAAAAAAAAACTGCACCTCTCTGTCAAGTTTCAACTCGCATCACATTAAAAAGCATTTTTGACTCAAGCTGTTCGTTGAAAAATAATTGCTAAATCCCTAAATATTGCCGACAGTATACCGAGAATCTTGAATAAGTTTTCACTTTTTCTTGCATTTAAGTTAAGGAAGAAAAAATGTTTTAAACACATAAATTACTTTAGAGTTAGTCACTAGATTTTCTTCACGAATTAAGACCTAGGTTGTTTTTTGATTTTTGGAGATTTACGCTGAATAATATTATACTCCCTCTGTCTTAAAATATGGTATACATTTGAAAGAAAATCTTAGATTATCTAAAGATTCGACAACTGGCAATACTCATTATATTGTTAATGTTTCCATTGATAACTAAATATCCTAACATATTGGCCAGGCGTTGCTTTTGAGTTAAGTTAGAATTTGAAGACAACAAATTAGTTTTTTTAAGAAAAATAAAATAGTTACCGCTGTAATTTCAAAATGGAAAATTTTAACTCAAATAACGTGAATTTACAAAGAAGAGATGTCAAATCGAAGCAATTGATTAATGAACAACCTCATGGTATCTTAAATAAATTTTAATTTTCTCATTAATATATCAAAGAATAATTGATACGTCAACAAGAATTATTTTGACCGCGCTGATTTGAAAAAAAGATATTTTTTTTATCTCGCGAGACTACTGCGGATTATGGTGTCTTGTATTAGCTATTACGCTATTACAGTATTTCAAGAACAAAGAAAAATTAAAACATTGTGCTATTAATGAATTCAGTGAATGTGTTCAAGATACATTTAATAAACTAGAGGAAATACCCTTGATAAATAAAATTAAAAAATTAATAGGTTTTTTGGACAATTTTATATTTTATTAATGTATTTTATTAATTTTTGCACAACGTTTCGTCCGTTTCCGGACTTTATCAAGTGCTCAATCAGTTAACACATTAAACGTTCATAAAATAGTGAGACCATCGAGAAAACAATTTAAAAAATTTAAGATATCAATCTCGAGTTAACATAAAAATAAATAAACAAACATTTTTATGTTAACTCGAGATTGATAGCTTAAATTTTTTAAATTGTTTTCTCGATGGTCTCACTATTTTATGAACGTTTAATGTGTTAACTGATTGAGCACTTGATAAAGTCCGGAAACGGACGAAACGTTGTGCAAAAATTAATAAAATACATTAATAAAATATAAAATTGTCCAAAAAACCTATTAATTTTTTAATTTTATTTAAATAAAGAATGGACATGAAACAACCGAATTTACCCTTGATAAAGTTTTTATAACATTACAAACGCGTATAGAAAACTTCATCGTGAGGGTCGATTAGCTGAAAAGTATATATGTTCTGAAGAAGCGTTCAACAAGGCTCAATCTTACTTTAATTAAATTTGGATTATAGTAAAATTATTTGTATTTTCATTATATTGTGATAATAAAATGAATTTAATATTTTTTATTTTTTAATTTTAGTTTTATTTGATTTTTTTATCAAATGTATAACATATTTTCGGACAAAAAAAATATTAAAATGTATACCATATTTTCGGACGGAGGAAGTAATTTTTAATTTTATTAAAATAAAATAATAAAGATACTAGGTTTTCGATCTCCATGGCAATAATAATAGATAGAATTTTAAACCTTTCACGTCAATTGAGACTTGGTTGGTCGAAACGTTATCTAAAATTAAATTATAAAAAAAAAAATATATAAACACTAGTATGAAAGATATTAATTAATTTGCCGTTGGTAATTGATTCAAATTTACTAGAAAATCATAAGATGATGTCATTTATTAAATCCGATGGGATGTAATATTTTAAATTATATGTCAGAGGGGTTGTTTTTCACCCTCTCGGGAATCGAACCCGAGTGCCAGTGACAGCAATCCGGCCCATCTGGCTCACTTGCGGATGTGAACCTCTCTGACATATGTAATCGCGTAAAATATTTTACTCAAAGAATGTTATCTTAATTTGTAAAATTTCGCGATATAGTGATTCTAAATTTAAACATATAGCCATGCCATATAATTTAAATAAAGGTCGTTGAGTGTTTCGAATTTTGAAGAGATTCAAAATTCGAAGGGCAATGGAATGACTTTTCCTGATTTAATATGAAAGATATTAATTTGCCGATGGTAATAGATTGAAATTTACTAGAAAATCATAAGATGATGTCATCCGATCTTTCATATTAAATTAGGAAAAGTCATTCCATTGCCATTCGAATTTTGAATCTCTTCAAAATTCGAAACACTCAACGACCTTTATTTAAATTATATGGCATGGCTATATGTTTAAATTTAGAATCACTATATCGCGAAATTTTACAAATTAAGATAACAATCTTTGAGTAAAATATTTTAACGCGTTTACATATATCAGAGAGGTTCGCATCCCGCAGGTGAGCCAGATGGCCCGGATTGCTGTTACTGGCATTCGGGTTCGATTCCCGAGGGGTGAAAAACAACCACTCTGACATATAATTAAATAAGCTGACGTGTTCTGATGTGGCCATCCACTTGGCTTTAGCATACAACCTGGCCCCTCACTTATATTCAATATTTAATAAAATTATTTATAATCATGTAGGGGGGGATTAGTTTTCGCATTTTTAGACTTCTTGGGTCCCACTGATTATGTATACAAAATTTGGTTTAGTTTGGTAAATGGCCAAGATTTTCATTTTATGACGCTCCGCTCCTCCCCCTCATTTCGGGCGGTTAGATTTTGCATTTTTAGACTTCTGGGGGTCTACTGATTATGTATACAAAATTTGGTTGAGTTTGCTCAAACGACCTAGATTTTTAATTTTTAACCCCCCCCCCCTCGACCCCCCTTAATTTTGGGTCGATATGCACCAAAATCTAATCAGCTCTTAATCTCATTGGACCAAAACTACGTGTGAAATTTGGTTTTGATATTCACACTAGTTTTTGAGCTAGCTCCTACACAAATTTGGTAACGCACAGACTAACTAACTAATTATTATCTCGAAAAATATAATTTTTTCGATGCTCACTTATTAGAGATTTTTTGTAGACCTAAATGCCATGGTTTTGCTCAATTTTTTTAATCGAAATAGTTTCAGCCGTTTTTTAGATATTTTGAAAAAAAGAAGGAAAAAAACACTTTTTTCATGCACGATTACAATACTTGACCATACCCTGTATGGTAAAGTAAAATATTCCATTCCATCGAATTTAATAGATGACATCATCTTATGATTTTCTAGTGATAAACACTAGGGTCAGCTACGAATTGCACCTGGATCCTTCACGAATGCGTCGGTATACCTACTCTACTTATTCATCGTAAGCTACAGGTCCCAATTCCAAAACAATCTATATATCTACCTGTGTAAAATGCTAATTTTTATACATTAATATTACAAGTTAAAAAGTTGCAATTAATTTTTGCTTCAAGTTCAATCTTCAAAATATCAATCAGTAGATAATAAATACCTCTTAAGATTTAATAATTTTTAATATAATAATAATTATAATAAAATAAAATTAGAGATTACGTAGAGAATTAAAAATCTCCTCCTGATTGCCAAGCATATCTAAGATAAATTCCATTCTTTTGGGATCATGTTTTCTGCAATCGATTATCCAATGAGGAACGCCTAAAATTTCGGGTTCTTCATTCTACAACGAAAAATATATTTCAAGTAAATTATCTGTAATTGTTTCTTGCATTAATTGTCTTAGGCTATTCATTAGAAAACTAGACATATCATTATTAATCATAGGGCATATTAATTAGAAGAGTCACCTGGTCCTTTTTCATTTATTGAGTAATATATATGTTGCAGTAAAAAACCGGTTTTTAGTCAAAACGGGTTCTTACTAGTTAAATCCCGTTTCACTGAAACCTTTCTGGAACTAGAATTTACTGATGCTGGTTGAGTTTGGTCCAAAGGTCTAGAATCTTCCTTTATAATTATTATTTGCTCATAAGAATTGGAGATTTACGTTATTTCGTCAATGATCATATTATTAGAACTTGACCAAATTAATATGGAACCTCCCTTAAGGTACCTCCTTTCCTATGAAAAATGAATAATCGAAATCGGTTCATAAACAAAGAAGTTATGCCTGAAAAAACATAGCAAAAAAGATCCAATACCGATGAAAAAAAACGGGATCAATCGGGTACGAGACTGAACCCAATGCAAAAAAAATTAATCAAAATCGGTTCACAATTGGCGAAGAATCAGGTAACATAGATACAAAAAAAAAATTCAGTCGAATTGAGAACCTCCTCCTTTTTTGAAGTCGGTTAAAAATGTAAAAAATTACATCCTCTACAACTTTTTTTCTAATGAAGATATAATTTTTGACATTTTCGTTTAAAAAAATTTTGAAAATAAACACCCAAAATGAGGCACAAGGTCAAAAATTAAGCTTCATGAAATGAACCAACGTCAGTAAATTCTAGTTGCCAGAAAGGTATTCAGTGAAACGAGTTTTAACTAGTAAGAACCCGTTCTTACTAAAAACCGATTTTTACTGCAACATACATATGTAATTTTTATGGATTGTAATTATTTTAAGGGGGAAAAACAAAGGCAGTAAAATAAAGCACTCTTGATTAGTTATAGTTAGTTTTCAGTAAATATACTGTCAATATGGAAATCAAGCTACAAATTATTAATAGTAAATTTTATGATTTTTGTGTATAACTGTTTCTGACTTTTGATTACTGTATGGTAATAGGCCCGGCCAGTTTTTATTTAGTTCAAAAATTTCTCATACTAAAATGACTAAAAATAAAAGCGTGAACGTGTTCAACTTGAAATTTCAATAAAATAAATAATTGTTAGTAATTTGAAAATGAAAATTTTTACAATACCTACTATGAAAAAAACCCAGTTGGTCTAGCGAGTAGCATTATCGCGATCATGATGACGATGTGGAGCTGCAGGGCCGAGTTTAGGCCTCGCACGCGACAGAAAAAAGTTCACCCACTATAATCCGACTCCCGCACTAACACTACCAGCACTTAATAAAAAGTATCATACTATATAATCTTGGCATATGGTCTATAGTATAGACCTATAGACTCTATACTATCCGAGACAAAAAAATAAAATTTTTCGAAATATCTCAAAAACGGCTGAAACTATTTTGATTAAAAAAATTGAGGGGAACCATGGCATTTCGGTCTACCTAAAAGCCCTAATAAGTGAACATCGAAAAAATTATATTTTTTGAGATAATAATTGTTTTGTCAAAATGTCTGGTTGTCTGGTTGTTAGTCTGTGCGTTATCAAATTTTTGTGGACGAGCTAGCTCAAAAACTAGTGTGAATATCGAAACCAAATTTCACACATAGTTTTGGTCCATTGAGATTAAGAGCTGATTAGATTTTGGTGCTAATCGACTCAAAATTAAGGGGGTAGAGGGGGGGTTAAAAATTAAAAATCTATGCCATTTGAGCAAACTTGACCAAATTTTGTATACATAATCAGTGGGACACCAGAGGTCTAAAAATGCAAAAACTAACCACCCAAAACGGGGGCTCAAAAAATGAAAATCTTGGCCATTTACCAAACTCAACCAAATTTTGTATACATAATCAGTGGGACCCCAGAAGTCTAAAAATGCAAAAACTAACCCTCTTCTACATGATTATAAATAATTTTAGGGGCCAGGTTGTATGGTAAAGTCAAGTGGATGGCCCTATCAGAACACGTCAGCTTATTTTTTTTTTTTTTTTTTGTAACTATAATTAAAATTTTAAAACGAAATTGAAATCATATGTAACAAATTGAATTAAAATTAGTGTATTAAATTGAAAGACGAACCTCAACCTCCTCAGACTGAATGCTTTTTGGTCTTTCATTTTTTCTGCGTTTGGGAGATTCCTTAAAATAAACATAAAATATAAAATAAATTAGAAGCATATTTATATGTGATTCCTTAGTTTTAATATTTTACTAAATTAAAAAAAATATATCAAAACAATTTTAAGACATACCATTCATTTCATTTCATAAAGAGAAATCAATGAAGTTATCCTCCGCTTGGACCAAATAAACATTGTATAACACAATGAATATGAATATGTATGTATATTTATAATTTATTTGTTAGAGATGAAAGTTTCGAAGGTTTGATCTTCATCATCAGTTTTTTTATTAGAAATAATTCATCTGTTATTTCTCATGGATTCAAATAAATACGCGATTGGATATACTTAAATAAAATTGTTTTGTTGAAATACTGGTCACCTAAGAATCGTTTGTTATGTGCCCAGCTCACTATATTACAACAAAACAAATTTATTTATATGCAATGGCGTATTTGAACCCATGAGAAATAACGGATGAAATATTTCTAATTAAAACGACTGATGAGTGATGGAAAATGTCAAACTTTAGAAACTATAGTCTCTAACAAATAAGTTATCAATATATATAAAATTAAGGTTTTGTCTGTACATTGCTCCAAATCACGCCAAATTTTGGTTGCACACGTTTCAAAGTTATGAACGAAAACACCCTCAACAAAATTCCTGTCTGTCTGTATGTCTGTCTGTTTCAGTGGTTTCCAAAAAGTTGTTCACGATTCACATAAAAACGGCTGAAGGGATTATTATGAAATTTCATATTTACATCAGATGTCTTCTAACTTACGTTTTTAGCTATATAACGTTTTGATATTTTGACCCCAGAAGGGGGTTTGGGGGAGGGCGCACGAATGAAAATTATCAAATAACTCCTAAACTATTAACCCTACGGCAAATTTTATAATAAACAAAGTTGTAGGGATGTGATTTCTGACAACTTTTGTTTAAAAAAATTTCCCCAAAAACCCACCCAAAAAAAGGGGGGGGGAGGGTGAAAAAATATAAATTCTTGTCTTTGGAGCAAACTCAACCAAATTTGGTATACATAATCTCTGGGCCTCTAGAGAGCTAGAAATGCAAAAACTAACCACTCAAAATGTGTGTGTATGTGGGGAGGGGGGGGTCAAAAAATGAAAATTCTTTCTCTTGGGCCAAACTCAACTAAATTTTGTAAACATAATCTGTGGGTCACTAGAAGGCTAGAAATACAAAAACTGGGTCCGGGGGTGGAATGGGGTGGGGTGAGGAGTGAGGAGGATTAGGGTGGGGGTGAAGGGGGTGGTGCGGGGTAGAGTCCAGGGGCATAGCGGGGGTGGGGTCTAGGGGGCTAGGAGGGGGTGTGGTGCGCAGGGTTGGAGGGCACGGGGTGGATGGGGTGCGGGATCCGAGGTGGGTGGGGTCCGGGTTGTAGTGTGGGAGCGGGGGTTGGGAACGGGTGCGGAGTGGGGGTGCTGGGGGGTAGTGGGTTAGGGTGCGGAATGGAGTGTTGGGGTGGTTGTGTGGGGGCGGGGGTTGGGCATGGTGTGGAGGTGCTGGGTGGGTTTCGGGGGGTGTGGTGGGTGGGGTTCGAGACCTGGGGTCCAGGGGGCGTTCTCCCTGGCTAGCAAGAGGGCCGCCGAAGGAGGACCTTGCAGTTAGTATATATATATACCAGGTGTATTCATATGAAATGAGCCTTTTTTATGAAAATAAAACACTTTTTTAAATAGGAAAGAAAAAAATATATTATTCAAAGTATTCTCCATCACTTTCTACACATTTTGACTACCCTTCTGGCAATTGGTGGTTCCCCTTCCAAAAAAAAAACTGTTGGTCTTTGGAAGAAAACCATTGATTGACCCATTTTTCGACTTCTTCGTAAGTTCTGAAGTGCTGATCTTTAAGTGAGTGGCCCATCAACGAAAACAGGTGGTAGTAAGAAGGAGCCATGTCTGGTGAGTAAGCCGCATGGGGTAGCAATTCCCAGTTGAGTGCTTCCATCGTATCCTGAACCGTTTTTGCTTCATGTGATGGAGCTTTGTCATGAAGGAAAATCACTTTATGTTGCCTTTTTTGATATTCTGGCAGTTTTTCCAATCAATTAATTGTTATTGTTATCGTCTAGCATTTACAGTTTCAGCAAATTTCAATAGCTCATGATAGAAGACACCTTTCTGGTTCCATCGTCATCGTTGAAGCCATCTTTTGCATGTTGCTGATGATATAGCATGACTGCTATAAGCTTCTTCAAGCATTCGTTGAGATTCTGCCGCGTTTTTCTTTAAATGATAACAAAAAATTTAATTCTGTCCGCATATCGTATTCTGTAGGCACAAAATTCGACATTTTTAACACGAAAAAATTGTGTGTTGTTATAGTGGAAATCAAATTTTCAACACTGAACGTTGTTGACAGATGCTAAAGCAATGAAAAAATAATAAGGTTATGGTTCGTTCAAAATAAAAATAACCTATACGGCCATCTACCTATAAAAGGCTCATTTCACATGCATACACCTGGTATAGGTATATATAAAATTTGCATCAAGCAGAGGACAACCTCATTGACGTCCCTTTATGAATCAGCAATTCTGATATTCTCAGTAAACAAAATCTTTTCAATATTCTATAATATTTACTAATTAATTTTAAATTACCTTTTTTATTTTGATGGTTTCCTGGTAACCTTTAGAAAGACTCCATCTTTCGAGAATTGTAGCAACCGTTGAAATAGACGTATCAAATTGATTAAACTCATCTTTGATTTGATCGTCCAAATTAAGAATTGGATCGTTTAGCTCAACTGTAACATGTAATAGATATTATAAGAATTAGATTAGATGCATGATTTATTTTGATCAGATATTTAAAATCCGAATAATTCAATGAAAGAAATGAATAAATACCTTTTCAAAACACGCTACGCTTTTCATAAATTTGGTAATTTGGCAATTGTATGTATAGAGAATTAATGTCTATCTGTCTATGGATTGAAGAAACTTACGCTCTAAGCCAGGGCTGTCCAACCTGTGGCTCGCGGGCCGCATGCGGCCCAGCACAACAATAAGTGTGGCTCAATATAAATTCATAAACTTCCTTAAAACATTGAGATTTATATGTAGAGATATATTTATTCCCTTTAACGAAATATGAATGTACATTTGTACAATACGTGAAGCTTTTTTCAAGAATAAAATTCAGTAAAAACAAAATTATAAGCTCAACTATATAAAATAAAAAATATAGTTTCTAATATTTAAAAATTCTTCTTCTTTTCATATTTTCATTTTTTAAAATATTTATTATTTCAGTAATTTATATTCTACTAAGTCTATAGTTATCATTCTAGTACAAAAGAAGACAAGGAATCGGGATTTTCTAGAACAATCACAATTAATTGATAATAATTTGTCTCCTGGACTAAAACTTGTCAGGATGTGTCTTTGAGATCTTTGCACGTTCTTACATGTCAATAGATAATGGATAGTCAGGCATTGTTATATCAGTGACCATTTTAAAAAATAAATTATCATTCCTCATATCCTTTTTTAATCCCATTCTATTTTAATCAGGGCTGTCCAACCCATGACGCAATATAAAGTCATAAAATTCTTTAAAACATTGAGATTTATATGTAGATACTGGAAAACACACAACCATTTGGTCTGATAATTTTTTTTCTCTAAAATAAGAAATCTGAAAACTGTGAAGTTTATAAAAAAATAAAAGTGCTAATTTTAAATTTTGAATCAGAATCTTGATTTCAAGATATCCGAAAAACTAATTATCATTTTGGTCTATTTTTGACTCCATTTTCATTAGAAATAAATTTTCTACTTACAAACTTTCTGTTTGAATGTTCTAGAACAACAATTAGATACCGATCTGAAAGAAAAATTGAATATTGTCTCTTTATTAGAATTTTATATTAATTATCTAGCCAGGAAAAATTATAAACAAATAATAATACATAATATCACTTACAATATACCCACGGGTATATCCACTAATGAAATTGCAAAAGGACAATTAGTACATAATGGTCGAAATAATATTTTATTCATTTTTTAGTTTTTATAAAATTTTTACTTAAATATAAATTATTAATCAAATAATTTGATAATAAATTCTTTTAAAATAGGTTAGTCTATATATATATATATAAATTATTTAGCAAATTTCACATTAAAAATAACTTCAAATCAGAATTTAAATAGAAATTGAGAGAATGATACATATTTTGAATGAGTCTTAGAGAATTATATAATAATCCTTTTAATTTTCAGTGGAAAACTAATGACAATTTATAATTTTAATTTGAAAAAAAAGAAATCAATACTTGAAATTGAGCCGACGGATGGGAGAAGTAAGAATTTTGGTGACGAGGACACACAACGCTAAACATTCTATACTTGGCATTCAACGCTAAACATTCATATGATAGTATTCTACTCTAGACATTCTATACACTACATCTTTCTCAACTGAATTCATATTATACCATTCCAACGCTAAACATTCATATTATACCATTCCAACTCTAAACATTCATATTATAGCATTCTTACACTAAACTCTCTAACTTAATCTTTAGAGAGAGAGGCATCCATACTACATTCTATATTACACAGAGTTCACTAAAATCATCACTTTTGAGCCTCCTGAAATATCACTCCAAGCAGAGACCATTCCATATATATAAATATATGTCCGAAGCGTTCACTCTACATATATTAATTGGAGCTAACTCGCTACCAGGAGAGAAGAAAACGGGATAAAAGGAACTTCATCACACCGAACCTGCCAGACGCCGAGAATTCCATTCAGGGCACCTAAAAATCCCAAGATTGGTGCCTCAAGTACAATCGGAGTCCAGGCGACGGAAAGAAGAATAATCCTATACCTTTGGTCCACGAGGATTGTAATATCGCCACATATAAATTTCTTAAACAACCCATTTAAACTGTTCACTTCAATTATTGATAAAACAAAATAAAAATAAATTCACATATTTAAAGTTAATAATTCTCTAAAAAAAAACTTTATTATTGTTGAAAACCCACACATCCATCCTTTTTGTTTGATTTGCATTTTTTTATTTAAATTCATTTTATAACTTAAATTCAGTAAAGTAGCTTATTTTAAATTCAATCATTTCAGATTATAAGCATTGAGGGAGCGACTACCCGACCACCCACCACCCTTAAGGAAATTAGTATATAAGCAAACCTCTTGCTATAAGATCAAACTCACGTCACCTCACATTCAATCCTCATATCCATTTTCAAAAACAAACATCCATTAACCACTGCACACTTTTTGTAAGTATGTAGGTATGTATTTACATATACGAGAAGCTATTTTCAAGTACATATATAGTAAAATTAGAAGCTCATTTTGAGCTAAAAAAAAATAATAAAGTTCTTATTTCTACATTATTAACAATCTTTATGAATAACATAGAATTATACCTAATATTTTATCCGCAGTCCGAGACAATTTTTTTTCTTCAAATGTGGACCGTGTAATCCAAAAGATTGGACACCCCTGCTCTAAGCATATCTTAATATTAATATTAAAGACCGTGCAAGTGCAACTTTATCTTGTTAGCTTTAAATTTCATGAAACCTAGACGGAAATTATAGATGTATTAAAATAAGAACTTTTATTTTGCACGAAATTACACGTCGCTTGATGAAAAATTGCCAAATCGCCAAAACTGCAGAACCGTAGATCATGTTGAGTTTAGAAAAAGAAAAATTTCATTCAATTATTCTATAAATCTCTATAAAAATTTTCAAATAAATTGAAGATATTTACCAATTATCTAAATTCTAAAAGATAGAAGGCTAAAAGTAGTTTAAATAATAAAAAGCTGACGTGTTCTGATGTGGCCATCCACTTAACTTTACCATACAACCTGGCCTCTCACTTATATTTAATATTTAATAAAAATTTTTTTTTCTTGATTAGTTTTTTGAGAATTTTTTATTTATTTATATAACTATATATAACCTATTATTTATAATCATGTAGGTGGGGGGTTAGTTTTTGCATTTTTAGACTCCTGGGACCCACTGATTATGTATACAAAATTTGTTTGAGTTTGGTAAATGCCAAAAACATTCATTTTTTTACCCTCCGCGCCCCCCCCCCATTTCGGGCGGTTAGTTTTTGAATTTTTAGACTTCTTGGGACCCACTGATTATGTATACAAAATTTGGTTTAGTTTGGTAAATGGCCAAGATTTCAATTTTTTGACCCCCTTTGGGCTGTTAGATTTTGCATTTTTAGACTTCTGGGGGTCCACTGATTATGTATACAAAATTTGGTTGAGTTTGCTCAAACAACCTAGATTTTTAATTTTTAACCTCCTCGACCCCCTTAAATTTTGGGTCGATATGCACCAAAATCTAATCAGCTCTTAATCTCAATGGACCAAAACTACTTGTGAAATTTGGTTTCGATATTAACACTAGTTTTTGAGCTAGCTCGTCCACAAATTTGGTAACGCACAGACTAACTAATTAACTTTGTCCGCCTCCCTGGTGTAATGGTCAGAATAACTGGCTGGCAACCCGGAGGTCTCGGGTTCGATTCTCGGCTATACCCAGACATTTTTTCTGTAAGTATAGGGTCTGGTAATAAAAATTAAGTGGGAGATAAATTTAACCTAATTTATCGCGCGGAGAATTTACCACTGCTCGAAGCCCCTAAAAAACTTAGTAAATTGGACTATATCTAACTTTCTGAGATTTGGCTCGTGATCCCGGCTCCTTTTCCTTCTACTCTGTTCTTTTCACGAGGGGCCAGCCCATAGAGGCCTTTAGCAGATGCACCTTCTGCTGTATCTCCTTCTCACATCAATATCATTAAAAAAAAACTAATTAACTAACTAACTAACAGACATTTTGACAAAACAATTATTATCTCGAAAAATATAATTTTTTCGATGTTCACTTATTTGAGCTTTTTTGTAGACCGATACGCCATGCTTTTGCTCAATTTTTTCAATCGAAATAGTTTCAGCCGTTTTTTAGATATTTTGAAAAAAAATTAGGAAAAAAACCACTTTTTTCATGCACGATTACAATACTTGACCACACCCTGTATGGTAAAGTAAAAATAAAAACGAAGGTTAACATTTGTATATCCCCGGACAATCTCTTAAATCTGAATCCCTCCCCACCTTTCCCCCAATCACCAATTTCTAGTTACGCCACCACTATTTACTATTTACTTAATATCTACAGTGCACTTAAGTTAATAATAAAAAAAACTATATTTAGACCTGGTGAAGGAGATACTCTGTGTTTAGATGCACGTGACCCGATCTGCTTTCCAGCCGGGATGCTCACTTGATGAACTTCTGTCTGAAAATTATTAATGAATTTTTATCTTATACTATTACGTGATAAATTCATATATACCTATATATACCGGGTGAGTTTTTTATCTTGAGACAGTTTTATCATTCAAAAACAACAACAAAAAAAGTATTTAAATCAGGGAGGAAACTAAACTATGCTTTTGTTTGTCGAACTACAATAGAACAAGCTTTCAAGGGTATTTCGAGGATCAAGTTCTGTTCTTTAAATGGAAACCTGTATGTTTCTGTACATATTCTGAATCTACTTAAAAAACTGAACAACTGAAGAACTATTTTTTTATTCGACATCAAATAAAAAAAAATATTAAATCAATTAGATCTCAAAAAATCTTAATAATTATTTTTAACAATTATTCAACTTTTTTTTTTTTTTTTTTTTGGCTTTTCGGCCTTTCTAGCCATAAGCCTAATTACGATACTAGTTATTATTTTTTTTTTTAAATTTGTCTCTACCCCCGGGGGTCAGATTTTAGCTGGATGCCTCGAGTCGGATTCGAACCCGGGTCCCCTGGTTAGCTCGCTGTCACGCTACCGCCTAGCCTATCGGACCCCCCCAATTATTCAACTTAATTATCAAATAATAATGATTAAATAATTAATTATTAAATCGAAAAGTCATAACAATGGAAATAAGTGTTTGATGAATGATCTTTAAACTTTATTATTCACAGATTTAAGAGATTATTTTCTACTTAATAAAAGTACTTAAAATTCTTGAGTTTTAAAAAGTTTATTTCTCGTGTCAATCCAGATAGTTAATTGAATTATCATAATAAAAATGGAGCATTTTTTGTTGAAGACAGAATTGAAATGGTCTTAATTCATGCGGTGAATGTGGAAGAAGTATTATGGATGCCGAGCGTTTTTCTGATAGGAATACACCCTCCCAAGCTTCATTTTATCGTGTTGTAAATCTGTTAAAAAAAAACAAGAAATGTAAAGTCTAGAAAGAAACTGAAACAGGCCAAAATAACGAAATTGGAACTGGAATTCATCCAGAAGACTTGCGATACACTATGGAATGTCTCAGAACAGTGTCGAAAATTTTTTAAATTATTAATTATTATTAAATTATTTATTTAATAATTAAATATTTGATCATTATTGTTTGATAATTATGATTGTTAAAAATAATTATTAGAATTTTTTTGAGATCTAATTGATTTAATATTTTTTATTATTTGATGTCGTATAAAAAAAATAGTTCTAATAAAAGTTGTTCAGTTTTGTTTGTAGATTCAGAATGTGTACAGAAATATATTGTTTTTATTTAAAAACAGAACTTGACCTCGAAATACCCATGAAAGCTTGTTCTAGGTCGACAAACAATAGCGTAGTTTAATCTCCCCCCCCCCCTGATATAAATAAACTTTTATTTGAAACTTTTTTTCATATAATGCGTTGTTTTTGAATGATAAGACTGTCTCAAAATAAAAAACTCACCCGGTATATATAGAATCGGTTTCTCGAAAACGACTCTAATAATTTTGATGAAAATCACGTTTTGGGGGGGGGTTTCCATTGACAAATCAATCTGACCTCTTCTTAGGGTAACTTTAATTTAATTGATTTTTTCTAAATTAAAATAATTAATCACAAATGGGTGAATCAATAAAAATGTATAATAAGTTATTTTTAATCACCTTTGATTAATTAAGGAGGTCCTTTCCCCACCAATGTTAAATAAAAAATATTAGATTATAATTATAACTTAAATTTTTATAATAGTTTAAGTACATATCTATGCTTTGGTGAAGGTTCAATCACATATTAGCGAGCAAATTTTTGAAAATAAAATTTTTAAAATGTAAACATTTTCTTAGAGTCTTATGGAAAATTAAGACCTTGACACTTTCTCTTGAATTATACTACAATTAATTGATTATATAAAGTTAAAAAAAAACTAAAACTTAGCTTTTTGAAACATGCAGGTTTCTTTTTATGCAATAAAATATATCATTAACAGACGAATTTACTTAGATATTTACTTTAAAAAATCACACAAATGCTATATTTGGATGTAAACAAAAGCACTATTAATACAACGCATTGCCAAATCAAACAAGACTTATTATCAGCTGATTTGAATAAATCAAAATAGCTTTTGTATTTAATTATTTTTCTATATTTCAAACATTTACGGCTTTCATACTATTTATTTTTTAATACTATTATTTTTCAGTTGTATATTAGATACTACACTTCTTTTGACTCAACTGGAGCGAAAGGACCTCCTTAATTATGCCTGGATATAAAAGTTGACCTTTTTTACTTGAATTTAAAATTTAAAAATAATATAAATATATCTCTTTTAACAAAAACAATGTACCGGATTGGAGGGCAAGTTTAGAAGGTCGTTGATATAGATAAGAAAAAGCGTAGGGGAGATAACCGATCCCTGAGGAACTCCAGCGTTGGTGTGGAAGGGGAAGATGATATTCCATCGATGACTACTTTAATACTACGGTTTGAAAGAAAACTTTCGAGCAACTTTCAGAGTTTCGGTGGAATTTTGGCAATTGACCTATCAATGAGAATTGTTTTGACCGCGCTTATTTGAAAAAGATATTTTAACACGAGACTACTGCGGATTATGCTATTGAAGTCTGTGGAGTCTTAAGTCTGGATTTAAGATCATTATTTCAAGTTAGAAATATATAAGTTCAAATATTATTTTCACTCAATATTTGACAAAAAATTCCCTACAGTTGATTCGTGATTGAATCAAATGTAGAAAACATTCGGTTAATTTATGGCAAGCATCTAACATACATGCTAATAGATCTAGCGCTCTGGACTGGGAGATTAAATATATAACATCTAAGATTTCAAGTTCACTTGGTGATCCGTCCGAATGTCTAGCGGGCTATACGCAAAATGACGTTGGATTGTAGCTAAGCGGATCACATCTTTTTTCTCTCTTGGTCCAGACTTAAGACTCCACACACTTCAATAGCATAATCCGCAGTAGTCTCGTGATAAAATATCTTTTTCAAATAAGCGCGGTCAAAATAATTCTCATTGATAGGTCAATTATTCTTTGTCATATCAGTTAGAAAAATTATATAAAAAAATTTGCGTACTAAATATGGTTCTGATAAAACATTCTCAACCGCTAAGGCTTTCTACAACATTTTTCATCCCAAAAGAAAGTGTTGATTTTTTTAATCACCGTTTCTAACAAGGGCCCTAAGCGATTGAGAATGTTAGGGGTTGAATTTGCATTTAAATGTTAATTATATATACATATTCTGAGTAAATATCATCCCTATCATGATTTTCACATATCTTCATTTCAAATAGCAGAATTCAATCAGAAACAATTATTGAAATTAGAAGATTTTTCAAAATAATAAAAATAAAATACTTTTGATTCCTTTTCCTTGCGAATCTTACTCCGATTATCTAAAATATATTTTTCAAAAATATTTCTATCTTCGGGCGGGAGCTGTTGGATTTCACTTTCAGATAAATTCTTTAGGGTTTTTAATTTGTGTTTCATCTCTAATTTATGAATTTTTTCTAAAGATAAAATCAATTTTAGAACAAGATTTTACTCAGAAAATAAATATTAAGAAACATGAGAAGAATTAACGAGGGGTGACCCGCGACCTTAGATCGTGTACACCTACTTCCACTTCCACTTTCATTTCCAATTAGAAGACAATAGATTATCTAATGAATTCCAAAATATTTCCACATAATTTCAAAGACCTGTACACCTAATTCCAATCGCGGTTCACCCCTCGAGAATTAATTAAATAATTTTATTTTAGTGCTCTCTTGAACTTTGGTAGTTAACGTTTTTTTGTCTAGTTTTTTCTAAAGATTATCCGAGATTAAATACAAGATATCATCTAAAGCTGATGAGAATATATTGGCTTTCTGGTCTTAAAACAAATAATTAAAAAAAGATCGAAGGTTAGAATATACGAATAATTCAGGGAAAGAGCTAAAACGATAGGTATTTATCCAAAGGTATCAAGGGAACTAGACAATGTTTGATTTTTTATTATTTTTCGTTAGCTTCTAAATTACATCCAGATAAGCAAGATTTTTGTTGAGAATTGAATGAAAGTAGTCGAGGGATAAATAAAAAGAATAAAAGAAGATTTATTTGAATGTTTTCTTTTTACAACTTTCGAACCGGAGGATCTTCCTTCCTTCTACAGGGTTCACAGGGTCAATGGGACAGGGAGGAGAATTATTACATGTTTCATTCATTTACTCTTTGGGCCGTGAAGAATGAGGTAAGATTCTCTAAAACGTGGGGTGGATATTTTGAAAAAGGAAACTTTTTTTTTACTTTATTCAATGCGAAACAAAGGGTCTTCAAGTAAAGACTACGGAACCCATGGTCTCAAACTATGTTACAAATTGTAGAATTCAATCAGGTTGAATTTTAGCACGTGACGGTTTTGTCAAAAATTACATAGGGTTCTCAAAATGTAGTCTGAATTTAAATTTGATTTATAACATTGGTGCCCCTGTATTTAGGCAACAAATTGAGCGCAGAAGTTTGAAAGCTGCGTATGAGCTAGGCGAGTCCAGTCGTTGGAATGCTTCAGAGCTTATGGCATGGAAGCGAGTTTTTTTTCAACGACAATTTTTTCCACACAGTTCAACCGATTGAAATGAAATTGAAAATCTAGCATTATTTTAACGAAATGAAGGGCTGATTAGTTTTTGGTACATATCGGTCGACAAATATTAGTACTTTATTCCAGTACTTTTTTAGTTTTTTCTAAATACCATATATTGAAAATGACTTAACCAATTTTAATGAAATTTAATATTCTAATTAAATACCTTGAGGACCACAAAAAAGGTTATACAAAGTTTTTTTTAGCAACGAAATTTTCTCTGGAGAGACAGGACTGGTAGAACTTTTAATTGAATGTAATGGAAGGCAGCCCAGTGGTAGTGAGGAAAGAAAAATTAAAACATATCAAATAAGGTGCAATTAATTGGAATCCTTTCTCCTTTCTTTCAAACCGACGTTTCGGAGGATTCTTCCCTCCTTCTTCAGGGTTTCAAGAGGTCAATGAATGAACACTGCTGTGGAGAGAAGAAGAAAACATTTTATTTGTTTCATTCATTGACCCTTTGAAACCCTGAAGAAGGAGGGAAAAATCCTCCGAAACGTCGGTTTGAAAGGAAAGGAGGAAGGATTTCAATAAATTGCACCTTATTTGATGTGTTAATTTTTTCTTTCCTCACTACCCCTGGGCTGCCTTCCATTACATTCAATTAATTAGTTTTATAAAGATTTTATTAAAATTATATTTTATAGCATTTTACCCTAGAGTAAGTTAGTGCTTTTTTAATTCTTTAAAATTTATTAATGATCTGTTTAATTTATATCAAACATTTAATGTAATAAGATTATACCTCTTGTGTTAGATAAGAATCGATCGATAATTTTTATTTTAAGTCAACATGGACTTCAAAGAGCAAGTGATATCTGATTACTAATAAAGGAATAAACATATTAATATTTCAAATGACTTGGATAAACTCTCGCAACGATCCATTCTATTTTATTTATCCCTGGAATGACTTCCATTGTTCCATTTAAGGACGTTCCCTAATATAGCTCAGATGCAGTTCACTCTTTCCCCTTCTATCAAATATTTTCACTGCGTCGTTTCTTGGATCTGGCAACATTGAATTCTTACCGACGCTAACAGACAAAGAATCCAAAAAAAAAAAAAAAAAAAAACACTCCATGAAACAGCTCAATGCGAAATTCCAGATGAGAACAGTATAGTTAGGTTGAGAATTAGCTGAAAATCTCAAATGCACCAGCTGCTGAAATTTTTTAGATATGGAAAAATTCGAGAGATTTTACCGCGACGTTGCCAAGTCGCCATCTGACACTTGCCATGCCATGAGAGAAAAAACGAAAACCATCAAAAGTACCTAACTTTTAACATTTTTCAGACACAACGAATACCGCTTGATATATTTATTTTAACAGACAAATATTTGTAATATCTTCAGTTAATGATTCTCAGTTTTTCAAAATAATTTCAAGAAAATTACGATTGTTATTTAATGAAACAGTCGCTTTAACATCAATCAGTATAGGGTTCGCGTGTTAAATATGCAAATTTCAATGGTCAATATTTACAAATTTAATCCCGTGAGGACTATTGAAAAAAAATTCTACGTATAAAGGACACTTATAAATATGTGTATTCAAAGTTTTAAAAGAATTGCAAGAAAATCGATTTATTAGAGAACGTCCTTAAAACTGTTTTTTTCAATATATATAGATAGGAATATAGGAAGAAATATACCTTTATTTGTTATTTGTTCACTTTTCCACTTTCTATAATCAGTGAGAGTATTGTAGAACGAAACACATTGTACAAACTTAATATTTCCGGTCGCATTTAAAATCACTTTCAAGGTATCAGAAATATCAGGAATAAATATCGATTTAAGGTCATCAAAAATTACTCCTGATGCGCAATCGTCTTTGGCGAGTCTTGCATAGGAAACAAAAATGATGTTTTACTTTATTTTTATTGAAATGAAAGCAATCTCTGCTATCAGGAAATCTTACCTTTGACGTAAAATATCTTCGAATATATTTAAAGGAATATTCGCTAAATTACTTTTAGTTCGCTTCGATGATTTTAAATTTGATTTTAATTCATTTAAAATGTAATCAATTTTTTCAGAAATATCTGAAAATTACGAAAAGGCTTTTAAGAAATTTAAGATAATGTTAGTGTTAAGCTTAGTGTTTTTTTTCATCATAGGCCCTACGAGGAGCGTTTGATGAAAGTCATGATTTAAAAAAATAAAACAACAAATAAACAAATAAACACAATAAAATACACAAATAAACAAAACAAATAAATAAATAAAACAATTAAAACAAAGATACAAAGTAATCGTGCCGACTATACTCCCTTGATCAAAAAGTTCCCGGAATTTATTCAGAAAATTAAAAATTCAAGTTTATTCATCTAAATCTATATTGTCCCCTTCAAAGTAATCTCCATCGACTGCAACACATTTATGCCAGCGCTTGATCCAATCCTCGAAACATTTTTTATATTCGGTTTTCGGTATGTCCATCAGTGCTTCCTGCGATTTTTCCATTACTTCCTTTCGACTGCTGAAACGCGTTCCCCGTAATGGTTTTTTAACTCGATTGAACAGAAAGAAGTCAGAGGGAGCCAAATCAGGTGAATTTGGTGGCTGTTGGATGGTATTTGTTGAATTTTTCGTCAAAAAATTTCGAATAATGATGGCACTGTGCGACGGTGCGTTATCATGGTGCAAAATCCACAAGTTTTCTGCCCAAAAGTCTGGTCTCTTTCGGCGAATTGCTTCACGCAAACGTCTCATTAACGCCCAAATAATACTCTTTGTTTACTGTCTGGCCTACTGGCAAAAATTCATGATGCACTACACCGTTGTAATCCATGAAAACCGTGAGCATTGCCTTCTTTTTTGACTGAAAACGACGTGGTTTGTTTGGTCTCGGCTCATTTGGTGAACGCCATTCACTTACCTGATGTCTGGATTGGGTGTCGTACTCATAAACCCACGTCTTGTCTCCGGTAATGATCCTTTTGATGAATGTGGGATCGGATTCAGCCTCGCAAATCATGTCTTTTGCGACGTCAACACGGTCTCTTTTTTGCATGAAATTGAGGACTTTTGGCATAAACTTTGCTGCTACACGACGGAAACTCAAATCATAAACCAAAATGTCTTGGACGGATCCATAGGCAATGTTCAAGCCCTCCGCTATCCCTCTGATGGTCAATTTGTGGTTATTGACCAAGATTTCTTTTACTTTATCAATGTTTTCGTCGGTTTTAGATGTCGATGGTCTGCCACTGCGTTCATCATCTTCGATTGGCTCACGACCACTTTTGAACCCCTCGTGCCACTGGTAAACGATCGTTTTCTTTAGAGAATCGTTGCCGAAACACTTTTCCAACATTTCCAACGTTCGCGCACAATTAAATCCGTTTTTTACGCAAAATTTAATACAAGTTCGTTGTTGCAAATTTAAATGCATTTCTAAAATTGTAAAAAATCGACAACACACAGAGATAGATGTACTCTTGACTACGTAACTTTTGCAAATGTCAAGCTATGACGCTAAGATTTAGAGGGAATACCAACAACAGATGTACCAACTTACTGTACAGAACTCAAATCGGAACGATGGGAGCGCCACACGGGGGGGGGGGTTATTCCGGGAACTTTTTGATCAAGGTAGTATGTCAGAAATCAAGTCCAGGCATGATCGTGGTCTAAAAACTAGCCAATCCGATAGTATGCCTTTTTTAGTAGTGTGCGCTTAATGGAGGATTTAAATTTATTTAGAGCTAGACTAGCAATTTCCTCCGGAACTTTGTTGTAAAAGCGCACACCTTGACCCATGAATGAAGCGTTTACCTTTTTGTAAACGAAACCTCGGGATGGCGAGTTTCTTCTTGAATCTAGTATTGAATTCATGCCTGTCACTATTCTTTGGGAACTCAGTAATATTCTTCTGCACATATACTAAGCATAATAATACCCTTGACAGGCGAAGCTTGAGAAGGGGGGGGGGGCACAAATTATTTAATTAACCTCTATTTCCGAGGGGGTAAAAATAACCTTTATGATATATAATTAAAAATAATCTATTCCATTATTCTTGTATCTAATAGATGTCAACCTCTTGTGATTTTATTAGAAATTTAAAATTTATTTCTATCGGCAATTTGAACTCTTATATTCTTTTATTTACCGGTTATGTCAAATTTGATCATCTGTGATTTATAAGTTGAAACAAACATGTCATAAGCTTTTAAAGAACTCATCGAGTTGGGATTGGCAAGAGCGTCTTTGAGAACATCGTCCACATTGAGGGCAATCATATTTAGAGACCGAGCTGTTTTCCAAGCAAGTTCAATAGAATCTAAAAAGGGAAGCAAAATTATTAAAAAATAATTAATTTTCTTAATCCTAGACATTCGGGGAACGAAGATTTAGCTATTGGGGTGGGGGGGGGGGGTGATAGAGTATTATATTTTAAATAAGTAATAAAAATTTGAATAAATTTACAGGTCTGTTTGGTGACAGTTTTATTCTAAGAATTCTAGGTACACTATAGAATAAAATCAAGTAAGAAGGGGCTGCCCGCTAATCAGAATAAAGTAGGGGTAGCACAAGTGCTACATATTTCAAAAAAATTAAATTAAGCGGAACTTGATTCAAAACAATTGGATTAAGCAGTACTTGATTCAAAACAATTAGATTAAGCGGCACTTGATTCAAAAAAATTGGATTAAGCGGCACTTGATTGAAAACAAATGGATTAAGCGGCACTTTATTCAAAACAATTGGATTAAGCGGTACTTGATTCAAAACAAATGGATTAAGGGGCACTTGATTCAAAACAAATGGACTAAGGGGCACTTGAATCAAAACAGTTGGATTAAGGGCCACTTGTGTCATGCCTACTTTATTGTGATTAGCGGGCAGTCCCCTCTAGCTAGCTAGATTTTATTCTATAGTGTACAAAACTTTTAATCCGATTCAGATACAACTTAATAGGATATTTGACTTGGTCTTTTCAATGAATCAAGTTATCCATCATCAGTCATCACGCTTTTTTAAAAGTGGGCTTATAAAAAGTGTAGTAGTAAGTCGGGCTAACAAATATTTATGATTTTTTATAGGAATTTTTCTCATCAAGAGATTATTTTACATAGATTATTTGAAAAAGTTTATATAGGAATTTACTAAATGTATAGTAGATTAGAATTTTAGACTAATGTGTACGAATAAAGAAGTTTTTCTTCAAAAGCAGGAATCTAAAATATACTTTATATATTTTTGAAAATATATCAATATTATTTCTGCTCAAAAACATAATCCAATTAATTAAATTATTAATAAAATCATTAAAATTTGTAAATTTGATGCTTCGTTTATCAGGAAAGATGTTTCGGCTGAAACCACTTAGATTACATATTTAAATGAGATAAACAACTCACCAGGATGCACGACAGTTCGACCTCTAATTCTGAAGTCGCTTTAAACTGGAAGCTGAAGTATTAAGATAGAGTGAAAATTCTAATTTTAGTTTTCAACCTTTAAACACTGAGGAGAACAAAACAGTGTGACCAGCATGTAAAATGCAAAAACTAATATCAGCATCTAAAGATTGAAAACTAAAATTAGCCCTTTCAGTTTACCTTAAAACTTCAACTTGCACTTGACTTCAGAAATAGGGGCCGAAACGTCGTACATTCTGATAAGTTTCTCTCAATACCATTTATAATTAAAAGGACGATATATTTTGTTCTGGACAATAAAGGGGGGGGGGCTAAATACAATGTAAAATACAATGTTTAAGAAGCAACACACCTGTAAACGGAGCGCCATTAAATATCATGATCACCCCAGGAATAGGTTCACTTTTCTCTAATGGGTGCAACTGGCGATTTCGAGCTTGTATCGCCTCTCCAATCGGGTCAGCATTTTCTAAATATTTCATATTATTTTCATCATCCAAAAATTCTGCAATATTTGTTTATTTAAAATTAGAAAGAATATAGCGACAAGTGAAAGTAACAATTACTTACCTAATAATAACGAATAAATTTCCTTTTCGGATAGATTACTAAAAGGATCTGGAATAGGTTCTCTCTGGCTTTTATACGAAGAAGCTGAAAATATGATTTTAATAATAATAGGAAAAAGAAAAGAAGTATAAAAGATATTAGTTTGACGATGGTAATATATTCAAATTTACAAGAAATCATAAGTTGGTGTCATCTATTCAACCCGATGGAATGGAATATTTTTAATTATATGTCAGAGGGGTTGTTTTTCACCCCTTCGGGAATCGAACCCGAGTGCCAGTAACAGCAATCCGGGCCATCTGGCTCACCTGCAGGATGCGAACCTCTCTGACATATGTAAACGCGTAAAATATTTTACTCAAAGATTGTTATCTTAATTTGTAAAATTTCGCGATATAGTGATTCTAAATTTAAACATATAGCCATGCCATATAATTTAAATAAAGGTCGTTAAGTGTTTCGAATTTTGAAGAGATTCAAAATTCGAAGGGCAATGGAATGACTTTTCCTAATTTAATATAAAAGATTTTAGTTTGCTGATGGTAATAGATTCAAAATTACAAGACATATAATTAAAAATATTCCATTCCATCGGATTGAATAGATGACACCAACTTATGATTTCTTAGAAAAGAAATAGTTTTATCAGCGTATATAAGTTAAATTCCTTAATTTTACTTGAGCTTAAAACCAATTTTCTTATGATTTGAACTTGCTATTTGTTGTCAAAAGTATCACTTTTACATATATATAAACGAGGTAGAGACAAATTTAAATAAAATAATTAGTATCGTAAATGGCTTATGGCTAGAAAGGCCGAAAAGCCAAAAAAAAAAAAAAAAACATATATATATAAACAGTTTTCTAAAGAGAAAAGTCGTTCTTTTCATTTAAGTACAAGTAAAAGTATATTTATTTAAGTTAGAATTTTGTTTTTTGGACTGGAACGTAACGGATATTTATTTACCGTAAGTTAGGATTTTGTTTTTGGGACTAGAACAAACGAGGGTACACCCAGGGGCAGGGTTGTCGGTAATGCAAGGGTCTTTCGAGATCCAAAGGGGCTGCATATTTACTAGTGCGCCCCTTCTTGCATTCGATTGCATTAAAAAAAAATAACTTCCCAGAATTCCGGGATTCTTCCAAAATCTACTGCCAAATTTTGAAAGTCCCCCGGAACTGTTTTCATTTAATAAAATAAAAAATTTTTAAGAAAAAAATAAAAACCGACTTCAAAAAATTAAGTGCAACAAATATAAAAATACACTAAAAGGTATAAAATAATTATTATCTTATTTAGTTACAATTAAACGACGAAATATTAACACGAAATTACTTTTTAAAGTCGGTGCCAAACAAACTATACCTATAAGCGAGCGTACCCGCCAAACGTACTAAGTAAGATCCGTCGAGTGCGATTCATAAAAGGTATATGTTTGGCACCAACTTCAAAAAATAATTTCGTGTTAATATTTCGTCGTTTAGTTGTAACTAAATAAGATAATAATTATTTTATACCTTTTAGTGTATTTTTATATTTGTTGCACTTAATTTTTTGAAGTCGGTTTTTATTTTTTTCTTAAAAATTTTTATTTTTCTCTTTTTAGTGATGTTATTAATAGTGATTATATCATCAGAACTTGACCAAATTAATATGACACCATCCCTAAGACACCCCCTTTCGGATAAAAAAAGAACCATCGAAATCGGTTCATAAACAAAGAGGTTAGGTCTAAACAAACCTAATAAAAAAGGTCTAATACCTATGAAAAAAATCGAAAAAAAAATGGGACCAATCGGAAGCTAGACTGGACCCAATGCAAAAAATTTTTTCAAAATCGGTTGACAATTGGCGAAGATATGAGGTAACATAGGCACAAAAAAAAAAAAAAAAAAAAAAAAAATTCAATCGAATAGAGAACCTCCTCCTTTTTTGAAGTCGGTTAAAAAAAGCATCTAATAAATAGAATATATTCTCTAACTATAGATCTCAAATTCTAAAAATAAAATATTGTAATATTTTTGCATGGTACGCTTTATTTAACAAATTTAAAACAAAATGTTTACCTGGTTTTGGACTTTTAGCTTTTGGACTTTTTTCTTCTTTAAATAGTATTGTCCCTTCGCCTACAGAGAAATAATGAAAGTAAAAATTGTTAATAAGCTTGTTCTCGCAAGGAACTATTAAAATAGTATTAATACAAAAAAGGAATAAATAAAAATGATTCGAGAATCTTTGGATTAATCCATTTCTAAGAACTCTCAATATATAAGATCAGAAATAACTAAGAGTCATAGCTTGCTTATAGAATTAGAATTACGAGAAATTTAAGGTTTTTTATAGGACAAGATGATTTCATTGTGGAAAATGGCCGATTTACATCTTAGGGACTGTGGAGTAACAAGAATTAATTTCTGACTCCTACCCTCACTCACACAAAAAATTATCTGTTTGGGGCGAATGTCTCAAAATATATTTTTTAAAAATCTAATGTAAATTTGAAATAAATAACGAGAATGATGCCGTATTCGATAAAATTTGCAAAAAAAAGCGAAAATTAAAATAATATTTCAAAAAATAAAGGGTACTGTTTTTGGCAGCATCCCCTGGTTGAAAAGTCACCAACCGCCACTGATAGATACCTACTTATATTTATTTATTTATTTACATCAAGCAGAAGACACCCCCTTTGATTTTTTCTTATAAATTCTACAATTCTGCAACTATCAGCAAAAAATATTTTTAAATTTATTCTAAGTAGATTAGTTTGAAGATTTAAGTAGATGTTCAATATGACCAATTGAAAAATTAAACATTGATATTATATTTGACGTTTTTATGAAAACTCTTATATTAATAATAATTAAGAATAAAAACAAATTCAAATCGTATTAGAATTTACTTGAGCGAATTTCGAAATACCTTTATTGTCTAACATTTTGTTTCGAAATGCATTTTTAACCGTATTGTAAAAATCCAAAATCTCAAAAGGAAATTTCTCGCCAGGATTTCTTATCGGTATTAAAAGTTCTTGGGTATTATAATAATGAAATAGCAAATTTAAAATATCAGTTTCTTGTTTAAATTGCCTGTAAAATATTAAATAATTTTTATAATTAGAACCTATATTTATTCAAATACACTACGGTGCAAAAAAATCGACACACTAATAAAAACTTTATTAAATAGCAAATTATTTTTAAAATTTTTACAAATATTCATATAATTTGTTCAATTAACTCTTAAACTAACATATTCAATAAATATTGTTGATAATTTTTGAATTTTATAAAAAATAATAAGTGAAAATAAATTAAAAGATTCAATTACAAAATATCCTACTTTTTCAATATCACTTTTTTTAAATAAAGTCTTAATAAAAGATCAAATTCCATTTGAAATTTCAATACAATGAATAATTTCGAATTAAGCATCATTCATAGAAAGATAAAATATACAAAATGGATATTTCTCAAGTTCAAATTGTGTGCCTAATTAATCAAGGGCTAAGTCAACGACAAGTGGCAAGTCCACTTTCAATAAGCAATAATTTCAATAATGTATGGTTACTTGTAAAAAAAATTAAAAATTATTTACTATTTAATAAAGTTTTTATTGGTGGGTCGATTTTTTTGCACTTCAGTGTATATGGTTGATAGGATGATGTTAAAAAAAAATATTAATAGAGCTTTAATTTCGAATATATATATATATACGAGCTGCTCTAGGCGTGCCTTTGGCACGCCCTCTACAGCTCGGCCCTCCGGGCAGGTGGCCCTGGCGGGCTGCGTCTCGGCATGTGATTATTAAGTCTATAATATATATTTGTAATATTTTGCTCCCACGCACTCATTTTGGCTATTGATATAGTCTTAAAAACTAACATTACAAAATTTGATCCAAATCGGAGAGAGTATTAATTTTTTGCCCCCACTCACATTTTGGGAGGTTGAAATTATTTTTTTATATTTGCAAATAAATAACTCTCAATTTTCTAAAGAGTAAATGTACAAAAAGGCTAAAAATTTCTATATTTTGCCCCCCTCCCCTTTCGCCCCCATACAGTCAATTTTGATAGTTGATTTTTACAGGAATAGTTTCTTAAAGTAATAAATAATAACTCTACAAAATTTGATCAAGATAGGAGAGTTTTAATTTTTGCCCCCACTCATATTTTGGATAGTTGGGAGTCGAATTTCAAAAAATCCTGAAATTACTTTTTAGATATTTGTATTTAGAATTTTATTAAGTAAAAATCAAGTAGATATCTTATCGTTCTTAATTGAAAATGCATAATTAGTGTAAACACATTGCAAAGATATTTTGCCCTTTTTGACCCTTTTAGGGGTCGAATTCCAAAAAATCCTGAAATTAATTTTTAGATATTTTAATTTAGTATTTTTATAAGTAAAAAGCAAGTAGATATTTTATCGTCCTTAAGAGATATCGCATAATCAGTGAAAACACACTTTGCCCCCTTTGACCCCCTTAGGGGTTGAATTTCGAAAAATCCTTTCTTAGTGAGTCCCTATTTCATAGATGTAATATCCTCTCCAAATTTCATGTCTCTATGTCCAGTGGTTCTGGCTGTTTTGATGAGTGAGTGAGTGAGTGAGTGAGTGTATCGGGCAAAGAAGATATTTTCTTCCTTTGGCCTCGGTGGACACCATTTGGCCATCATTTGTACTTAATATAGGAGTCACTCATAAAATTTATTAATTCAAAATGTTCAATTTACATAAATAATATAAGTGAAATTATGAATTTTACTATTTCTTTAGTCATTTCATTTTCATTGAATAAGTGATATAAAATGGTTTCTACGCTCATTGGAAACGAAATACATCGTGAAATCTCAGAATAAAATTTATCAATTTTATGCTTTGAGCTTATACAATTTAGTACCAGGTGGTTAATATCGCCGATTTCGCCACAGTTACATAAAGGATTGTCCTTTATTTTCATTTGGAATAGGTGTTTAGGAGTTGTTGTATGTCCCAATCTTAATCGTATTAGGAGAGATATAATTTTTCTATAAGTGTTATATCATTATACCACGGTTTTTTGGGTATTGTTGGCATAATTTTGTATAAATGTGAGCCTTTGATTTTGCTCGATTCTCTCCATTCTTGTTGAAATGTTGACAATATGTTTCCTTTAATTCTAGAAACAACATCTGGTTTGGGGATTTCTATTTCGAATATTTCTCCTATTTGTATCGCATCCTTTTCTAGTTTATCAACTGTTTCATTTCCCTTGATTCCCACATGACTTGGAATCCATAAAAATCTTATATCCTTTTTCGTTTCTATTAGTTTGTTTATTATTTGATATACGAGCTTTTCGTGCGTGCCTTCGGCACGCCCTCGAAGCTCGACCCTCCGGGCTGCTGCCCTGGCGGGCGGCGTCTCGGTCCAAAAATTTTATTCCTCTTAAAAAACCACACTCCGAATGTATACCTGTAAACTCCCGAAAATACATAGTCTCTTAAAAGTTTCGCCTCATTTTCGTCCTGACACAGCTACAGAAATGAGGCTCGAGATATGAATAAGGAAGTATTTTTTTTTCTATAATCTACAGCATTGTGATATTTTTTGTGTGGAAATAGATTTATTTAAATAAGTGGTATGGTATCGTGTGAGGAGGAGAATTATATTATATCATTTTTTTAAAATTTGGGATCGATAATCGATATAAGGCTCCAAATATTTAAAAGAGATCAGGTGTTGTTTGTATGACAGACTGCTCCAGTATTGCAATGAGAAACTCATATGGGAATGCGTGTCTTAAGTCGTTTAATTTTGTAAAAATCAAAAAATAAGAATAACAAAATTTAGATTTTAAAAAATTATAAAAAAGTGGAAAATTATTAAAAAATAAACAAATAATATATAAATCAAATAAGATGTGATTGATTTCTTTTTCTGTGCCCAAAGAAAAGGAAATTGAATATTTAATTTTTGAGTGGTGAAGGGGGGGGGGTAATAATTATCAATATATTTAATGTTTCTTAATTTAAAATCAATTGGAGTCTTTCATTTCGAAATTTGAGTCCAATTACGATTATATTTCAAATTTGCCGCAAATATACCGATGGCGCGCTCTCTCGGCAGCATTACGTCAGCGTTGCGGCAAATTAATCTAGACAAATATATATAGTATTAAATAATTCTCTGATTTTTTTCCAAAAGTTTCCATATCTAAACGTACACTTTTTGAATCGGAAATAATCAGAAATTTTTATTGTTTTTACAAGAATTGATATAATCCAAAGTCTTGAGAATAGCCATCGCTTCGACTGTAAATATAGATACATCTTTTCTCAATTTAAACTGTTTGTAAAAACCTGTCTTTTATTTCAAATATATAAATAAAAACATTTAAATTACGCAGAGATACACTGTAATAAAAAAGAAAAAGAAAAAATTGATACAGTTTGGTGACCTACTTGTCGTATTGAGGGAAGAATATTTCAATAGGAATAGGCCATGGATTTTCTATGTCGAAAGTACGGTACTCTTTACGTGAATATGGAAGAACCGATCCAAAATCAATTTTTCTTGTTGAAATATTTAAGAAAGGTTCGAGTGCTTCGCCATAAATTGGAATTCGTATCTTCTCTCGATTATTCTCTATTGCTATTACTAATTCGGTGTTATCTACGCCTTGAAAGAAAAGAAAAGAAATACAAATAATAATATCATTTTTCACAAATTTAGTAAAATATCAAAAATATTTTTTTACTTTTTTTTTAATGATTTCAATAACAATTTAATTTATAATTTTTAAGCCGAAATAATATCTACTTGGTATTTGTCATTTATAAAATCAATTCCGCTTTTAAAATTCTCTTTTTGTTTACATTTTTTTGTATTGGTGTTTTAAAAATTGGGATTCGTCTCAGTGTCTAATAGGAAACAGTCTTACAGAACAGACCACAGTGATGAATTTCCCAATAACGGCCGCTTGTTTGAGGATTACCATGGTAACTCGCAATCGAAACCGATCACAGATGTAGTGATCGAAACGTCGTTTTAATTGTGTTTGTAAGGGTCGTGCTAACTTAATTCTACGCCCGTGTAAATAACTAAATTTTGCAGGCTTGGAAATAATTATAAATTAAAATGTTAAGTTATATGAGAAATTAATTAAAAGCTAATTTTCCAAAAGTTTCAACATGTTTCGTCGTATATTTTTCGACTTCTTCAGGCAATCTCTAACAATTACAAATTATAAGAATATGAAGTCATTAGATAATACAAAACAACAAAACATTTTTCTAACTCCAAGCAATATTCACTTTTAGGATCAACTCTCTCGTTGATAGATATATACAGAACATTAGACTGGATTTTGCAATGACATAATTGACAAGGCTTAAACAAACTTAATAGAAAAGGTATTAAACAAAATTAATAAAAATATCAAGCAAAATTGATAATTCAAAGTATATCTGTCATCAAATATAAAAACACCAACTGATGAGATGTAAATTCTCCATTTCCCTCATTTATTCAAATATTCATTTATAATTACTCTTGAAATAATTAATGATGCCGCTATATACTGAATTAAGTTGTTGAGTATCTGATCTAAAATTGACAGTGTCCAACGCCTTTATAAAAATCATCTCACTCCCATTCCTCTTGCGATAATTGTCCTCCAAATCCAAGACTTCAACCTCCTCAAACCGGAAACAATGCCCACTCTCAAAGTGATGAGAAGCAAGTGCGGTTTTATTATTTTTACTTTGATTTTCAGGTTTGCAGTCCGTCTTGTGTTGACCAATTCTTGTCTTCAATTTCTGTCTTGTCTGTCCAACATAAGACTTTCCACATGAACATGGTATCCCGTATACCAAACCGGATTTGTCATATTTATCCACTTTGTCTTTTAGTTCACTGTATAACATATTAACTTTAAACAAGTTGTATTATGCTAATTTACAGATGGTTTTTCTGAACAAGGAACCAATTCTAAATGACAGGCTCTTAATATATGGAAATCTACAAAATGTCCAACTCTCATCACTTTGAGAGTGGGCATTGTTTCCGGTTTGAGAAGGTTGAAGTCTTGGATTTGGAGGACGCAAGAGGAATGGTAGTGAGATGATTTTTAAAAAAGCGTTGGACACTGTCACTTTTAGATCAGATACTCAACAACTTAATTCAGTATATAGCGGCATCATTAATTATTTCAAGAGTAATTATAATATTTATTTATTTGAATTTATTTATTTGAATAAATGAGGGAAATGGAGAATTTAAATCTCATGAGTTGGTGTTTTTATTAAATAGTAACTGACCACCGAGCGATGCTCGGTAAATTTTTGCTTCAGTTAATAGCTATATATTAATCCCCGAACCTCCCCCCCCCCCTCGCTCCCCCATCATTTCACCCCACCTCCTGCACCCTCCCACCCCACCCCACATCTACACCCCCACTCCTCCCCCGAAACCCCGTACCTCCCCCGGGCCCCCACCACTGAACCCCACCTCTACCCCCGCCCACGCACCCAGTTTTTGCATTTCTAGCCTTCAGTGGCCCAAAGATTATGTGTACATATATAGGTACATACACACATAAATAAATACGGTATAATTTTTTTTTTAATTTAATAACAATTTTTGAGTTCATCAATTAAATTCCCAAATTTATATTTGTGGGATATAAAACTCAATTTTTAATCAATTAATTTTTTTTTTTATAAATTTTAATAAACCAATTATTTTACATGAATTTATGCATACATTGTTTTTGAGCTTCGACTCCGGAGATTACTTCTCTACCATCGAGTGTCCTTGATCATCTTTTTAGTCCTTGTTCTTAATAAGAGGAAAAAACTAATTAAATAAAAAACCTCTTTTCCGATAATTATTTCAATTCCATCATTTCTCCATTCCCAATCAATTAAATTTTTAAACTTTTAATATATATAATAATAATTATAATGATCTTATTGTGGGATATAAAATTAATAAACCAATTATTTATTAAAAGGAAATTGAATAAAAATGTAAATATACATTTTTATCGAGACAACCACCTGTGAATAATTGTTTCAATTAACAAAAAACCCATCAAAAACAACTTAGCCGAAGATGAGACCGTGACAGATCGAATGTCCAACACAAAACCCTCCTAACCAGTGAATTTCATCCAAATTGTTAGAGCCGTTTTCGAGAAATATATATATATATATATAAAGATTGGAGTAATTTTTGGAGACGGACTGATAAGTGAATTAAGCGGATATTGATGAGAGCAGTCCAAAAAAGAAGAAGATAATTTACACTATCTTTTTATTCATAAAACCGACGTTTCGGAGGATATCCTTCTTCAGGGTTTTGAAAAGTCAGTGAAGGAAATCCAATGCGGCATTCCTCTGTTTCCTCTTTCAGTGGCAGTAACAATAATATCTTGTATTTCATTCTCAGCAGAATTACATTGTAATTCTGCTGAGAATGAAATACAAGATATTATTGTTACTGCCACTGAAAGAGGAGACAGAGGGGAATGCCGCATTGATTTCCTTCACTGACTTTTCAAAACCCTGAAGAAGGAGGGAATATCCTCCGAAACGTCGGTTTTATGAATAAAAAGATAGTGTAAATTATCTTCTTCTTTTTTGGACTGCCTCATCAATATCCACTTAATATATATAAAGTTTGCTCGTTTAATATAATAAGATTTGATGAGAGATATACTTTGAATGATCAATTTTGTTAGAGATTTTTATTAATTTTGTTTAATAGCTTTTCTATTAAGTTTGTTTAAGCCTTGTCAATTATGTCATTGCAAAATCCAATCTAATGTTCTGTATATATCTATCAACGAGAAAGCTGATCCTAAAAGTGAATATTGTTTGGAGTTAGAAAAATGTTTTGTTGTTTTCTATTATTTAATGACTTCATATTCTTATAATTTGTAATTGTTGTAGAATGCCTGAAGAAGTCGAAAAATATACGACGAAACATGTTGCAACTTTTAATTATTTTCTCAAGTCCAAGATCCCAATATCCAGGCTAATTATTTTCAAAGATAGACAATAACAACGCAAATTTTTTTAATCATTCCGAAAAATTAAAAAGAGTTGAGTCTCTAGGGCCCGACAATTTTCTTGTTACGAATAAGCAACCATTTATTAGAGTAATTAATAAGATACATTTTCAATTCTATTTTTTTTTTATTCAAAATACATTAATCCAACACCCATTGGCCCAATATACGAGTTCCAAGGTACACTAGAGTAAAAATCGGAAAAAAATAAAAGGAGATACTTATTGATCGAAGAGGTTTATATAAAATTTCAATATATCCACACTCTCCTGGTTGAAAAGTGGTCTGCTGCGATCTGACGCTAAATGGGTTGTCATCTACAGAAACAAGGTTTGTGTTTTTATTCATATCTTTGAGACATGTGTCGACAATAGTAGGTAAATGTTTCCGATAGATGCGACTTGGTAGAGTAGGAATCCAAGTACATGGAATTAGGCCTCTAAAAAATATTCACAAAAAAAAAATAATAAAAAAGTAAATCAATGTAAACTCAACTTCTGATTCTTAAAACTAACTTATAAATTTAATTTGCATGCGAGCATGATTCTTTGTTTTCTTTGATATACAGGGTGGTGACTTGGTCGACGCAACATTACAACGCGATTACAATGTTAATTTTTGAATGTGCATTTATTTGCTCCCCTAATTATTTTAGAGTTAAAGTTCTTATAAGTTTTTTGTAGAGAAAAAATACTGAATCCGAAAATATTTTTGTTTTCAAATTTTGAAATTTGAGAACCGTAATAATCAAGATTATAAATAATTGTATTTTTACAAAAATCACTGAGACCGTGGAATTATTAAAACAAACAAGGCATTTTCATTTGTTGTTTCTAAGTGACGTTTGTTATATTTGAACTTTTTAAAATCAGTTCTTATTAGAATTTATTGATTACCATAATGAGAAACTCATTAAATTTGAATGGGCTTAGTTTTGTATTCGTCATTGATAAATAAAAAACTTATGAGGAGAATTTTCTAGGTTAGGTTTCACAAAAAACCCTTTTTGTGAAACCTAACCTAGAAAATTCTCCTCATAAGTTACTTATAATGTTTCACCTAGAACCGACACCTAAATCCTTAAAAAAAATTAATGATAAATAAAAATAGTAGATTCACGTAGATGAAGTTTAAGAACGAATCCATTTTGAGACTAGTATAAACAATAAAACTTAAACAATCGACAACAATAAAAGTTTTGAATTTAAATTTTTTAAATAAATATCTACATTTTTAAAATCGTTTTTTTGGACTTTTAAATTATGAATTAGACAAAATCTGATGTAATTATATTTTAGAATTTTAATTCTGCTCAGTTTTTTGTATTCAAATTATGCTCTAAAATAATCACTAAAGACATCACTATTAAACGTCACTTAGAAACAACAAATGAAAATGCCTTGTTTGTTTTAATAATTCCATGGCCTCAGTGATTTTTGTAAAAATACAATTATTTATAATGTTGATTATTACGGTTCTGAAATTTCAAAATTTGAAAACAAAAATATTTTCGGATTCAGTATTTTTTTCTCTACAAAAAACCTATAAGAACTTTAACTCTAAAATAATTAGGGGAGCAAATAAATGCAGATTCAAAAATTAACATTGTAATCGCTATGCTGCGTCGGCCAAGTCACCACCCTGTATAATAAATTTGATGTGATTGATTTAAAATTAATATAGACTGTAAGAATATTGAGAATTTGTATTACGTATAAGAAAACCCTGAAGTATTAAATAATGATAAAAATAAAATCATTTATTAAATAATTACTCGTTAATCATGCGAATCACTTGAATAGAACATTGTCCACACTTCACTTTCCCGAAATTTACTGATTGATCTTGTAAGAGAATATAAGGTCGAGTAACGATGGCCTTAATATGAACAGGGATTTTCGCTCCACTCCAAACCTAAAAATTTAATAAATACCTTTTACAATTTTCATTTTTTGACCCTACACCCCCCCCCCATTTTGGGCTGTTATTTTTTGCCATTTTAGACTTCTGGGATCCCTCTGATTATGTATACAATATTTGGTTGAGGTTGTTACAAGGGCCTAGATTTTCATTTTTTAACCCTACACCTACAACCCCCCCCATTTTGGGCTGCTAGTTTTTACATTTTTAGACTTCTGGGGTCCCATTGATTATGTATACAAAATTTGGTTGAGTTTGGTAATAGCCAAGATTTTTTAACCCCCCTCCACACCCATTAATTTTGGGTCGATATGCACCAAAATCTAATCAGCTCTTAATCTTAATAGACCAAAACTACGTGTGAAATTTGGTTTTGATATTCACACATGTTTTTTAGCTAGCTCGTCAACAAAAATTTGGTAACGCACAAACTAACAGAATAACAACCAGACAACTAACAGACATTTCGACAAAACAATTATTATCTCGAAAAATATAATTCGATGTTTACTTATAAGAGCTTTTTTGTAGACCGAAATACCCTGTTTTCCCTCAATTTTTTAAATCAAAATAGTTTCAGCTCTTTTTGAGATATTTCGAAAAAACACTTTTTTCATTCACGGTTACAATACTTGACCATCCCTGTATAGTAAAATAATTATCTTTATTCTCTAAAATGTAGTTGTGGTTACTTAGAGGCCTACGTTTTTATAGTCTAGAAATGGCGAACCACTGTTCGGCGGGTCACAAAGAGAACAAACACTCATATTTCTGGACTCACTTCTCTTTTAGGTACTTTATATTCAAAAATGTTCATTTATGCAACTGGAAAAATAACTTTTGGGCACCCTATACTTCTACACTTCTTTATAATTTAAGAATCGTAAAAATCATCCAAAGGCTGAAAACATTATTCTTGGAGAATGGAATCCGATAGTTGCTCTAATGACATTGGTTTCTCATATTCATGAAAATCATTGTTTTCACATATCGCCGCCTTAGGGCCGATTGTATGTCGCAAAGTAAATGCTTTTTACAAATTACAAAGGGTAGATGGTAGATCCCTCCATTTACCATCTACCCTTTGTCACTTGTAAAAAGCATTTACTTTGCGAAATACAACCGGCCCTTACAGTGTAAACCTGCTAACTCACAACAAGGAAATTTTACAGAGCAGAGAAAGAACAAACAATATTTAATATTGTTGTTATGGAAAGAAATTATTTTTCACATTTTTTTTCTACAACTTACGATGGTATAATTTTAAGTAGCAGTTTTACTTGGACGATGCTGCATCTCTTTTTCTTTCGAACGGTATTAATATGTCATGTATAATAAAACATGGATTTAGCAGGTTTACACTCTAAAGCGACGATATGAATATATTAGATGGAAATTGTGAGGTGTTGCAGAAATCATCGAGTCTCCATCATAATTTTATTATTCCCATATGAATTTTATAAAATCAAGCATCAGAAATCGCCGGGGTGCAGATCTCAGTGCTGCATATGTTAAGCTGTAAACTACAAATTATGAACCTCAGATTAAAACAGTAGCAGATAAGATGAAATAGCAAGTTGCTATTAACATTAACATTGGTTTATATTATTTCTTTTCTTTTTTATTAACATTAATATGGTAAGTAAATTTGAGACCCACTTTTTTTCTTAATTGAAGTATCAAAAATGAACCAGTCAATTGAGAAGATTCTCTATCCCTGGTATATAGCAGTAAGTTCGAGGATAAGTCAAAAATTACTTACACTTTTCTTTCTACAACTTTATTAAACTAAGATAGGTGAACAACAGATACATTATTTTTCGACATAGTCTCTACCTTTAGCAATGCACTTGGTCCAGCTATCCACAAGCTTCCGGATGCCTTCCTGGTAGAAGGTTTTCGGTTGGTCATGAAGTCAATTTTCAACCGCATCTCGAACGTCCATGTCTGAGGCAAATCGACGACCTCTCAAAGCTTCCTTGAGCGGTCCAAAGAGATTAAAGTCTGAGGGAGCGCGATCTGGCCTGTAGGTAGGGTGTTCCAGGGTCTCAAAGTGTCTCAAAATTGACGGTCGCCCAGCTCCCTCTTTTTGTATTACGCCACTTTTAAGCATTTGGATCCATAAAAAACGCTTTTACGAGATAAAGAACTTTCCCCGTATTGTGACAAAAGTCTCTGGTGAATTTCAGCACCTTTCACACCCTATGACCACACTCCTCGTTGCTCCTCTTTGGTGCAATCTGATAGCGGAGCTGACATGCTTATGCTGTTGTAGCTAGACGACAACTGACGCGATCGTGATTAAATTCCGCACACGTGACCACAGACGTGCCATCTCAACGCATGCGCATACGGCCGCCTCCTATCTTAGTTTAATAAAGGTGTAAAACGAAAAGTGTGGGTAATTTTTGACTTATCCTCGTAATTAAAAGGTAATTAAAAGGAAAACACACTTCAAGAAGAAAAATATCTTCAATATTATGTTGGATTTCAGGAAATGTTTCTAAAGTCGGATTAAATGAGACCATTATCTTAAACGAGGTTCCTGGCGCAATTACACTCAAATTGTTATAGTGTAACGTAATATTATTTTTCTCAAAATTTCCATGAGAGTCATTTATTGACATATGAATCGGATTTGGTCCATAATTGTAACCAATCATGGTGAATGTTGTAGGTATGTCGGTTATAACAAATCCTAAATCTAAAAATACATAAAGAATAAATAAATAAAAATAATTTTATAATTTAATTTCATTTGAATTGCTTGATATTAATAATTACCTATAACATACGGAGGAACATAAAATTTAGGAATAGGTCTATTTTTGACAATTGTTGAAAAAATATAAGGATTATTTCGGATGTGGTTTATTAATAATTCTCTTTCAAGAGACAATTCTAACTCCAGTACAAGTGGAAAAGGATTCTAAAAAGAAAAGGTATCATCATTAGCATCGAGGGGTGAACCGAGATTGGAATTAGGTATATACCGTCTTTGGAATTACTTGGAATTACTTTGGAATTCATTAGATAATCTATTGTCATCTATTGTCTTCTACTTGGAAATGAAAGTGGAAGTGGAAGTAGGTGTACACGATTTTAGGTCGTGGTTCACCCCTCGATTAACATTATAGGATAATTAGTTTTAAGATAAATTTAATTCAACCGTAACCCATACAATTCATTAACTGGAAAAACGGAGAGCAAGTTAGCCCTCCTGGTACTTTATAGTCCAAAGTAACTAATGCCAATAGACGACCCCGCAACATAGAGAAAATACTCTAAACGTCTAAGCCAGTGTTTCTCAAACTTTTTTGGTTGACGGTACTCAAATAATTTTTATAAAAAAAATAAAACCGACTTCAAAAAAATTAAATTCAACAAATAAAATAATAAGATTAAAATAAAATGCACTAAAATGTATAAAATAATTATCTAATTTAGTTACAACTAAACGACAAAATATTAACATTAAATCACTTTGAAGTCGCTGCTAAGCAAACTATATAAGCGAGATTACACGCCAAACGTACTAAGTAAGATCCGTCGAGTTTGATTCATAAAATGTATATTTTTGGCACCGACTTCAATAAAAATTGTTAAGTAAAAAATAAAACCGACTTCAAAAAAATTAAATGCAACATATAAGATACACTAAAATCTATAAAATAATTATTATCTTATTTAGTTACAACTAAACGACGAAATTTTAACATGAAATTACTTTTTTAAGTCGGTGCCAAACATATACCTTTTATGAATCGCACTCGACGGAGCTTACTAAGGCCCAGTTGTATGTCGCAAAGTAAATGCTTTTTACCACTAACCAAGGGTAGCTGGTAAATGGAGGGCCTGGGATGGCCAATCAGATGACAGGTACTGAAAGTTCCTGTCATCTGATCCAACATCTAACCTCCATTTACCAGCTGCCCTTGGTATTAGAAAACATTTACTTTGCGACGCCCAACTGGGCCTTAATACTTCCGTCGAAATGCGACTTCACTAAAAGGTACATGTTTGGCACCGACTTAAAAAGCAATTTCATGTTTAAAATATCATTCGTTTAGACGATAACTAAATAAGACAGTAATTCCTTTTATACCATTTTAGTGTATTTTATTTGTTGCATTTAATTTTTTTGAAGTCGGTTTTATTTTCTTAAAAATTATTTTTATTTTTTCTCTTTTTAGTGATGATTATTAATAGTGATCATATCATCAGAACTTGACCAAATTAATATGGCACCATCCCTAAGATACCACCTTTCCAATAAAAAAGAATCATCGAAATCGGTTCATAAACAATGAAGTTAGGTCCTGAACAAACCTAACAAAAAAGGTCTAATACCTACGAAAAAAATGGGACCAATCGGAACGTAGACTGGACCCAATGCAAAAAAAAATTTCAAAATCGGTTCACAATTGGCGGAGATATGAGGTAACATAGGCACAAAAAAAAAATTCAGTCGAATAGAGAACCTCCTCCTTTTTTGAAGTCGGTTAAAAAGAAATTTCATGTTAATATTTCGTCGTTTTAGTTGTAACAAAATTAGATAATTATTTTATATATTTTAGTGCATTTTTATTTTAATCTTATTATTTTATTTGTTGCATTTAATTTTGTTGAAGTTGGTATTATTCTAAATCACAAATTACGATCATGAATTTCAAAGGGCTCCAGTCTACTCTGTTTTATATAGTGACTTTTTTATTGAATTATAATAGATCCAGTGCGATGCAACAAACATCTTTTCTAGCTTAATTGATGAGAAGTGAAACTTTGTTTCGTATTAAACACTATTTAAGCTGAAGGAATTTTAAAATTATTTTTATACTCCCGCTCTATTGTATTCTAATTCTTGGATAGAAAAATTAATAATAATTATTAAAGTTCCTCTAAAATAGATCTATTTTTATTTAAATAGAAAAAATTTGAAAAATCAAATAAATCTTACATTGGGATCCTTATAATGAATCACAACCCATTCTTCAGGAATTGGAAAAACTTGGAAATCGACTTCATCTCTAAAATGATCACAATCTGAGTTGACTGAAATAATAGTATCAGAGAAATCCTCCCCCGGCGTGTTATGTTTAGACATTATTTGTGCATCTTCATTGAGGCCTAATTCACAATAAGTTTCTAATGATACTACTGATTTATACTGGATTTTGATATTGACATCCTGAGCTGCTGGCCGTGGAAGATGCACATATGCTTGAGGAAAGCCAGCGAATCCCCTAATTTCGAGAGTAATCGGTTCAATGTGGCCAAGCTATAAAAAAATCATTCAGAAATCACTGATCAGAACAAATTTTAATACTATCCACAAGCATATTGGAAGTAGTTAATTAAGCTTAAAATAAGTTTTTAGAATTTTACAAAAAAAACTTGATGTTTTTATTGAGAAAATTTTTTTTCAGAAAATATTTTTTCCAGCAATTATAAGGTAAATTTTTAATATATACAAATCAAAGTGTTACGGAAATTCGTGAACCATTTATCAAGGAGAGAACTCATTGATTTCTATTTAAGTAACGCTAGCAGATCGTGAGAAATACTTTTTCTTCCTAAGGTAAAGCCATAGCAATTTAGCGTGTGTTGCGGCAGGTGGTAGTTATCCCACCAGGTGCCAGCAATTATGTTGCGCGCCAGCCCTTGTTTGTAAGGTTTGGTGCGGTTTGAGCCTATCCGGAAAGGATTAGCTCGGTAACGTGTCGAAGGATGAGTTCTTCAGCCCGCGCTCTGGGTGCCGACAGTGGTTGTGTCCTGCTGAAGAAGGAGGAGGAAGAAGGTTTTGAATTTACATGTGGTTTATTGGAGGTTGGTTGTCGAGGCGTGATACCTCAAGTTACATGTGTGTTACGAGAGCGACTGGCCTAGCATGCCTTGCCGAGCTTTGGCGAGCCAGAGACTGGCTGCCTGGGGACTCAGTAGAGACTGACTGGCTGGAGTCGAGAACTGGGTGGGTGACTGGCGTTTGGAAAGGGAATAACTCTCGACCTTGACAAACTGAATAAATTGGGCTCTCAAAATTTAGTTAACTTTAATGTAAACAAGACTCAATGTTGTCTAATTTCTAGAAGTGAAAACAAAAATTTCACTGATATTCACTTTAATTCGAATACCCTGAAAATGTGTAACAGCCCATCCATGTTGGGCGTCTCTGTCGCATCTGACCTTTCTTGGAATTAACACATCTCCTGCTGTGGCGAAATCTGCAGCAAGGAAGATTGGCTACTTATTCAGGTCCAAGCGATTTTACAAACCTGACTTCTTGTGACTTTTTCTAAATAAGTGCTCAGAAATATGCTGCTTAAAATATTTACTTTAATTTTGAATTCTCATTTCCCAACTAATAAAACAAAGTCCCCTGGAAAAAATATTTTGATAAGTTATTTAATTAAACTTATTGCCTATTAAAAGATGCTGGTTGAATAAAAATGAAAACAAAACAAGTGGTTGATTAAATAAATAATAATCAAAACAAAAAATCACCAAGAAAAGCTCGGTCTTCCAGGTACTTATATATTATAATACTATACTTATATACCGGGTGAGTTTTTTATCTTGAGACAGTCTTATAACTCAAAAACAGTGCATTATATGGAAAAAAGTTTCAAATAAAAGTTTGTTTATATCGAGGGGGAAACTAAACTACGCTATTGTTTGTCGACGTAGAACAAGCTTTCAAGGGTATTTCAATGTCAAGTTCTGTTTTTTAAATGGAACCCTATATTTTTCTATACGTCTACTTAATCTACAAAAAAAACTGAACAACTTTTATAAGAACTATTTTTTTATACGACATTAAATAAACAAAATACATGAATCAATTAGATCTCAAAAAAATCTTAATAATTATTTTTAACAATTATTTAACTTAATTATCAAATAATAATGATTAAATAATTAATTATTAAATAAATAATTTATATAATAATTAATTTTTCGACACTGTTCTGAGACATTCCAGAGTGTATTGCAAGTCTTCTAGATGAATTCCAGTTCCAATTTCCTTATTTTGGCCTGTTCCAGTTTCTTCGTAGCCTTTACATTTCCTTGTTTTTTTTTTTTTAAACAGATTTTACAACACAATAAAATGAAGCTTGTGAGGGTGTATTCCTATCAGGAAAACGCTCGGCATTCATTTCAATGGCAGCCCCATAACACTTCTTCCACATTCACCGCATAAATTAAGACCATTTCAATTCTGTCTTCAACAAAAAAATGCTCCATTTTTATTATGGTAATACAATATAACTATCTACTGGATTGACACGAGAATACTAAACTTTTTTTAAACTCAAGAATTTTAACTAGTTCTATTAAGTAGAAAATAATCTCTCAAATCTGTGTACCTACGTATAATGAAGTTTTCATATCATTATAAACACTTATTTTCATTGTTGTGACTTTTCGATTTAATGATTATTTATTTAATAATTAATTATTTAATCATTATTATTTGATAATTAAGTTAAATAATTGTTAAAAATAATTATTAAGATTTTTTTGAGATCTAATTGATTCATGTATTTTGTTTATTTGATGTCGTATAAAAAATAGTTCTTATGAAAGCTGTTCAGTTTTTTGTGTAGATTAAGTAGACTTATAGAAAAATATAAAATCCTATTTAAAAAACAGAATTTGACCTTTAAATATCCTTGAAAGCTTGTTCTACGTCAACAAATAATAGCGTAGTTTAGTTTCTCCCTTGATATAAATAAACTTTTATTTGAAACTGTTTTCCATATAATGCACTGTTTTTGAGTTATAAGACTGTCAAGATAAAAAACTCACCCTGTATATTATAATATATATAATAGCCCAGATTAATTTGCAGCAACGATAACGTAATGCTGCCGACAGTGAGTGCTGATTCCGTCGGTATATTTGCGGCAAATTTGAAATATAATTGTAATTTTTAATCGAATTTTGAAATGAATGACTCCAATTGCAATGCAATGCAATTCAGAGGCAGGCTATCAGAACTGATAGGCGATCCTACATTAACTGACACTCTTGACTCCCTAGCCCATCGTAGATCTGTCTCCGCCCTTTCCCTTTTTTATAGATATTACCATGACTTTTGTTCTGACGAAATAAAATCGATAATCCCACCAAGGGCTTCATTTGCGCGAGGTACACGATTTTCTAAAATTCAACATCCATACGCGCTTAAACTAGATACTAATCGAACAAACGCATTCGCCAATTCATTTATCCCTATGACATCTAGAGACTGGAACTTTCTTCCCCGACCGTCTTTCCAGCTACTTATAACCTCTCAATCTTTCAAGACCAGCATCCACAGATACCTTCGACTGCTACCCAATCCCTAAATCTCCCCTTATCTTCACGTTACAAGGGTCCACCACGGACTTCAGAGGCTGTACCTTCTTGGTGCAACTTCTTCTTGTATCAATATCATTATAAAAAAATTGATTTTAAATTAAGAAACATTAAATATATTGATAATTATTCCTCCCCCCCACTCAAAAATTAAATATTCAATTTGCTTTTCTTTGCACACAGAAGAAGAAATTATTCACATCTTATTTGATTTATATTTTATATATTATTTGTTTATTTTTTAATAATTTGCTACATTTTTATAATTTTTTAAAAATCTAAATTTTGTTATTCTTATTTTTTGATTTATACAAAAATTGAACGACTTAAGACACCCATGTCAGAATTTTTGGCCCGAGACGCCGCCCGCCAGGACTACCAGCCCGAGGGCCGAGCTTCGAGGTCGTGCCGAATGCACGCACGAAAAGCTTGTAATACTATACTTATATATAATATTATTGAACATTGAATTGAAATTTCTAATTTTACAGGAATTTTTACAAGAAATCAATAAATAAAATATGTTACAATATTTTTTATATACCTCCAGGAAAATTTTTAAATCAAAAGGCCCGATTAAGGCTGGCAAATAGCGTAATTGAATATCCAAACTTTGCTTTCCATTGAGAAATCCTTTTGGAGTGTCAATCTCCAGAAGACCGTGCGCATTAAACATTTGATTGTTTTGAAAAAAATCTAAAATCGACGATTTCTGGCTAATTTTGGATAATATCGGTTTCTTATCAGCTCTGGTGAATAGAAAATCAAAACCCAAAATATTAGTATTTCGGATAGTAATGGTTCTTTGACAAAATTCACTAAAAATCTAAAATAACAAAACAAATTAGATAAATGCATATTAGAAGATTATATTTTAATTAATCTATTCAGTTTCATCAATCATTTAATGAACGAAATGTTTACAAATTATTAAAGTGTTTATTAAGCAGTTTTTTTTTGTTTTTTTGTTCATTTGCTATGGCCTTATTATTGTTCATGATACTTCTTTGATAATAATTTGAGCTAAGTATTTTCAAAAGATTTATTTGCTCACCACTCTGCCAAAATCGATTACTGTTTCACTAATAGAGTATCCAAGTTCTGCCGCGATTCCATGAATGAAGAGCGATTCGGAAGGACCACCTTCGATAATGCAGAACGCTTTTACTGAAGCTTTTAGGTGAGTAAACGCATTAAAGGTAAAGTGAATTTTCTAAAAATTGAAAAAAAGTATTTTTTTTAATTTAATAATAATCGGAGGAAAAAATAAAAACTTTTTAACACACTTTCCGTAAAGTTTATATATATTTTTAGTTTACCCCTTCAGGGGTATGGTCAAGTATTTTAATCGTGCATGAAAAAAAGTGTTTTTTTTTTGCTTCTTTTTTCGAAATTTCTCAAAAGCTGCTGAAACTATTTTGATTAAAAAAATTGTACGAAACCATGGCATTTCGGTATACAAAAAAGCCTTAATAAGTCAATATCGAAAAAATTATATTTTTCGAGATAATAATTGTTTTGTCAACGTGTCTGTTTGTCTGTTAGTCTGGTTGTTAGTTAGTACGTGCGTAACCAAATTTTTGTGGACCAAACTCAACCGCCGAAGAAGTGTATGGAAATTCGGATGGCCACATCAGAACGTTTCAATTTATTTTTTGATACCTACCTGTTATCAGGCGCGGATCCAGACCTCTGATTTGGGGGGGGGGCGGTCGCCGGTATATAAGATCTACTTTTGATCTCGGAAGTGTGTCGCGGGTCGAATTGGCCAAGCAGGGGAGGGGTGGTCAGAGACGCCCCCCCCCACATAGAACTTTATTTTCTTCAATTTTAAAATTTAATGTTATAAAAAAAAATTAAATAAACATATGAAAAATGTTGATCTCCAATGCTTTGAGGGGGGGGCGCACACCCATCGCTCTCCCCCCTGGATCCGCGCATGCCTGTTATTGTATTATATCTATATTGTTTTAATATTGTATCCTATATATAATTATTTTCCTGTATTGGACATCTTGTCCGCAAAACTAGCTAGCCCAGCTAAATAAATAAATAAAATAAATAAATTTTCACGCCACTTTCCCCTACTGTGCCTATAGAAGTTTTCACTTCAAACATTTTATCATTAAAAAGTTAATTAATTAAAATTAATTTTTAAATTGAGAATGTTATGTAAACATTTTACTAATAAAATAATCTTGAATATTCTCACCTGGCTTTCAAGAGGCTCTAAAGTCCCATAAAAATGGAATAATATCGAATATTTTTATAATATCTTTGACCAGTGCAGCCTGACTTGGTAAAATCTCATAAAGAAATGAATTTACTTCCGGTTCGAAAAAAGGTTCATAGATCGGATGTAATTTCTCTTGGATTATTTTTTTCTTATTGCCTTCATATAAAGAAACGCTTTGTTCTTCCTCTTCAATAGATTCAAAATTAAATGGCCATTCGATTGCAGAGATATTTTCACTCTACAAATAAAATGGATTTTTAATGGAAATCTTGTTTCGGTTACAAAATTCGAAAATAAAAAAGGGTTAATGATTTTTGACCTCATTAGGTACTAACGTAAACTTATGAAGATGGAGGAATAGCCTTGAAATATTTATTTATGTTTTTCAAACTTTATGAGTATTTTTACTATGACACATCACAAAAATCTTAGTCATATTTAATTGATAAAATGTTTAACTACAAACCAAGATGCATTTCCTAAATTTAATTAAATTTGGGATTTTTGCAGATATTTCAATTCAAGCTCTCCTCAATTCAAAACAAGGAATTTTAGAAAAATGTAGGTATCTCAAAAACAGCTCTTTTGATAACAAAAGTGGACACAAAGCTGCAAGGTACAAATAATCCCGGATAAGATAAATAATTATTTCAATTAAAGATACTTAGGGAAGTCAACAAAATAATTTCAAAAAGAAAAATTGATCAAAGTTGAACTGCCTTTCATTGATTAGCTATCTCAACTTCTACTTTTTTATTTTGTTTTTAATATCATGATTAAATAGATAAATTAATGGCTTTTGAAACAAAGAAAAAATCTGAATTGCTGAACAAGTCGAAACAGATCGACGAAACGTACAACTTTAATTAATTCTTCTTTTTAAAGTTATTTTGTCACATCTTTATGAATTTTCATTTGAATTTATCAGGGAGATAGGGAGTGAGCATATGGCTAGAAAAGTGTCGCTTGCCTACGTCATCGCTGACTCACAGTCCGCCATCTTGAGGATGATCAAAAAATTGAGATTTCTATATGGTCCTATACTAAAATATATATATATGTTAATATTTAAATGAAAGCGAAGTTAAAACTTTTATCCGGTCACTGTCCTATTTTGGTGCACTTGGGACCAGACTCGTTTTGATAGTGAACCAAGAGTTGAAAAGAGTACAGGACCCAGCCGGTATGATCCGACATCTTGCGTTACAGTCCCGCAAATGCCTTCTCCATTTACGGCGATGGATCCCTGACTGAGATCCCATGATCAAATCTTATATATGTATCCAACTCTCTTGTTCAATCCGCGTTTTTCTTCTATTTTCCTAATAGTATGGTTGTTATAAATTTACTACAATTCTCATCTGTCTGATTCTTTGGGGAATCGAAACAGATGAATTTTGTTCAGTTTTTCAATAATAAATTTTATTTAGAATGTTTACATGTTAATATTTAAATGAAAGCGAAAGTTAAAACTTTTTTCAACTCTTGGTTCACTATCAAAACGAGTCTGGTCCCAAGTGCACCAAAATAGGGCAGTGACCGGATAAAAAGTTTTAACTTTTGCTTTCATTTAAATGTTAACATATAAACTTTCTAAATAAAATTTATTATTGAAAATCGAACATAATTCATCTGTTTCGATTCCCCAAAGAACAGACAGATGAGAATTGTAGTAAATTTATATATATATAATTTTACCTTCGATTTTCAAAATTATAAGGTCTCCTAAATAAAAAAACTAATAAAAGAACTATTTTAAATTATAGTTTTTTTGATTTTTACAGATATCTAGAGTAAATTGAAATTAAAATGAGCAAATAGAAATTTTTTATTTGATGACGAAATATTCTTAAAACTCAAAATATTCTTAATTAAAGCGGTATAAATTATTTTACTAACAAAAATAGAAATAAAAACCCCTCTAATAAAGTATATATATATATTAGACTGGTCGATTAAAAATTAATTTTTTCCGACGCCCCCTAAAAAGCTTCCTTTTGATGAAAACACGCGAGGTAATTTTTTTTTGTTTTTATTAAAAACAAGCACGTTCCGCAAGACGATCTAAGTGCATTTTTTGGTAAAATCATGTTTTTTTGGAAATTTCTTATCACATATAGTATTTTTCCTGAAATATAATATAATATATAATATAATATAGTCAATGATTTGTACAGTATAATTAAGAGAAAAGTTGTTTTTAGATTGTTTATCAACAAAAGCTTTTTTGTAGACTTTGTCCACTGAAATGTTTTATCAAAGGCCGGTTTCATTATTTATTTTATCTTAGAAATCTTACATATAAAGTATTCCTTCATACTAAATTCATAAAAGAATTATTATTTTATTTCATGATAAAAAGCAGTTTACCTCAAAATACTGAATATCCACTGTATCGGCCGCAAAGAACCAGAAGAATTTCGCCTTTAATGGACTGGTGTTGGTGATTGTGACAATTTTTTGAACATGCATTCCCAACGGCACCGTTTCGAAATTGACTCTATCGCTCGGAGTGAGAATAACGTTGGGAAAATTAACTTCGCCAGCAATATGTATAGACTCCCTATGAGGAAGATCCTTGAACTTTATTTTAATAGCACCATGAGCTATTCTTGAATAACGATTTAATCTAAATAAATCGTAAAATAAAAGTATTATTTAAATTATAATAAAACGCCGATAATTTCAAAATTCGAAGGGCAATTAATATGAGAGATTTCAAGTTGCCGATAGAAATAGATTTGAATGTTCTTAGAAAATCATGAGAGAGTGTCATCTATTAGATCCAATAGAATGGATTATTTTTAATCTGTTAATTAATATGTTACCAAATTCTGGGTACCTACGCTTTAGCTCAAAAACAAAATTTTACATGCAATTTTTTTTGTATTAAGCTTAATAGCTGATTAGATTTTGGTTTGATTCCAAAATTAAGGAGGGACGTTCTATATATAATACTATATATATTTGTCTAGATTAATTTGCCGCAACGCTGTGGTAATGCTGCCGAGAGAGAGCGCCATCGGTATATTTGCGGCAAATTTGAAATATAATCGTAATTTGGACTCAAATTTCGAAATGAAAGACTCCAATTGATTTTAAATTAAGAAACATTAAATATATTGATAATTATTTCCTCCTCCCCCCTTCACCACTCGAAAATTAAAT